>KZ308336.1:689479-803694 GCA_000376725.2 Ladona fulva | reverse complement strand
TATATATGTATGTATACCAAGGTAATGGGGGTGCTGCTTTCTCACCTACCACAGGTAGATTTTTAAATTATATAAGGGGCAACCAACTTCTATTCCGCTACAGTCGACTTCAATACTAATTTGTTCGACCGAGATAGATTTCAAAGACCAAGTTAAGGATTTATCGAAAAATAAATATCTTTTGTCGTGTTTCCACGTTTCAGTCTTATTTTTTATTCTATTCGCACCAAACGGAATAGTGACTTTACTTTAGTAACAAATGCACGTATCCCACTGCCCCAGGCCGAAGGATGGTTTGCAGGGTATTTATGTAGATGTAAACTATAAAAATAGTATCGATTAACAGCATTCGGTGGAGAATCCCTAAACTATCGATAAGACGATTACGATTGACGTTACATTAATTGAAAATAGTCGCAATGCATTCACTCTTAAGTTCTCGATGAATAAAGAATGCTTTACACTTGACTCACTTGCCAATGAATGGTAATCATAATTTCTTACAAAAGACTGTGACTGGAAATGTAATTTTCAAGAAACATTTATCACTGATCAATGTTATCATTCGAACAGGTAATTGCTATTTGAATTAGAAAAAATATATGCAAAACAGAGAAGTGATTGTAAGGTAACTCTCTTTCCTCTTTAGTGCACACCACGAAATAATTATCTAGTGTTTCAGACGAAAGAATCGTATATAATTTCGTAATTAAAATGGTCAAAATTTTAATCCTCAATTACAGCTTTTCATAACAGGAATTATTGTTGCTTTGCTAATTAATACGGTGTTCGCAAATTATTAAATTCATTTTTCGGAAGATAACGCGCACAGATTGTGTAACACGCCGCCCAAACATTTTCGGCATTCCTTTTGACGTATCGTAGTAAATTTGTGTTATCAATACATTATGGGTTATTATTCTACTTTTTTATCACAACTGTTTTTCCTTTCGTATCTATACAGTATATACCACGCAAAGTTTTCTGAATTTAGATCATTTTATGTGGATTACGTTATTACAGCGTTATCTAATACATTACGGTATTTAATTCGATAGCTACGTCGCGAAGGAATAAAAGCCTAGCCTGAACACATTAAAAAATCTACATTTAACCACATCGACGCCAGCACATAAAATATAATTTTCAATTCGAAATGACTCAAGCCTCATTCTTAAGTATGCAGTGGACTACACAAAGCTCTCGACGCAAGACGACTCCTAAAGCTCGAACATCCCTTTCCCGCCGGAGAACTAAAAAGCATTACCACGGATGAATTTATCACCTCTCTCTCTCTCTCCGATGTAAAGAAGAACGACTTTTAACGATACACTTATCTCTCAAAGCAAAGCTCCCTTAAGTTGCGTAATAAATCAAGATAGGATTTCGATTGTACATTACGGTTCGGTCTTTAATCCCTGAATGCATTCCTAATGATAGGATTACCGCAATGCGCCCGTGAACCGCGACCAAAGAGACAAAGAAGCGGTGGGGTAGGAGGAGAGCAGGGAAGGGAAGGAGGGGTGAGGAAGAAAGAAAGAAATAAAGAAATAGCAAGTATAAGCGGAATTTAATGGTGCGAATGCAGAGGAAAGAAGTCGGAATTATGGTTAGATTAAGGAGGACATCAAAAGATGAGGAGGGAAGAGAAGTGAGCGTGGAGGATGAATAATTGATTGGAAAGTTGGGAAATAAGGATATATGACACGAAATCCCTTGAAGAGATACCCTATTGTACGAGATTTATCATCGGCCGAAGGAGTAATGGTGAATGTCCTTTTCCCAGAAGCCGTTAAAGAAACATGATATGAAAGTAATGCCGTTTCTTTCGACGGATTAATCTAAGGCGACTTTCATCTGCATGGATAAGATGATGGACGAGGGAAACAACTGGTTCATACACATTATCCTAAATCAGCGGTGTCTAAACTTAAGTAGGCTGACGATCCCCATTTGCTCATTTATACTTCCGCAGACCCCTAAAATATTGTGCTCTCACATGCATATTGAGATGTTATCTATATCCCATACACTATTCTGTAGATACATTTTTTTCATAGATTTTCATAGATTTTATTAACAGGATAACCACAGAAAATCGCAAGGTTGAATACTTCATTAGTTATTAATGTAGATACATTTTTTTCATAGATTTTCATAGATTTTATTAACAGGATAACCACAGAAAATCGCAAGGTTGAATACTTCATTAGTTATTAATTATTATTTTTTAAAATTATTTTGTATAATAATAATATATAATTTCATACAACAAATATTTATACTCACGAACCCCTTCGGATTATTTCGCGGACCCCCATAGAAATTTACCGAACTTGTATCGCACATGTATAATACTATACAATACTACATCCATACTAAACACTTGCGAAGTATCATGCGGTAAAGGAAAACGAAAAATGCTATAAAACATTGCGAATTCTGTATATTTCTTTCTGAAAAATTATGGCCAAACAGTACGTATAATTACATTGAAAACTGAGTGGTGTTTCCATGAAAAATATAATCTGAAAGTCAAACTCTCAAGCAAAACGTATCGCAGATGTGGATTGCAAGTATAGAAACAGAGGGATCACTAGAATGCCAAGGAGTATAATTCAACCTTAAGCGTAAGCTTAATCATGAACTTTTATCAACTCACTACATCTTTCTCCAACGACATTGTTCATTCTGACTCTGTAAAACGCTATTTTTGTTTCCGTTGTATTTTACCTAAATAATCAAAAGTAAAATGTTTTAAGACTTATTTATAACGTAATTACAATTATCAAAGGATTCACCGTTTTTATCCAAAACAGACGATTTACGGAAAGGAAAAAGAAATGGAATTTTTAATAATTAGTCGAAAAATATATATTTTTGAATACTAGTGGGTTGAAGATAGTGTCAAATTTCGCCCTCATTGTGGTTTAGTGTTACTTACATTTACAACATTTTACAGCTAATTTAGAAATTACATGAAATAAATTTTATTGCTCATAGTATTTAAGCTATAAATACAGTTCGAAAGGAGAGTCAGAAAAGCATTTGATTTTCCCAATTGCGAGAAGAATTATCAATTTTTAGGAAATATCTGTGTTCGTCATTTATTAGTTACTGTCCCGGTGAATATAATCTCAGTTGAGTGATGTTCGGATCTTTGGATCTTTTGAGAGTTTTGGTTCTAGCTTCTGAATATAATTTCTTATCTTATAATAAAGACACTGTATCCCCTTAGCAATCATACGTTTAGTACCTCATTCATTTACATATACATAAATTCAAACACTGATGTATAAATTTAATTTAGAATGTCCAATCATTTGTCTTTAGATAAAGGAAACCCGACGAATGACACCACTTTAAGCAAAACCTGAATCGAAATTTCCAGAATTATTTATTAGTATTTAAACCTCGTTTAAGATAAGGATACCTTAAGGCATTCATTCTACGAGGTCAATGAAAGCAGACAGTAGAGTAAAAATATTATTTTATGACTTTCAGTAGGTAATTCAGAATATTTTTCCACTCAAATGTCCGGACATTAAGGCGGTTATCGGTCAATATATATGAACTTCAAGAAAGGGCTTGTTTAATTTCAAGGCAACCCTTTTTATTACTTGGGTGATCCCTTTCAAAAACCGTTCATAAGTAATAAAAATTGAGCCAAAATTTTATCATTGATATATTTTATGACTAGATTATCGGAAAATCGTCTTCCTCATTTTAACATTCTCCGCGGGTAGAGAATTATGCATTTGAGAATTATTTACGACCAGAATAAAGATGTTATTAGGCGTTACTTTTTAGATTTCATCTCGTTTAATAAAAGATAGGGGCATAAAACTTTTAAGTATGGCCATCATTCCGTTTTGGCCTAGGAGTTTCATCTATTCAATTCTGAAATTTCCTATACGGAGATGAGAGGAAGTCTTACCAACTTATACAAGAAAAAAGATTTGATTGAAAATTTTACGAAATTATGAAGATGACTTCTACAACGTGAGCTGTCGATGTATACGAAAGTTTTCACTATATTACGGCTATGTTGTATTTTTGATGAGCATGAAACGGTATGAAAAATGCAAATAAAGTGTAATAGAAAGATTAATAATATAAAAAATTAATATAATATATTGCTATATAATAAATTCTGTAAGATCGCTCTCGCTCTCTACAAATCACATTCTGTCGTCGTAATATTTTCCACAAAATATAAATCAAGAGACGTAATTAGGAGCTTCCTTTAATTTATAAAACTTAAATCGTAAACATAAATCAAATTAAAATTTGTCATATTTAATTGATTATTCTAAATCCTTTACATGTGTGGATTAATTTAAAATCAGTGAAAAGGTAATCTGTGAGCAGAATAATACAGACTTCATCATCTGCCATCATAATATTTTCCTCAGTTATAGAAATAACTGCATATGATGACTAGTTTTCAGCGAAAAAAAACAAAGATTCATTACAAACTGATTCAATACATATCATTGTGCTTATAAGATTATTTTATTGCTATGCGAAAACAATTTATTCCGGATAAAATCGTGAAATTCTCATTTTTAAAGTCATTAAGTTCACTTTTGTATTTCGTGACATCTCGTTCTGTTCTGATGAAAGAAAGAAGATCTGAGAAATCACATCAAGTATTGGAGACTTTTGTGGAAAAAAAAATTGCTTGAATTTAGAATTAAATCTTACGTGATTGCTGATATTCTTCGACAAAAAAATGCATTTGGAAATTCTTTCGAAATAATAATACCTATAGAAGATACCTTGTACTTCGCAGATAAAATACAACACTATACTAAAAAAGAAAATATTTTTCGAAAAATAACTATTGATTAATGCATCTTTTCAATTAGACGCCGAAAGAAATCAAGATTGCTAATAATTCTGAAAACAGTCATTTCGCATTGTAATGCATTTCGAGAGGTTGAACGTTATCGATGAGCAAACACGCATTCAAGTAAATATCTGTACACTGTAAATATCGATACAAGCTCGATATTTCCTTTAATTTGAGAGAAAAGTCCTCAAGGTCCACTGGAAGCTCAAACACGGAAAGAGAAAAGTATGAAATTAAATTTCCATTTAACTAAAAAGAAATCCCTTCAAAAGTTGAGTTTGATAGATTCATTATAAAAGTCTACAGAATGAGTTGATTCGAGTGCAAAAATCAATCAAAATAGATGGGAGGGGAGATATCCGATATCTCCAACAAAAGAAAGTTATCATGAAAAAAATTCACTCACTCAGGAACCAACGTAACGAGTGAATGGTAATGCAGACCTCCATCCCCTTTCTCCTTCCCGACAGCTCCGTAAAAGTAATTTACGGTCCCAGCATTCAAAGGTTTCCAAGAGACTTCAAACAATCGCGATTTCAGCAAAAAATATAGTAAAATCTTTGCTCGTTCCTACATTCCTAGATCTACTCAGAAGGAAGGAGAAAAAATCGCCAGGAATAAATCGTCCTCTTTGTACGAAGGAGAAGTGAGTTATACGTAAACTATGAAGTCTGCCTCCCATGGAAGATGTGTAGAGGGTAAGGAACAATGTTGGCGTTAAATAGAAAATGCTGACGTTAGAGATTCTGACAAAGAGAAGCGATGAATGGACAGGTTTCTGAAGAAAAGATATTATACACGGCGAAAAATGAAGTTGAGAAATCACCGAGTAACTTCAAAATATTTTTTTGTAAATAATATCCATGTTTGTGTCAATCACGTGATAAATCAATAATCAATAATCGTGATAATTTTACATTTATAGATATTGTCTAATTTTTCGCGAATGAATTCTTTAATGTGATAACTTTTTATTCGTAGCTCTATTTACATTCAGGGTTATTTCGATATTAACAACCTTACTATTTATTGCATTTCTTTTTCATAGAGTTATATATTATTCGATGATAAGTAATAATGAAAATATAACGTTTGAACCTAATTCAGTCCGGAATTTTGACTGAAAATTTCCATTTTTTCTACTTCTATTTTTATTATCTCAAAAGTTCTTTCATTATATCTTTCTATGACATAAGGATACGTGTTATGACATAGGTTAGAAGATAATAACTAGTCTTAATCTTGCTCTCAAACAAATTCGTGTCATTATTATCATTTACTATAAACAATTAATTCGAAGTCTAAAATATGGAGACACTTTCATGCGTGAAAGACTTTTACGCAAGCGATGATATTCATGTTGTGAAAAACAATACGTCTTGACATTGCATAGAATTATTTTCTAATTTACTCATTTTAGAATTTACGGTGAAGGTAGGTTCTCAAATTTTAAGAATAAGCCCTTTATATGCTCCTGTGCAGTGAAATTTACTATTTAAATTCTAAGAGAAGTAGATAAACCTGGTAGAGAATTAAATGCCGTAAGCGTAAAAAAGAAAATATATCAAAGCATACGTGAATGAAGTAAAAGTTCAATACAGAAGTGCCGTTTTGTAATTTCACAACTATTGCTACCACAAAAGCTTTACGGTTTGAACGTTTCTACATCCTTTGTCGTGTGTCTTTGGATAGATGGCCCATTTTACGTCGTTAAGAGGTTCGGGAGAAACGTATTTCGAGAAAGGCGATACGTAAAAAGGGCGATTCGTAAAATAACTAGATAAATACTGAAAATGTATCCTCACGTTTTGAGTACAGTCATGTGCACGCCCACAGTGACCTCATTCTCAGGGAAGAGAGCTCGGATCAAATTCTTTAGGTGACCGAGTGCATTACGGCGCCCGTTTCATTTTGATGCCTTCTAGTAACCTCTTTTATCGTAAGAAATTCTCTTAACCCATACCTCTGAAGATAGTCCACGAATGTGTCTCCACAGCACATATTGGAGTCATTACAAATACCTCCAATTAGGTCGTAACGACTGATTGAAAGATATATTGTCCCATCCGTTAACCGAAAAATAAGCTGTCTTTCACATAGGTTGCCGTAAGTTTTTTCCTTATTATCCTGTCTAATATTTCTTTCAAATACTTCCATTCAATCAAACAAGAATGATGCTTTAAAAAAATCGCCTCCTAATCCAACAAAAATTACAGGGGAAAATGCTACCGTTGTCATTGGAACGGTTTAAACTCAAAATATCGAAAAAAGGGTTACGAAAGTTTTCTTGCGAAAGAAAATGAGCCACTAGCAGATAACTTATTAAAAATTTCTTTGATCAAAACCGCAGATATTAATGTTGCTCTTTCTTGATGAGCAGAAAATCTACATTGGTAAAGAAGAGAAGCGTCTCTGATCAAGTAAAATTGCATTCAGGAGCCAAAATAAAGTCAACCTATATTTACATAAATCATCTCTTATCCAAAAATTCTTTAATGAAGGAAAGCGATTTCTCCGAATGACGAAAAAAATTTCCATCAACGAAGGTAATTTTTAGCGTATATTCTCCGAAAAAATGTTATGCCTAATTTATTACATACTCCAAAAAATGAAGTAAAATACTTACATAGTTTGGTTTTTATCACTTTTTAACAGCACTATCCGTAGATACGGAAATTAGTCCGTTGGTTATTAATTCAATTTTCAGAAGGATACTTGTGAAACCCTTGAAAAAGTTTGCTTAAATTTGAGCTAAAATAATAACTAACTCGTTCAGCCTGGGAAATGGAACTTGAAATGGGAAAACCAGATTCACAGACCAAATTAGCCGAGTGGCGATGTCAAAAAATACGAAGCGGAAACGAAGCAGTCGGGGAACGAGAGCAATAATGGGAGAACAGTTGAATGGGGCTAGAACTAGGATCAAATGATGAAGATAAGAACGGAGCGAATTCGGTTAGAAGGGAGAAAAAGGTCATGAGAGAGAGGTTAAGTAGAGATGTGGGAGAGAAAGAGAGCGGGGTTACGTACATCCTCTAACGATCCGCTCAGATTGAGATCTGACGATGCGGATTCTCATAGCTAGAAGACGTCCCCGCACGTACTCCAAGAAAAGAAGCCACAAGAGCATCGGGAGGTGAAAGAGAGAGACTTCAGCGCGCTTTTGGACGAGTAGATTGAAGCAGGGATCGAGGTTGCAGGGGAAGAAAAGGCGGGAATGGGGTTAAAAGACTTCCTCGGTAATGGAGACGCTTCTGAGGAGAAAAACCCGGAGACGTGATTAAGCATTCTTCCGTGTAGCGAGAGAACGGAGACTCGCTGATTTAGGGCTATGCGTTTTTCTAAAAGAGGATCGCGGTGGAATACGGGTTCGCAGAGACTTCTGGCCGCAAATGGAAGGGTGAGTGGATGAAAGAATCGAATATATTTAATCTGACAGAGCACGCTGCTTCATTCGTAACGACACGCACGCAAAAGAAGAGATCGATGCCAATGTCCTCATTTATCGACTTTTTAAATATTCAAGCGCGTTACATTTGAAATAATTTGTACCAGATTCAGAAAAGGCAGGATATGTTACTCTAACTCCGACACGTTGGCAAAGGGCGATGAAGATAACTCGCTAATGAATAACAAACTAATGGCTAACTCACAATTATGAACACTAAATAACGTTAGGATTTGGTGCTTTCCCGGTGTAGATGATGCAGGAATCTTTCTCGGGTTTCCATCCGGGTAGTTTCTTGGAACAGGTCCGACGTTTCGGCTGCAATCACCGCAGCCATCTTCAGGGGAGACTTCATCCCCTGAAGATGGCTGCGGTGATTGCAGCCGAAACGTCGGACCTGTTCCAAGAAACTACCCGGATGGAAACCCGAGAAAGATTCCTGCACTAAATAACGTTATTACATTTTATTTATAACATTGTATTAGCATTAATTATGTAATAACTCTAAATTGAAATATAAGGATATGAATATACAATGCAATGAACAAGTGTTTGAAAATCAACCTGAAAAGCTACGAAAAAATATTAAACATCCGAAATTAATTTGTCACTTTATCAACAAAAGCTGCATCCAATTAAAATATCTATATGATATCTAATATGATTACATGAATTTTAAATAATATTGTATAAAAAATACACAAGGCGATAGGCGTTGGATATAGTTGTAATATAAACTGTACTTTGAAGTTTTTTAATAAGGAATATTTATCTCAAAAATATTCTAAGAGAGCTACAAACTCGTATTTTTCTCAGTTTTGGAAAACTCAATATTACACCAATTTTAAGCAGTATTTTGAAGAAATACGACCTGATACGAAAAGGTTGATGGAAACTGCAACTGTCAAAGCTCCCCATTTCTTCTCTATTCTTATTGATTTAGGGGCAAATATTCAGTTAAATATACGTAAATAAAGGTAAAAGTTAATGTTCCAAAAGAAAATTATTCTTTTGGACTCTTATATTCAAAAACACCCATAAATATTACTACAGAAAAACGTTTGTTAAACGACTTTGTTTTTTAAAATATAAAATGTGTTACAGCGTATTTAATAACCTAATCAAATAAACTTAATGTGTAGCGAGGGCAATTAAAATAAACGGTTCATCCATGTTATTCTGGACCAAAAGATTCATCCAACCATTTTGTAAACGTGGAGAACGTTTCAATTTCCTCCCCCAGAATATTACTATTTTCTTAGATTTTCGTTTCAACCAATCCAGATAAACGAGAAAAGTTTTCTTTCCACCGTACTTGAGGCAGTGAATCAAGCTTCAGAGTAAAAGAAGGCCATCAAAGTTTCACAGAAACAACTCATTCGCAAATCTAGGAAAAGAGGTGGCCCAATCTGGAACCGCAATTAACTGAACCTAGTCCACTCGAGCACATGCCTGTTATCACCTGAGGCGAAATGGAAAGAAGGAGATGGAGTCCTGTCAAAATAAAGTTGTTCTTTCTCCGAACTGAGGCCACCAGTTTCACCAGAGTTGCCATTTTGTTATAGCTCTGCTAATCTCTTGTTGGATCTTAAAGCCTACCTCGATTAGCCCGTCCTATTCAGGCTTAGACATCCAAATTTTCACTTTTTAACTGATATTAAATTCTCGATGTATGAAATCACATACGCTAGAATGATCATATGCGCTAGAATTCATAGAGATACTCCATATTTCCTCAAATATCTTTCCAATATTTAAGTCTCAATCCACAACCGCACGATGCAACTGGACCTCTTTGATGAGAATTTCACAAATATCTAGAGTCCGCATTTCTGTAAATGCATACGTAAGTGATATACTATATTGAATAGGTTTGCGACAAGGTATGTAGAGTTATATTAAGAAGTTCCAGCACTTCATTTAGACCAAGGATGAATGGACTTAAGAAAAGTCTGACGGGATCGGGAATCGCGCTATACCCTTACCCGTCTTCCTTCATTTATAATAATAATAATAATAATAATAATAAAGGACTTTATTCAGGGCGAGAATGAGACTAACAAGTCTCTTCTTACATCTAACCCTGAAATGTAGACCTGTTGAGTAGCAATATTGAAATGTAGATGGAAAGAAGCGGCATGTAAAATTTTCTTATCACGCATAATCGATCTCTTAATGGGTATTGTACATTTTCCTTCATTTTATACGTTGCTGACACATCCAAAGCAGATTTTATGGCGTCACTCATATGTACGTTTCGTATATATCCTACGTATAAAATCTTTCCCTCAAGAGCTGTAAGGGGGTTATTTCCCTTTCACCAAGTCTTTTTTAACAGAATTGGATAAAATTAATTAATCGAATAGCATTTTACTGTCGCAATTCTTCTTGTCTTTTTAAACACACGGAAATGAATCCTTTCATATAATTAGAAATGAACGTATACCTAAGACTTCACAAATTTGGCGCTTTTGCGTTTAATTCTTAATTAGTAACGGGATGAAGTTATTAGCCATGGTGTAACATACACATTTTTTTGTAGAAATGCTTAGTTTCAAATTTTTATCATAATTTGATCTAGAAAGTTATAGTCGAAGATTTTAAATATGTCAAAAAATTTCCTTTCAGAAACGTAACCAGTTGAGGATATTCAGGGGAAAAAGGGATTAGATCTTAAATTTCTGTCTTTCATACATCTGTTATATGCTTACATCGCAATAGTAAATATCGAAAAGGTACCCTGAAAATCCCTACGATTGCCATCGCAAAATACCTCAGCGTATAAAAGGACTCGAGATCATTGGTTTCCATGGTAACCCTCCCCTATTGACATTAAGGAAAATCTGAATGATCCGGAAAGCCTCACGGATTCCAAAAATTTCTCCGAACACTCCTTAGGAGACGAGGACGAAAAAGAAACTGAAAAACGTAATGCGATCGGATTCAATTAAGAAAATCATTCTGCGAATAACCAACGACAAGGTAAAAAAATAAATTCAAATTACCTATATAATTAGGGAGGGAAATATTGCGGAATTTAGCAAACAAAGAAGAACGTCACTCAGAGTCTGAGAAAATATTTATCAGCGTCTAAAACTTCAGTCGCATGATAAAGAAATAGGATCCGACGTTTAAGAGAAACGGAGATACGAACGAAGTCTTTTTCAATCCGAATCGCGATTTATCCAAATGACTATCGAACTCGGCTCCGCTTTTGTGCTAGCGTTTCCATACCATCCTGCAGGGGTATAAAAGCTGCCTCAGCAAACGTGTATTCATAACCACGGCCATGGAAAGGGTATTCAACCAGGGAAAGGAGGAAGGTGTAATGAGAGAAGAGGAATGAACGAGATAGGGAGAAGGATGAAGTAATGGAAGGAGAGAGATGGATAGGAATCGACAAAGCCCAGGGCTTTTTGGCCTGTCTTCATTGATTGAGTCGTTGGGAGGTTAGAGAACACATTCCTTAAGAGGGATCTTTATCCGTAATTTCAGATGAACGCCTCGACTCATTATCAGGGACTTTGAAGACGCAATGGAATTTTTTCCTTCTTCCACGATCAATTCCTTCCTTTCATTGAGGTAAAGAGATTATCTACAGATACCATTATGCCTTGATATTCAATGGAGGATGCATGTAAAATGAAGCAATGCAGGGAAAATGTGATGTACACTGAGAGACATGATATCTGAGTACGTGACAGTTTTAACGACAGAAATATGTATGAATACGAATTACCAACTAATGTACGGATACTTCAGAGACAAGCGCGGGTTTTTATTAAAATTAATGGTAATGTTATATGCAAAGGGAGTGTTCAGTAACGGATAGGTGTCTTTTTTCAATCCAATGATAGATTTAGAAAATCTTCCTCATATTATATTATGACGAATTTATGCTACAACTTGGAGGAAAACCAAAGGTTTTCCTGGGTAGAGGTTTTCTTTTTTAGGTTTTTCAATTCTTTTTCTTACAATTTTCCCTTGTTTTCCAGATATCCATCATCTTCGTTGCTAAAATAAATATATGAATACTTCGACCAAGTCAACACCGGCAGAAGTTTTGTCATGTTTTTACTATTCCGTGAGAGATATGAGGAAGAAATAAAAATGCAATTTTCACCACAGGATTGTTAAAGAAGCCTAAATTCATGTTCCGATTGCCAAAATTATGTTTGCATACTTCGATTTCTTCATTAGGGTTCAAGAATAAACAACTTAGAAACCTACTGACATGATGCCTGAATTTCGTTTGGATTATTTTTTCTTTTGAAAATACGTTTTTCTCCTTTAAAATTAATCCGAGCATCAAGATCTAAAACGGCGAGTTAACGGTGAATAAAATGTTAGAAACTTTTAAAATTAATGTGTTACCAAAGCACTCTTTACCTACGCTTATCAAAACAAAACCCTCTATGAAATCTACCCTGTTCCGCTATTTCCCCTCGCTTCCACGAGTGTGTGGAACGAGGAGAAATCTACAAACATGTTTACCCAAGACAAAAACCGCAGTCAGCGGGACGACAAAAAAAACAAACCAGCCTTCCCTCGCGGAAATCGCAGAGAAGGCGCTCGCAAACACAGAGGAATAGGGAGGGCGCCTTAAGTTCGCAAAACAATGCCGAAAGAATAACTTCTGTGGTGAGGGTATCTATTAGAAGTCCGTGAGAAAGAGCACGCCTGCGCGCACGGATGTATGAACCGGTCCCGCAAACACGTAACATAGTCGGGATCGGGGTAGTTTCTCCCTCGTTAATTTTCCTTTTGCGGTTTAATACACCGCATACTGTTTACGCCAGTTCGGCAAACGTCACCTCGGTTATCTCGCATAACTGTCATCGTTTTAACCCTGCCAAGATATACAAGGTTTTTCTGCTAGATTTCTCAAAGGTTAAGAAAGATAGAAGATGTTTGTTTTAATATACGTTTTGTAAAGAATCTCTGATATACACTGATAGAAAATTTAAATGCTTCTTAAGAATTAGTACTGAATTAGAATTGTTTGTAGTAAGACGATAAATAATAGTAATAAGTGGTGGTCTTAAAAAATCCAGAGATTTTGTAAAACGCTAAGGATAATGCCTCTATCTGTTTATTTGGACAAAGGATAAAGCGAAGAAATCTTGGAAATAGACCAACTTTCAAAATATGAGTTTTCTTTGAAAAATGTTAATGTCAAACTAAAATTTTGGAGTTAGTTTAGATGCAAAAAAAATTAGTACGGCCAAACTTGTACAAATCCACTTGTGGTTAAGTTCTCGTGTCATTAAATACTGAATTATCATGAAATTTCACTAAGTATCGCTTGATACCATTCATTTCTCTTTTAAACATTAAATTTAATGCAAATCGGTTTTAATGTCTGCTGTCATTCCCACCGAGTCATATGCTCTCAGGCATAGATGCATATTTTCTCTTCCACGAACGAAAAGGATATTTAGAATATATGCTGTGAGTTACATTCGGGTCGCGGGAGGTCGGTGAATTCCGTATCACCATGGTTGCGAATCAATATTTGCATCGGACCACCTAATGTGATGCCTTGAAAAATTTAACGCTTTCGTCAAGTGACGACAGGAACGACTATGTATCTCAACCGATTCGACATCGCTTCTGCATCAAAGGTACGTCAGGGAAATAAAATCCAATGACAACATGCAGCCCTAGTGCTGTAACGGATCGCCATCAATGATTTGTATTATAGTGGCCGAATCGATCAGTGCGTTTGATGCGAAGGTCTAATGCTATTGACATTTTAGGCCCTTTAAGCCTGGCCATGCACTCTGTGCACTGAATTAATCTTCCAGCTACATCCGGATATTATAATTTGTATCAATTTATTTCTTCACAGTGTCGTAGTATGTAGTAAGAAGTTATGCTTAAACCAAATAAAACACAACACCTAACTCCACAAGTTTAGAATGGTGATATGAAAGTAATATTTAGATGAACCACGATATACTTGAACCTTCAGGGTGATTATCTAATAATAACCTTAACATATGGAAACGAAATCCAAACAGAAGCTATGTTAAATCGAGCACGAAAAGAAAGTGAATGTAAAATAGTGAACACCTCTTTCGCAATGAGAGTATATTTAAATTATGTAGTTTTTAACTTTCGGAAAAAATATATTAAAAACTCACCAGGTGATGAAGTGCGATCTGCAGCTAACTGTAATCTTCTTATTTTCAGTCCAATTGATCAGTACGACATGCCTGAGAAAGACAAACATCAAACGTAGGTGAGATGAAACATTTGAATACGTCATCCCTTTGCTTCTTTTAATTTTAGTTTATTTTTTAATCTCTAAGTGCATTTATTTAGTTTTCTTCTCAAGTGGCTGATTATCTAAGATTAACCTGAAAATCCACGGAATATTTTTCCATTCTTGCTGTGTACATTTGCAATCTTACAGAAAAGCGACGAGCAATATTTCTCAAATTTGTCTTAAAATAATTCCTCGAGAATGAGATTAGAAAGTATTCAAAGATATAAATATTTGTGTGGGCATCCCTTCTAGAGAACAGTTAAGACCATTGTGAATTCAAAACACGTATGTCATGTTTTCATTTCAAAATTACTGAGAAAAATGTTGTATTTTCACTAAGTCATACGTCATATTTTCACAATCACTTGAAATTCAACGAATTGAAGTAAAATATTTCTATGAAAGACAGACAGAAAAAAGTCTGACAGCACTGGGACTCAAATCCAGTTCTACTGCTTTCCCAGTGACTACTGCAGCCTATGAGATACTATGCCAGAACATTTAGACATCAGGAAGGACGAAGGAATTCAAGTAACTGGTGATAGACGTATATTTAAGCATATTGACTTATATACGAATAAAATATCACACAGAGAATATAGCGAAAAATGTCGCCGAAAAATAAAAACTGGTTAAGTATGATTACATGTATACTTAAAAAGCATATGAATTTCATAAGATAGGTAGGAGATAGAGGATCGCAGTAAATGTTACTCTAGAATTTCAGTGAGAAATAATGCGATTCTGTGCTATCGTCTGAGAATCATAAGTTAAAGAGATATCCTTGAATAAAAACATCTATTATAAAAAGGGTTGCCCTTTAATAATTTCAAAGAAATCCTTAATAATGGCAGCAGAGTTTAAAAAAGTAAATCCTCTAGGCCAGGCTTTGCAAACATGGCACGCTTCCTTTCTTGGATTCACGAAAGAAATGTTTATGGTAGGCGATCAAAGGAGTTTTGCTGGCGGGTTACGATATCAAATAAAAGAGGAAAGGAAATTAGGGGTGAATAGGCACAAAAAATCAATTTTAATGGATGTAATTCATTTTTTGTCGTTCATCAAAGGAGATGTAATGCTTTATACTTTTATCTCTCGTCGTTCTTTGTTTAAATATTTTTTCGGAATGAAATAGCTTGCCTTCGGTGGCATACAAATTTTCGCGTAACGGAAACATATTTTAGAACGCAAAAGCTGTAGATAAAGTTTTAGGCGGAACGTGACTGATTTCTATGATTTCCATTCTAAACAGGCTAAAGCTATAGGAAGTCAACATTTATAAGACCAAATGAGGGGCAAGAAATAGTGAAGAAAATTCACAAAATGGTGCTGGATGACTTTTTGCACTGACTGAAATTGCGCGAGTTAGCAGACATGGTAGACATTTCAAAAAGTGACGTACTTCGCATACTCACTGAAAATTTGGACCCGAAGAAGTTGTGCGCGAGATAGGTGCCACGTATGCTAACAACGGAATAATAACAGCGTCGTGAGGATGTTTAACTGAATGTTTGGTAACACTATATTTCATTTGTTGAGAATTTTCTAATAAGTATAACATTTATAGAAAATAATCACCGACGACATACTGTTTAGTTTTCAGATAGCACGCATTTTTCCTTCAATATGATATTTACAGGTATTTAACAAACAAAAATTTAAAATAATTTATCATCGTGCAAACAAATATCTCCTTAATGTAATGAATAGTTTATAGTTTTTCTGTTACACAATTTTTATTTTACTCGACTCAACATCATCCTCATTGCACACATTTTCACCCCCTGGAGAAACAATGTTAAAATCACTGTTAGTGATCATTATGTTTTCGTCTATCTTAACAAAGTCTGTCACCATTGTTACATCACTCTCGATAATGGATGCTAAGTTATTAATGTCTGTATTTAACTCTGCTTTCATTGGTAATTACTTCTTCATAGAAATCAAATCCAGCTCTTTGGAAGCATTTTCTGACACTTTCCCTATTCACTCTTTTCATTGATCCAGTTAGCTATTTATAGCGTCCAAAACTATAACACATTTAGCCACTGCACTAACTTTGTCAGCATAATCAAAAGCTGTTAAAAGAGATTGCGCTAAAAATGTCTATAATAACTTTGATGCAGTACACTAACTCTTTGATGTATGAGTTGAATGATGCTTATGGTATTTGCTGGGAACCACGCAAATGTTTCACATCGTCCAAGAAAATAACTACCTTTCATCCAACAGTTATTTACATAATCCTCGCTTTAACTCTGACAAACCAACAGAACACTCGGCCCTAAAGTGGAGATTAACTTAAGCTTATTATACAGGGTGTTCACAAAGTCTTCATCCGATATCAAAAATTCGTAGTGCGAGAACGGTTTATAGCATTTGAATGAACCACCTACCATTTTAAAAAGGAGGTTCTCAAGTTCTGTTGTGTTACCGGTAGAGGCCCCTATTAAGCGCGTAAGCGAAGCTTAAGTCCTGTTAGTGTTATTCAAGATGTCGACCCCGTAACAGAAAGCGTTTTGCGTTCTGAAGTTCTATGATAGCAACTCAACATGGGCCACCTCGTTCCCCTGACCTCACAGTGTGCGAAATTGTTTTGGGGTTCATCAAGGATTCTGTTTATGTCCCTCCACTTCCAAGGACCTTAGATGACTTGAAAGCACGAACCACGGAGGCCATCGGTGTGGTCACACAAGACATTACAGAGAAAAAAACTCATTTATATAGTTATTATTATAATAATATTATGATAAGTTATAAGGAGTTCCAATAAGTAACACCTCAAACTGTCATGTTCACATAAGACATGCTAACTTCAGTGTGGCAGGAATTCGACCACCGCGTTGATGTGTGCCATGCGACCGGAGGAGGACACGTTGAACATGACTAACAATCTTAAAAAAAAACTTGACTCTATATTAAGTGTATTTCATTTTGAATTTTGTTTGTACATTATTATTTTATTAAAACACAGCGTATTAAAATTGGATGACTTTGTAAACACCTTTTACTATGATACATTATGATAGTGCGTTAAAGTCAAACAGTGGCAAATACAGCTCTTAACGGTATGATTATGAAAACCTATTCCTTCAACATTGGAGTAACTAGTGAAGAAGTCTTTCGTCGATCGATTCAATCATTGGCCGTATGGTTCAAGAAATCAGTATCGTGGAATTAATTTAAGTCCATCTACAGCCCTTGAATAATATTTATAAAACTTACGAGAAGCTCAGTACGTTCATAACTATTAGGTGATAGATTTTCATCGAGTAGGCAATCCTGAGACGCTCTTCTTCGCTAGAAATATCTAACAATCTCCTTTCCGCATCTAAAAGAAAACCCCTACGAAATATTGCTCCCTCTTTAAAATCCTCCACACGATTTTCTCTAGCCACTCTCTTTGCCTATCTCTTCTCATACATCCCATTTCTTCTCGTGCCCCCTAAGGATATCCAATCTCCTGCCGGCCCCTGTAGACCCCCAAGGGGGCAACCCAAAAACCCCTTTGACGCGGGAGTGTCTCTAATTTCTAAAACCCTGCCCTACCAACATTCTCCTTCGCCTCCTTACCCCAACGGGATTCGGGCATGAAAATTGAATTAACAGCCTTCGGACTCAGGAATGGTTCTCCACTTCTACATTTTTATCTCCTTCCTCATTTTCCACCTCTATCGCCATTCCTTTTTTCTCCCTTCCTTCCGGGATATGCGCTTCGCATACGGCCTCAACCTCATATCCCTCGCAGTTTCCTTTAGTGGGAAAACCGCGCGCTTCCGTATCTTATACCTACCCTTTCAAATGGAAAAGAGGGTAAGGAACTCGAGGTCAAGATATTTTGGAAGAGGGAAAAGGAACTATAATATCATACGGGAGTGCAGGAAAATGCAGCGAAAATATCTTATGACATTTTATCCTTGAATATGCTTGGTTTAATGGAACAATAGGTGTCGTGGTCATAAGTTGGTACCTCGCCACCCTAAACGGTATGACTTCATTAGGACTAAATCACTCAGGGGAAATATTCATAGTATGACCTTCAGTGGCTCCGTGGGGCTGCCCTTTGGATTCGGGAATTAGATTACCAGGTCACTCTCATTTCTAATTCCCTTTTCATTGGCATTGTGAAGTTAGTTTTAGGCCTCTGCTACTAAAAATATTAGCAATAGCTTGCAAACATGATTATAGTTTTACATCCATAACAGGATGGGAAAGGATTTGCTGAGCGGTTTACGAGGGGAATAATGTTTTCGAGAGTCTCGTCAATTTAGCTTCCCGGTATTCCATAGTGAAAATTGGAGTGATGAATATCATTTTGAAGCAAAAATGTGCAAACAAAAAAGGGGGTCTAGAGTCACATCAAATACGGTTAACTGAGTGAAAAGACAATTCGGTGACAGTCAAATAGGCGGAAATGAAATAACGAAAAATTATGAGTTGAATAGAAACTTGAAAGAGAAGAATGTTGGAACACGGCTGTTAATGAATTAGAGGTTTAAAAACCTCTTTGGATTGGATGAATTAGAGGTTTAAAAACCAAACGCGTCTCTTAACGCTAGTTCCGCCTGCCGAAATACGGCGTACGGAGTGTTCTTAAACCTCTAATAATAGGAACTTATTAGTCAAAAAATGTATCTGTGAAGTAGTTGTACGATAAACTGATACAGGAAATTGGAACCTACGGAAAGAGCGTATTCAAAGATTGGAAGCGTGTGAGCTAAGGGTGTGATGTAGGATGGGAACATAAGTTGGTTTAATGTTAACAAAAGAAAAGCATGGGATATGAGTGAGTCAAATACCGAGAGGGGATGGAATGCAGAAGAAAATTATCGAAGGTATACCGAAAAGGTATATGCGAATGGGGAGAAAACAGTTGCTGGATGATATGAAATGAGTGGACGTCATGCAGAGGATACTGGGGCTGATGACCCAACGAAGAATTGGAAGAACCGTACAAACAATCATTTCATACTAAAATTTTCTCTCGTACAAATAATATGAATCTATCCGAGGAAAAATGTTATCATGAACAGTTTACAGTTGCTCTCCACGCCGTCATCTCAGCTTCTTGATTAAAGCCCTTGACTCTTTCTGGGGTCACTAATTAGTCTCGAAACAAGTAGTTGATGGATATTCAAAATTTTGGATATCCATCCGCAATTTTTTGCCAAAAATCTCTCATTTCTTGAATATCTCGGAATCACTCTTGTAAATAACAGAGGCACACATACCCGAAATAAACTGCGCTAAAGAGATTGGAAAGCTGGACTTTATAAAGCGCATTCTTGGTAGCTGTCCTGAGAATGTTAGATAGTGATGTCATTTCCTTAATCAGGTCCCGTTTGGAATATGCGGCGAGTATATGGGAACCTTCGGATGAAAAGTGTACCCGCGAAATCCTGAAAGTGCAACGTAAGGTGAAACGATTCGTTAAAAAGTGTAAGATAAAAAATACCTAATAAAAGGTGCTCTCAGACGCAGGTTGAGAATCCTTTAAAGAGAGGAGGTTAGAAGCTAGGCTTTGATTGCTTGATAAATTCAAAGAGGGCACACGCATTTGCGGAAGACGTGATCGCTGTTATGCGACGTCCCTGCTACTTCGGCCGATCCGACAATGAGTTTAAGGAAAAGGAAATAAATGCTAGAACAAGCATTTAAGTAATTTATTATACAGCAATAAGCTTAAGAAATACTCGAACGTTAAGTGTTAACACCCCCTGCCACACGCTGAAAGGCGGAATGCAGAGTATTCAGGTAGATGAAATTCGGAGTTTTTCCTATCTAAGCATGCAACTATAGTAAGTTTCGCTTCTTTACGCTATATTCAAATTCTTATCGTTCTTATGCAGGTATCATACATATGCCTTTTCCAACATTCCTCTCTCGTATATAAAAGTTTATTGAGATAAAATCTTATTGAAATTAATTTACATATCTGGAAAAATCAAGAAACTATAATTAATCGCTACATGAATAAATTTTAAGGCTATTTTTCATAATATATTAAAGCTACGAAGCCAAAGGGATTTACAAACGAGAGAAATGCATGCAAACCTCATGAACTGCTAAAGTTGTTAATTAAAGGTATGCTTTGATTCATGAAGTATCAAATTATTGCCCTTATATTATTTGCGTTATGCAGGCATTGCAATTATAAAATGTATTTCAAGAAAGTACCTTAAGTTACTTAAATGAATACTGTTTTTATTTCCTTAGTATCAACATAGATCGATAAATATACGTATGTCGACCAGCCGGACATCACCTGCGTGGGTGATATCCGGCTGAAATGGTGATAACCCGAGAGAATCTTCTAAATGTCAGTTGGACAGCATAAAATCTTTCTACGTCAATGTGTTAATGATTTTGAACGAACTTAAATGTTTACATAAAAGAACAAACTCTCTACCACCTCTTTAGTTACAATGACTTAATTATCCATCCAGGCCAATGAGGGGGTACAGTGTTAACACGTCAGACTTCATGTATAAATGTACCCAAGTATATAATATACTAAAAGTATTGTTTTTAATATATACAAGATTCATAAGAAATAAATTATATTCAGACAATGAACTACATCCGTCAAATCATCATTTTTATCCAAGCTACATTTATGAACATCGTTATCTCTATTTCCCACAACGTGGTATTTTCAGGTATGAGTACGGTATTCAAGGAAGAAGATTTCACCCAAATAAATCCTTTCCTTTGGTTCGTTAGTTGCTCATTATGACATTTCTAAAAATATTAAGTTACTACATGAAGTTGGGCGGACGAATGGTCCACTTGAGCCTAACATCACTCACATGGAGAAGTAAATCAATTCGTTGAAGTACGGTTTAAGGAAGAGAATGAAATCTACCAATTTTTTAAGCACCATCCATACTGAAAAATAAAATTTCCTTGCCAAACGGCCTCTCGAAATAATGCCTTGAATGCATTTCGACCCGGATGTGTCACCGCACCCAAAACCCCTCCAAGGAACCTGAAAAGGCGAGATAATGGCGGAAGCAAGATAAACTATAGCGAAAATAGCGGTTTCCAGGAAGGATCCATGACCTGGCATAAGAAGACAAGAACTACAGCGAGCCGTAGAGATTAAGAGGGTGCCCCGAAGAGTGCACGAGTCCTCTAGAACGCTCCGCAGATGAGGGCGTAAAAGAGGTATGCATTATCTTCTCGGTGAACACCGGAAGAGAGATTTCCTCCAAAAAATCGTCCTTCGCTCAGTCATTTCTGGGTCGATAGCGAAGGAAGCCTGAAGAGGACCCATAAGAAGCGGTTTTATCTGAGGACAGCGGGCAGGAGAGCGGAAAATTTCTGGCTTTAAAATTTGAGAACCGGGACTTCCTGGGATGGGACCGCTTCTTCCGGAGAGACTTTCACTCCCTCTTGACAGCGGTGACAAATTGTAAGGAAGTTAATTGATCGCCTCAAAATTGCTCGCATTTGACTGTCTGGAGGCAAAGTGTTTGCTTCGTTGCCACGATACGCTTCAGCATATTCATTTATATCGGATTCTGCGGCACGTAATGAAAATATTTGCGTTACGCACTAGAAATTCCGGTCCATTGAGCGATTGAGAGAAAAAAATTCGGAAAATTCCCGTTTAAAGTAGCACTCACGGAATTGCTCATCGCGGGAAATTACCAAACCACGAAAGGGTACCTCAGGAAACTATGCGTGACGTAAAAAGGTCATTTCGTGCATAAATTGATCCTTCATACTACAAAATGCGCATTAATTTCTTTCTTTATCCCATTGCCCAATGTCATACGGGTGTTATTTAATACGGATGAAAATTAATTATAAACAGAGCTATCATTAGTTATGCAAATCATTATTGTTAAATGACGATAACGCTAATACATACAAAATTAAGAGGATTAATTAATTAGTTGTGAATGTTAATGTGAACTGAAGTTGGGTTTATTTGTAATCGGTATATTTTCTGACTGTAACTCTTTAGCAACGCATTTATATCATAACACTTTGGTAAAACATACGTTGGCGCAATGAAAGAAGTTCTGCTTCTACCATAAAAACTGGTGGTTATTTAGACCTTTACATTATCTTTTTTTAATTTTTAATATTTTAATTGACTAAGAATTTCACTGAAAAACTCTATTGTAGACGGATAACCTTACCAGTAACTGAATGCAACAAAAATCGCTTTTAAAGCATCATAATACTTGATTAAGTGAAAGAATTGAACGTATTAGTAATCTAGATTTGTAACATAGTCTTTAATAAAAAGAATTGCTGACTTAAACAGCTTTAAAAATGGACGAACCACAGCTCTTTCAGCCCTTACAACTTGGAAATGTACTTTTCATAACAGTCCATAAATTGATTCAAATAGATCCATTGCAGTTGGTTTTGCAATAATTAATAGCTACACATAATACCTACAGTATACCCACAGGCAAAATATGTTAGAAAAGGATACAACGTTTACTTTCGGAGATTTACATATATACGAGATGTACGAGTAAGCTGCATTTGTGCTGACCCCTTCCTTTTACACAAATATTAACGCATTGTAGAATTACTTAGGATATTTCCAACCTCAGACAAAAGTTTATACCATAATGTTGTAAACTTCCAAACATTTGGGGAAATCGAACCAGAATAAGAATGTATACAATTTTCTTCAAAAACAGTGCACATTTATTTCCTGTTTCTATAACCTTTGAATTGATATAGCGTTACGTTTTCTCAATGTTCTTAAAACGATAAAATCCTATACGGAATAATTTGAAATTTGCCCATAATCCTTTCATCTGATTTAATGGCTAGCCAAAATTTTATGACGATGAGAAACTGTGTAAAACTCGTCGAATTTAAATATTATTAATACATATTTGACTGTTGAGGTAAGTGAATAAATTCTGCACATATTCCATTTATTTCTTTTGACAAACTTTCTAATGAAAGTGAACGTTTATAAGGTAGCTTATTAGATCAAACATGTTTTCCCATCCTCTCTTTAAATTCGATGACACGACTAATTAAAGCCATAAACAAGGCATGCCGGGTAGGTTTTTAAAGCACTCTGCGGCTTTCCCACTCATTAGGCCAATTAGTTTATGGGGACGCCGAAACAGAGAAAACAATGGGTTGGCGGGAAATTTCAGAATTGGTTAGGCGTTGGAAACTAAAAGAATAGTGCAACCTTGCATGGGCGGTAGAATGTTTTCCACAAAGCAGTTCACAAACCAATATTCCACATCACATATGTATTTTCACTTCCCTGACACCCCTTACGGCAAAATTCAAACTCAAAATTGGATAAATCAAAAACATTTACACCGAATAGACCACGATGTAAATGATGTTGTAACGGTAATTAATTCTGGGAAATATTTTGCTATTTGCTAAACCTTTATTTAAACAAAAGAATAGCGAGGGATATAGAAAAAAACGTTTATAACCGAAAATTTGATGTAAATCATGAAAAATCGTCACTCCCTAAAAAAATACATCTACAACAAAAATCTTTCTATCGCGGAGTAACTGGTGTGAAAAATAGCGACATGACTGGGACTCGAACCAAGGTCTACCACTTTCCGGATATGTATTCTAGAATAAAAAAGACCTGGGTTCGAGTCCCAGTCATGTCGCTATTTTTCACACCAGCTATTCCGTGGGATTCAGCCATACGGCTCTTCCATGCTTAGTAATATACCTTTCCTCAAACCTCTTTCTATAAATCTGTCACAATAGCTTCCAGAATATCACGAAAATGCATGGGGAAACAATTCAGGACGCAAATCGAGAAAATCTTGTCTCTTTTTATTAGGTGGTTTTCGGATATCGGAGACAGGTTAACATGCACACACATAAACACTTCGATGATAGAAAGGGTTGTTTATGTCTAAAGCACTTTGGCATGCATATATACGGATATAGTGAAATCGTTAATAACAGAAAATTTGAAGAAAATCATATCAAATTGTCACTCCCAAAACATACATACATACATAAGTGTTCTACCTTTCGGTAGGTCCATGTGCCCTAATATTCCCTATTCATATCCCTTTCTTTCGCTACCTGGTAACTTACCCCACCCTTTATGTCATCTAACATTTTTTTGCCTTTGCCTTCCCCTCTGTCTTTTCACTTGCATTCTACCTTCTATTACATTCTTCAGCAATCCCTCTCCTCTCAATATCTGACCCACCCATTTCTTTTGTCGGCGCTTAATTACTTCAATTAAAACCCTTTCCTCCCCAACCATTTCTAGCACCTCTATGTTTGTTTTTCTATCCACCCAGCTCACCTTCTCCATTCTACGCCACACCCACATCTCAAATGCCTCCAATCTTTTGACGTCCTCTTTTCGTAAGGTCCACGTTTCACACCCATATAGCAAAACACTCCATATCAAGGATTTTACCAATCTTTTCCTGATTCCTTTATCGAGACCCTTTGTCATTAATTCCCTTCGCTTCATAAAAGCTTCCTTGGCCAATGCTACTCTTTTTCGAACCTCATCTCCACACCTCCCATCCCAAGATAAAACACTACCCAAGTACGAGAATTTGTCCACCTGCTCTAGTTTTTCCCCATCGACCCTGATCGTTAATTTAGCCTTCTTTCCCTTAGTGAATCTCATTACTTTAGTTTTACTTACGTTAATTTTCATTCCATATTCCCTTGCCTTATCGTTTAGTGCATTTACTAGTATTTGTAAACTCCTTTCGGAATCGCACACAATAGCTTTATCGTCTGCATATCTTACTGACTTTACCACTTTCCCTCCAACTATGACTCATCTACAACAAAAATCTTTCTATTAAGGAGTAACAGAGCACTTAGGCACGTATGCATAAGGCTGTTTCTTTTACAATTAAACAATTCTTTAACTGTTTCTGAAAAATGCACAGGATAACAGTCATTGAAAATGGGATTTAAGCTAAAATTACACTAAATGGAGGATTAAAAAACCACTTGTCTTCGTTATAATGCGAACTCATTAGAATGATATCAGTAATTCTTTTCTCTAATAACCCCATCCAACTTAACACAATCCATCATCTTATAATACTTTGATAAAAATTACACGAATGCAAATAAATTTTTTCTTTTTTAACGAATTTATTTAAGGCATTCGATTACGTGTAGAAATGATTATCGTCATGATTGCTTCTGCAACATAAACAGGGTTTCCATAAATTTAACCGCTTCAATAAATTTGGGACAATTACAAATTCATATGACGAACACATTCATCTATAAATAGCCAGTATTTAGAAATTCTTTTTTACAATTTGCTAACTTAAGATTTCTCCCTATGAAATTATAAAGAATATGTTTGAAAATTCATTTTCGAATTAATAGAATTACAACTGCGAATAAATGCAAATTATCAAAGCAAAAACCTTTCTAGACTGTATTTGAATGATTTTTATTCAAGGAATTTCCAAAAAACTGATCTCCAAAGAATTGACTTTCTGAGGATAAGATAGCTTCCGGTCTTACAGCACACAAAAGAACACCGGCGATAACCATCGTAGCCGAGACTCGCAGGGACATATGAGCATTTTCTCTACCCGGAAGCTTGTTGTCAGTTCGCCACACACGGAACAAAACAGCACCAACCGACGAATTCTCCTTTATCTCCTTGCGCTTTCTTGCTCGGATTGTCTATTATTCTGGAGACCTCAACCCTGAGCTCTTCCCACCACCGCTCTTCCTGTTTTGCCACTAGAGGATACCTCTTTTAACGATATCCACTCGTTAAAAGAGGTATCCTCTAGTGACGACGTTTATTTCCTGTCATAGCCCCGACTAGCAAACCTGGCGCTTCTAAGATGAATTTTTTCTTTCCTGTTCTCATCGGGAAAGGTTTCCATATGCTAGGCGCGCATCCCGCCCGATGCCTTCGCTTCCAGGAGTATAAGGAAATACATTAAGATGCCTACGATAGCTTCGCATCCTGCCCGTTTCGGCAAAGGCGACGTCGCAGCAAAGGGTTATCGATGTTTGTATCTAGATTGTGACTGCTGGTGAGTGGAAGGAAGACTCATCAATGTTGATGGCGTAACTACAAGTTCACAATTACTTTCGCGGGGTTTGTGAAACGGTGCCGCGGTGTACTCCTTCTTCCGGGAGGGTATCTACCGATAGAGGCAAACGGTTTGGCGCTAACAGCCACGCCGCTCCACAAAATGCAATTTTCTGAACGGTCAAGCGACATCTGCAGGGCCTATCGCAGCACATTGCATAGTTGACTGCTTCCAGAAGTTCGGTTCTTGAGGAAGTGTTTCCAAGGTTGTTAGTTTCTAATGCCTCAGGTCTCTAGAATGAAAAAGACCAATACCGCAAATTTGTGCTTTTGTAGCAACTGCAGCGTTGCTATAGAGGTGGAACATTCCCAAAACATTTTATACTTGTCTCATTTATTGATTCATAGGGACGATTTAGGATAATAGGTAGGAATATTTCTACGAAAGGCTGGTTGAATGTCATGGATTGCATTCTGAATGAAAGAGACAAGAGGAAAATTAAGAGTAAAGGGTAATAAATAAAGATGTCTATAATAAAAAAGTGAAAGAACCATCCTGATTGGTGGGAATCGAGAAGTATTATGGGCAACGTTATTGTACGAGGTTGTTAGTCTGCCTACTCAACCATAAAGCAGCAAGGACGTAACGTTTATTTGAAAACCAAACTAAATCAATAAGCAGGAAAGAAAATTAAGGAATTGAAATTTCTAGAGAATATCATAGGCTACAGAGCGCACCAATAATTTCTGTGCATACAATAGCAATTTCTTATGCCATTTATTGATGAACTGAGTTAAAATTTCGAGCTTTATCTCAGTTATTTAAACAGGTATTTACAATTATATATGGTTTAACTTCTTTAGACATAACTTACTAGATAAGTTTTAAATCATGAAGGTCCTTATTTTGTTAAATAAGTTAGTAAGCTGGTTTAATCCTCCATTTTAATATTGCCAGAGGATTATTCTGCCAAGATGATCCTAAATGATCGTTACTTCATTCTGTGTGTCTTACGACGACGTTCTGTACCTCTAACAGCAATTCAAGCATTGCAAATTGGTTTGAAATATCTAAATCCACGATAAGAGGAAATTAGTTCTTAATATCGGAGCTTAGATTCGAGCATAAGTGACAACCTTTAACTCTCGTGAATTCTTCTATCGATATTGGAATGTACAATTTTTTCGATGTGCATTTACGCATTACAAACAGTTACTTTGCCCAAACAGTGATGGCTTAAAAATGACAAGATCTCTGAGTACTTCACCTTTAAAACGGAGTTTTGAGACTAGCGCTAGTTAAATCGTAAATGTAATCTTGAGGTAGCTTGCTTTCTGTTGAACCTTCTTTCTGAAATTGAATGGCTGTACGTGTTTTTCAACTGATTAACTTTCCTCTTTCTACGGAAAACATACAGGAATGAATGAAAACAGCAATGAGGAGTTTCTAAACTCAAATTTCTTATTCAGATGTTGCAACTTGTGCTTCGCAAAAAAACCCTAGTAATATTTACACTGCTAATTACTTTCCACGGATGATTAGTTTCAGTATTGGATCAGCACCAAAGACTCTAGTTAGTCTTTCTCTAATTTATTCAACCAACAAGTTGGTTTGAACTTCAACGCTTTCGCTATTAGCTACCAAAAGCTTTTAAGGAGGAATGTAGTGAGTAGACAAGATGAGGAGTGAGATAGTCATCCTTTGCTTTCTTCAATGAACTTTAATGCCGTGAATGAAACAAGTCCACTAATGTGCTGCAAAATGATCCTATGAATGGCACCTCTAAAAGCATTCAACTAAGAGTGAACAAAATGAATGGCCTATCTCAGCATCTCTCATAACGCAGTAGTTTTCATATTCTCAAAGTAATATAAAAGAAGGAGAAAGATAGAAAAAAAGGTATAAAAAAGTTACATTTTTCTACCTTCTGTGCCTAAAGACTAATGAAAAATATTCTATTCAACGAAATGTGGTCAAATGAACCATATACTTCTTAGTGTGTTGCTTAAGGGATGAAAAAACGGAATTTCGATTAAATGCATTAAAATCAAGTTCTTAGGTTACATATGAAACAATCTCCCTCCGAATCATCAAATGGAATCATACGTGCTGAGATTATAATGGTGGTCCATCCGAGAACGTTAAAAAAGTGAATGGTAGAGCGCCATATCCGGAAAAGCGCTCAGTCCAGGAATTAAAATTAATATCTGTGAGGACGTTTGAAAAAATGAGAAACCAGGAAAGGCAAAGCTTTGCGAAGAAAAAATCCACCGCGCGGGAGTGGTAAACAAAACCGAAGTATCCCTATTGAGGACGTAGTACCCGATCAAATCTCAATCTACCAAAATCTGCACGAACGAGCAAAAGGAATGCATTCTAACGATCGATGAGCCAGGTTGACTAAAACGAAAAAACAAATGTATACTTTTGTTTCCCCTTTCCCGATTTATTTTAGGCCATACGCCGAAAAGGGGAGGCACTGAAACCACACTGGTTCCACAGTGTTGGGATATCTGAGAGAGAGAGAGAGAGGGGGAAAGGAATTTTAGCCCTTTACTTTTTATTCTTTTTTTCAATCCGTCCGCGCAGCATAACGAAGTCATTGCGAGTCGGAATCCGTCGAACAGAAGAAGATCGTAATTAGCTTTCCGCTAGAGTTGTCGCTGATTAATGCGAGGCAGAAGGGGTACGGGAGGACGCGGGAATGAAGTAGGGGGAAGACGTATCAGCGAATGAGGAAGGAGAGTGGGAGAGGAGTACATGCCAGAACAACAGTATTTTTTTAGCGATGCGCTTGCAAAACGTTGGCACAGCGCTGGAACATTGTACTTCGGTGGAATAAGGGAATGGCGGAATAAAGTTTTAACAGCTGAGTATGCATTAGATGTTTGACTAATGAAATGGGGAGCAAAAGTACGCCGTGGAGGTATCGTTATTTCTCGTCCAATTTCCGCGAAGCGAATGACTTAATTTAGCGAAAGCTCTACTCTCAGCGAAATGTGAGCTCTTTGCCTAGGAAAGAATTAATCCTCCAAAGGACAGCCGATTTTTATTGGTGATTTTATCTGATTGACGGTATTATTCCGAATTCCCGAAATACGTAATCAGACAATTTCCATTAACAGCTTTAATCGCAATACTAGTAAAGGTATTTTTAAGCACCCACAGTATTAAAATCTTATTTAATAATAATAACTTTTATAATAGAAACAGTAAGCCTATCCCAATTACATCCATTTTAATAAATATTTCAAACAACGAAGGACGAACACACACGACAAATCAGACTAGCCGGGAATCGAACCCGGGACCTACCGATATCACGCTAACCACTCCGCCACTGCGGCCGACAACGTAGACATTTATCTAGGCATGATTAGAATTTTTCGAAACATAATTTCGATTCATAATTTCTTTGAATATAACGAAAATCAATTTCAAAAATATCCTTTCATAGTTACTTCAGGCCTTTACCATCAAATTTTCAGTCGGAGAATACAAAGAAGTATTAAACTTAAACACTTAAAATAAAAGAATACAAAGAAGTATTAAACTAAACAAAGAAGTGTTAAACTTAAACACTGTCAGTATGAGAAATAGAATTGTTTTTGTCTTGTATTGTCAGTAGAAATGTCAGTATCATGATATAAAATCATTCAACTGTGTTTTCGAAGATTTGAATAATTCTTTATTAGCCAAAATTAAAAGTACCTACTAAGTGAAATCTGGTGGAATTTCATTTTTAAAAACGAAGAAAAAATCTAAGATTTACTTTCCAGAGAATTTAAATTTTATTTAAATTCTGTGAAAAGTAAATCTTCGATTTTTTCTTAGTTTTTTTTCTATATTAGCCATCATTACTAACGTCATTATTGCTGGTAATGGTACCGATTTAATTGAGAAGAAACAATTATCTACTGCAAAATAATAAATCATTCAATATGGATTTCAAAAATATTTTTCTATAAGGTCGGAGGAATACTCAAGCTATATTTTTGAAAATATGTAAGATTTTTAAAAAAATCTTGAAGAAACTGCAACAAAAAATTTTTGTCTTTGAGAAGCAATTTATCAATCCAAAATAAATTTGATAAGGGTATCTTACCGATAAGTGTTAATATTTGACATATTAATTGAATCAAGAAACTTATCTTCTTAGTTAAAAAGGATTTCCTTTCTAGAAAAATAATGAGGCTAATTAAAAAACTTAATTAAAATCACCGTAAATGAAGCTCAATATACAAAATTCAATATTTAGTGGTTTAAGGTATTAATGGAAAATTCCTTTGTAACAACCTCTTTCTTTCTAACTTAAAGGAAAAAGTTCTACTAGAGCTTGAAAGAGTATAATTACATTCTAAAATTTTGGTGGAACTGAGCATCTAACGGATGGCTATACATCAAGAAGTTTGTCTTTTGGAAGACATTGATAGAAACATTCTCGTAACTACTTAGGCAAGGTTCGACATATACCTACGAGAAATATGAGGGGAAGATGCTCCAGCACCATCTCCAAAATTAGGTCCGATTAACAGCTTATGAAAACAGTCATTACTTTTCCCTTGAAGAATGGGTTGTCAAAGAATGATATTATTATCATAAACTATTCCTTAAAAATAACAAAGGAAAATAAGGATGTACTACGATCAGTACATTCTTATTTCTTTTTGAAACTCTAAAAATTATATTCCTCTTAATTTCTATTGAAACAACCAAATATGCAAATTATTTTTTAATTATTTTGTTTACATGAGGAAAATATAACCATGGGATCGCACTTAGAGTGCAAGTTATGAAACTGATTAATACGCTGTATTTTTGGAGTTAATAAGTAAACTAATGATAGTAAAACCCTTCACGCCAAATTAAAAATATAGTTTTGAATTAATACATGTCCTCTAGTATGGAGTAATTTGTGTTTGATATAGACGAATTCCTCCTTTGATAAGACAGGAGAAACCAGAAAATTCCACAAATATTTCACGTTCTTGTATCATTCACGAATTTTTTAATGAGAAAATGACATAACTTAAAACCAGACAGATCAAATCTAAATATTCTATGAGGAATATATCTTCAGTTAGAAGACGTTAGAAGACGCAACAAGTTCTCGCGATACTCGAAAAGGGTTTTACATAATGAGTGAGAAATATCTTTCGTAATACCTACAGTTCTGTGAAAACCGAAAGATAAGTCAACGGCACTCACACTTCATTTTCAGCCAGTTGTCAATGCATCAATGATTCTTTACACTAAATGACCGCCGAAATAAAGTACAATAACATCCTAATTTTTCTAAAGTTCGAAAATAAGAATTTTAGCGGCGACGGCTTAACAACTCTGCAAATTAAATATTTTTCGACGATGGCGGAAGCGTAAAAGGTGCAGAAACTATCAGGAAAAATTCCGTTTACTGATAAAATGTACTAAGTGTTAGTAAAGGTACTCACGATACCCGTCGGTTGGGATAGCAATATCTGATCCGTACGATAAGCTTTTGCTTGTACTCCATGCTTAGAGCGTTGGCAACAACCGCGGTCATTTCAAAGATGAAATGCCAAGTAATCATAGTATCAGCGCACGAACTCAAGAAAAGCTTCACAGACGGCAGTGATTAAATGAGCCTGACGAAACCGAACAAACGCGGCCTCTTTGGCTGCCCGGAGAAGCGAATCTCTTATAGGAAGCCGCGGGGCAGGCAAAAGCGGCCAACTGGAAAAGAACACCAATCAGTCAATATAAAAGGAACAGAAAAGGAAGAAGATTGAGAAGAGGCTAAAAAAGACACGGACTCTTCCTGTCCAATACGACGACCCCTTTCATTGCACAGTCTTCTGCTAAACTGAACCCTCTATCGTTCGAATCGCTGGGTTTTGGGCATTAATCACAAATTCTACGGCGTAGTTGCAGTCATCTTGTTCTCTTCGAACAACTGCAAAGCGGAAACCACACTCAGTCATTTTAAATTATCTCCTTTGACTTTCTTAAAGTTTTCGGTCCTGTGTTATTAATTGTCATTCATATTATATGATTAACATCATCACCTGCTATGGTGTCAGTACTTGCGATGGTATAAATGGATTTCCAATAATATCGCGGTAATTAAGTCACACTGATAATTATTTATTTAGCACATAGTCAAAATATAGCAAGAAACTTTAAGGTCTTTATTAAGGCGAGATTGAGGCAAAAAAGTCTCTTCTTCCATCTAACCTGTCGTCAATGTTATTGATAAAACACGAATAAATTTGGTTGAAACTAATAACATTAAAGAAAATTAAATATAAGATAGCAACTGCTTTTTCACCAAAAAGTCAATAAATAGCAATTATATTATATCATAGAAATTATGGATAAGAAATCGTTATCGAGTACGTTCAGAAAATAGGTGCTGTATAAAGGAATACAGAAGAGAAAAGAAGGCTTGCTTACAAAAGGCATGTGAGGTTTACAGAAGATCAAGAGAAAAGGTCAGCTGATTTGGCGGGACGGTGAATTAGTCAAAGAGACTTGGTGGAACTAATGCATGTTTAATCCAAACAAAAAAAAAGGTGATTCTGTGTACAGAAAAATATATTAACAAAAAATTCGATCGGTCTCGAGGGCGGTACATCTTTAGGAAACTGGACCAATTTTAATGATATTAATCACAATGCTTTTTTCCATGTAATCCTCAATGTCACCCATTAAGGAAAGAAACTTTAACTAATAGAGCAATTTCAGATTCACCGCCACCTTAAACTATCCATAACCCAAATGATATTCTAAGAAACCAGCGAATTCAATCAACTATACGACTTCTTCATCAAAGGAACCTAAACCCAAGCTTTCCTTTTGACACTTCCCTCCTGATTCCCTCTTCCACTACCTTGCGGAAAGCCACTTACTAACTCTAAACTCCTCAACTTTACTCCTCAAAACCTCCTTCAGCCGACCACAGCTAAGTGAAACCAGGTTTTTTAAGAGAGAAATTGCAGAAAAGACGGCAATCGATACGGAAAATTTGTCTAGAGGGGATGAAATTTTTTCATAGAAATTTCGTGTCTGGATCGAATAAAAAACCACATGAATGATGGTTTGCGAGATGTATATATTCTGTCAAATAACTTACGTAAAGACATCAATTCAAACGGGAATAAAATGAAGGAGAAAATGTTTTCCATTTGAAAGATACGGAAGATTGAATAACAAAATTATAATTGTGTTTGAGCTTGGATAAATAAATTAGGAGAAGACTGCATGAAACGCTGAAAAAAGTTACCTGCAGGCAGCAGGTAAACCCGCCTCTGGCCCCGGATATTTTGTGAAGTAATTTAAAAATGCAAATGTCACTGTTTCTCATTATATGATTCAATAAAGCAGCTTTTACCATCGGAGAATTTACTACATCAATCATACTTTCTCATCAATTTATAGCATTAAAGTGCATGAAATTCGGTTGAGCTTTCTTTTCAACTCAACCCACACCAATTCTTTGCCATTCTCAGGTGGAGTGAATAAGTCCTACATTCGAATTTATTTAAAAATAATGAAAACGAAAAACGGCTGAACGTATTCGATAACTGGTGGCATATGATAATTTTTATGGGGTGGTTGTTTGAATGAGAAAATCAAATGTGAAATACATTTTAAATACATCAACAAGATGAGTACGAATTACATTACAGAGAATCTTCGTTGCAATAGTTTTACTCTAATGAGAAAAGATTTCCCTATTCAAGCTTTAGTAATAATACTTAAAAATATAATACATTTCTTCAGAAAATCAAGGAAGCACACATTTGGAGTGTAACTATTAATAGCTAAGGGGTTGTAAGTATGACTAGTTGTCTCCAATGTGCATTGGGCAAAAGAAAACAAAATAAAAAGGTTGTGAATCTTGAGATTCGGCGAAAACCCTTTCTATTAGATATCTTTATATTCGTAACAGTCCAACAAGCTACAGTTTGCAAGGAAAGTAGAGTTTATGGGGATGAAGATAATGTTTTTTTCGTTAGCGGTGAACACTTTTAAAAAAATTACGCCTATTAAACTGTGTAAACAATTAACAGGAATACAAATTTATTTATTATTAACTTTTAAAATAATGTTTAACTCCTAAAAGATTGGTGCAAGAACAACAATTGTAGTACAGCCTTCAGAGGGCCGCTTTCAGACCGAGGAACGAATGCATGCACGCTGATTCTCTTGGAGTATAGTTACATGTTAAATGAGAATAATTAGCATAACCAGTTTAAATCTACTAAAGACAAATGACAACTAGACTATTAAATTTATCTTCACGGCGGAGGAGGCGGAGAAAAATAAATTTTGTCTTTTAGAGCGCTGGGAGGGAGACCAATCAAATATGATTAGATTAAAGCTACTCCTCTTTGATTAGGAGATAAATTATTGGACTACCAGTAAAGACTATAACCATTATCTCCCAGGAGTTCGGTGGGAGATCTATCTCTCAGAACTCTGCTTTGCGACTGTGATATACTGGTTTTCTTCCACATCGATATCGACTCCTATGGTTCTAAATAATATTGCTAGGGGTTGATTCGAGCTCGGTAGTCGATTGGAGGTCCTTGCCGAAATGTAAACTAAAATATATCACAACAGTAGATAAGTAAGTATGAAGCAATATATTAAGACTGTCAAGACACACTGAAGAGAGGATGATTTCTCGCGGAACTCCGAGAGATAATGAGCATCTCCGAGTTTTCGCTTTAATTTTCGCTAATTCGCTTTAATCTACTCATCTTTGATTGGTCTCCATCCCCGCGCCCTAAAAGACGTTTTTTATGCTCCTTCTGAAGATAAATTTAATAGACTATTACGGAAGTTAAATAGTGGCATTAGTTAATTAATTTAAGTTTTGTTATTTATCTTATTTACTCTTGGATTTTCATACCGCTTCATAAATCACGGCGGGTTCATTCCGTTCTTTTTGTCGCTACAGCGTCACAAGCCAATTTATACGACACAGTTTAAATAAGCCAAAAATTCCCGTTCTCTCAACACTTTCCCAATCAGACCTATCCTTTCACCCCACTTTATCCCACTTTTCCTCACCCCCTTCACACAACCTTTCCCTTCTCATAGAGGATGCGAGACACGACTCGGGCCGTTTCCCTCCTCCCCTCTCTACCTCATCAACCCTTCAAATGCTGACCTCGCATCTCCCCTATTGCCACCTCCCACGCTGGACAACACTCCTTACTCGAGCAGGGGTTTCTCTCATCTCCAAAGGCCTCTTGCCAATTGGGAGAGGATCGGGTCGCAAACAGATGAATTTCTCCGCTCCCTTCGAAAAAAACATCGTTGGTTTAATTTTTGCCGATTTTTTCCCCTATCTCCGTCGCTTTGGTCCATATCATCCTTTGCCTTTCCAATAGAAGGTCCAGATGATTTGTGGGTCCAAGAGGAGCCGATTCGCTTGTTTTGCGGAGAACCTCTCACTTTGAGCGGCATCGGCGATGGTGGCGCCGCGTTTTGGAGGATGGATTAAGCTCGCATTTCCGATTGAAAAAAAGGGAAAATATTGGAGGAAGCGCACCTGGTGACTAGATTGTTTTATTTTACTTAATTCCGGGACTAAATATTGGGTGAGATAATTAATTAAAGGATAACATTGTCGCCATTCTGATTTACCTCTCATTTGAAAAGAATTTCGTCTGCATACATTTTCCTCAAAAACGGGAATGTAACCCAGAAAATTGTCACATTTGACCCATTTAGAGTAAAATACCAATTGTACTCAATTTCCAAGAAAACTGTTATTTTTTCCTCAATAAGGCGGGTGATGGGAAGTAAGAATGCTCATGAATGTGTCCATGAAGCTCGTCTAAGGGTCGACTTACAGGATCCGTTCGACGAAAAAGATCCTTATATAACACACAGCCCGCTAGAAGGTAAAAACACTGTCAGCCCTAAAATCAGGGCTGGCTCATTTGTGTGCGGGGACCATAAGCCATTTAGACTGTTTTGGATCACTTTTTATCATCTTTGTAATAAATATAACACCAATTTTGTGCAATAAAAACAAAAACGCAAATCTTCACGTTAAGAAAAACAAAGGCTTAAGCAGCCATATTGATTCAGTTCTGATGCCAGATTTATTTAACTTATTTAAACAAGGATAAAGCAAAAGAAGAGGCAACGAGTGAGGAAATAGGAATCTTGCAGGAGAAAACTATTTTTAGTTAGAAGCAAATACAAGCCTCCAAAAATTGCTATTGAAAAATTAGTTTTAAAACTAAACGCGTACATACTTTACTCTGATGACCTTATTTTGAGCACAAGGCTGGCTGTCACTGCATTCTCAACATAAGCATGTTTGTAACACATTGCGTTTTTTTGCGAAAATATATTTTGTTAAAGTAAGAGTCCACATGTATATGGCGATCCTTAATCAGTCCCTATTTTGCCAATTCCTGACGCCATATTTGCCTGGGAAAGCAATAACGTTCGGATCCTAAATTCATACTACTATTAACGTGATATCATTTCACAATTTTGTGGAAATATGTACAAACCATTAAATAAAAGTAATTATATATCTTTTAAGTGGCACCTGGAAATTTCGTAGCGGACCAAATTACCGGCTGCGCGTTTAAGTATATCAATTTATAAATAATATACTATTGTCATCGAATAAAATGAATTTATAAATCAACATCTGATCTTGAAAGAATTTACGTTGAATACTAAGCAAACTTAGGAAAGGCCGAAAGACTTACGAGAAAACTTTTTTCTCAGGAAAAGGATACTTGAACCTCATAATCTCAAACCTAATTCAACCTCCTAGATCAACAAAAATACGCAAAATTCCGTATTAAATGGGATGGTGCCATTCCAAGATTATGTATGGCCCATGAAATATTGCTTGCAGTATGTTTAATAAACAAATGCGAAAAGTAATTTTGCAGAGTCTAGTTTTCGTGTTTCAAGCAAACTGGAACACATACATGCTCTGTCGTGCGGTAGACATTTTGAGAAATACAGCTCTGAACTACGGTCAATGCTTATGAATATGGTACCAATAGAGCTGTGTGACGTGGAGACCAACCTGGTCGGGGACAAAATTACGTGCTCTCGAATTCGCCCATAAATAAAGGCAACTTCCATCCGCAAAAGAGCGTGGAAATGTTTTAAGGTGAACGAAAAACAAGACCTCCAATTCCCTGATCCGCGATCCTAGCAACGCCCCATACGCCATCTCTGGAGGATCACCAGCAACCTCCTCATCCGCCCACCTTTCCCCATCCATTTTCACAAAATTGCACACAGCGCCCCCTTTTCCTTTGATCCCCTTAGAGACGAGAGAAGGAGAAGAAGGATTCCGACCATAATGACTGGAATCCCCCTCTCCTNTAAATTTTGTCTTTTAGAGCGCTGGGAGGGAGACCAATCAAATATGATTAGATTAAAGCTACTCCTCTTTGATTAGGAGATAAATTATTGGACTACCAGTAAAGACTATAACCATTATCTCCCAGGAGTTCGGTGGGAGATCTATCTCTCAGAACTCTGCTTTGCGACTGTGATATACTGGTTTTCTTCCACATCGATATCGACTCCTATGGTTCTAAATAATATTGCTAGGGGTTGATTCGAGCTCGGTAGTCGATTGGAGGTCCTTGCCGAAATGTAAACTAAAATATATCACAACAGTAGATAAGTAAGTATGAAGCAATATATTAAGACTGTCAAGACACACTGAAGAGAGGATGATTTCTCGCGGAACTCCGAGAGATAATGAGCATCTCCGAGTTTGCAGATAATTCGCTTTAATCTACTCATCTTTGATTGGTCTCCATCCCCGCGCCCTAAAAGACGTTTTTTATGCTCCTTCTGAAGATAAATTTAATAGACTATTACGGAAGTTAAATAGTGGCATTAGTTAATTAATTTAAGTTTTGTTATTTATCTTATTTACTCTTGGATTTTCATACCGCTTCATAAATCACGGCGGGTTCATTCCGTTCTTTTTGTCGCTACAGCGTCACAAGCCAATTTATACGACACAGTTTAAATAAGCCAAAAATTCCCGTTCTCTCAACACTTTCCCAATCAGACCTATCCTTTCACCCCACTTTATCCCACTTTTCCTCACCCCCTTCACACAACCTTTCCCTTCTCATAGAGGATGCGAGACACGACTCGGGCCGTTTCCCTCCTCCCCTCTCTACCTCATCAACCCTTCAAATGCTGACCTCGCCTCTCCCCTATTGCCACCTCCCACGCTGGACAACACTCCTTACTCGAGCAGGGGTTTCTCTCATCTCCAAAGGCCTCTTGCCAATTGGGAGAGGATCGGGTCGCAAACAGATGAATTTCTCCGCTCCCTTCGAAAAAAACATCGTTGGTTTAATTTTTGCCGATTTTTTCCCCTATCTCCGTCGCTTTGGTCCATATCATCCTTTGCCTTTCCAATAGAAGGTCCGGATGATTTGTGGGTCCAAGAGGAGCCGATTCGCTTGTTTTGCGGAGAACCTCTCACTTTGAGCGGCATCGGCGATGGTGGCGCCGCGTTTTGGAGGATGGATTAAGCTCGCATTTCCGATTGAAAAAAAGGGAAAATATTGGAGGAAGCGCACCTGGTGACTAGATTGTTTTATTTTACTTAATTCCGGGACTAAATATTGGGTGAGATAATTAATTAAAGGATAACATTGTCGCCATTCTGATTTACCTCTCATTTGAAAAGAATTTCGTCTGCATACATTTTCCTCAAAAACGGGAATGTAACCCAGAAAATTGTCACATTTGACCCATTTAGAGTAAAATACCAATTGTACTCAATTTCCAAGAAAACTGTTATTTTTTCCTCAATAAGGCGGGTGATGGGAAGTAAGAATGCTCATGAATGTGTCCATGAAGCTCGTCTAAGGGTCGACTTACAGGATCCGTTCGACGAAAAAGATCCTTATATAACACACAGCCCGCTAGAAGGTAAAAACACTGTCAGCCCTAAAATCAGGGCTGGCTCATTTGTGTGCGGGGACCATAAGCCATTTAGACTGTTTTGGATCACTTTTTATCATCTTTGTAATAAATATAACACCAATTTTGTGCAATAAAAACAAAAACGCAAATCTTCACGTTAAGAAAAACAAAGGCTTAAGCAGCCATATTGATTCAGTTCTGATGCCAGATTTATTTAACTTATTTAAACAAGGATAAAGCAAAAGAAGAGGCAACGAGTGAGGAAATAGGAATCTTGCAGGAGAAAACTATTTTTAGTTAGAAGCAAATACAAGCCTCCAAAAATTGCTATTGAAAAATTAGTTTTAAAACTAAACGCGTACATACTTTACTCTGATGACCTTATTTTGAGCACAAGGCTGGCTGTCACTGCATTCTCAACATAAGCATGTTTGTAACACATTGCGTTTTTTTGCGAAAATATATTTTGTTAAAGTAAGAGTCCACATGTATATGGCGATCCTTAATCAGTCCCTATTTTGCCAATTCCTGACGCCATATTTGCCTGGGAAAGCAATAACGTTCGGATCCTAAATTCATACTACTATTAACGTGATATCATTTCACAATTTTGTGGAAATATGTACAAACCATTAAATAAAAGTAATTATATATCTTTTAAGTGGCACCTGGAAATTTCGTAGCGGACCAAATTACCGGCTGCGCGTTTAAGTATATCAATTTATAAATAATATACTATTGTCATCGAATAAAATGAATTTATAAATCAACATCCAGCAAACACGAATATTGAGCTTCCCCTATGGAGTAAACACTTTAAATCTGTAAATATTACTATATTTCTCTCTTTTGAGGTAAGATTACGTAATAATTCCTCCACATCTGATCTTGAAAGAATTTACGTTGAATACTAAGCAAACTTAGGAAAGGCCGAAAGACTTACGAGAAAACTTTTTTCTCAGGAAAAGGATACTTGAACCTCATAATCTCAAACCTAATTCAACCTCCTAGATCAACAAAAATACGCAAAATTCCGTATTAAATGGGATGGTGCCATTCCAAGATTATGTATGGCCCATGAAATATTGCTTGCAGTATGTTTAATAAACAAATGCGAAAAGTAATTTTGCAGAGTCTAGTTTTCGTGTTTCAAGCAAACTGGAACACATACATGCTCTGTCGTGCGGTAGACATTTTGAGAAATACAGCTCTGAACTACGGTCAATGCTTATGAATATGGTACCAATAGAGCTGTGTGACGTGGAGACCAACCTGGTCGGGGACAAAATTACGTGCTCTCGAATTCGCCCATAAATAAAGGCAACTTCCATCCGCAAAAGAGCGTGGAAATGTTTTAAGGTGAACGAAAAACAAGACCTCCAATTCCCTGATCCGCGATCCTAGCAACGCCCCATACGCCATCTCTGGAGGATCACCAGCAACCTCCTCATCCGCCCACCTTTCCCCATCCATTTTCACAAAATTGCACACAGCGCCCCCTTTTCCTTTGATCCCCTTAGAGACGAGAGAAGGAGAAGAAGGATTCCGACCATAATGACTGGAATCCCCCTCTCCTCGGCAGCCTTAACACCCTGGCGAAATCCTCCCCCTTCCACCGTCCAGCCCAAACTTGCAGCCTCACAGGACTCTCACAGGAGTCGGCGTTATCAGTATTCCGGAAGTGTCTTCTCCGGAGTGAGAAAGGGAAAAAGAAGAGAAGACCCTAGGGTTGTAGGGAGAAAGGGTACGGGGAGAAAAGAGTATTTCCCCTTCCTTTTCGATCCCTCAGGGGAAGGAAGGGAAGAAAGAAGATGAAAAAAAAGAAGAAAGGGCCGGCGTCGGATGTTACCATAGTAACTCGCTTTTTACCCACTCTCTTTCTGCATGCTCATACACAGAGGGTTTCTGCATATGGCTTTGACACTCGCTCATTGGGGTGTTGAAATGCATGGCATGTAGCGCCTCCGAATGTGTACTAATCGCAAAAAAAAAGGTTGGCCACGGAGACCAGTCGATCAAAAGGGCTCTTGATACGGAGTTGAGCCTCATTTATTATTGCAACAAATCACCCCAATGAACTGCGTGAACGTAATGAAAATAACGTTGCATTCGTGAATCAAGTAAGGACCAGAATAAAGACAAGCGTTTTGCTAAGAATTGCTTCGAAAAATCGATTAGCGTTCCCAAAACGTTTGTTGACAAAGGATAATAATAATAATAAAGGACTTTATTCAGGGCGAGAGTGAGACTAACATGTCTCTTCTTACATCTAACCATTCGTCATAAGAGACAAGAAAAGAGAGAGATAAAACTACTTTGAGGATTAAAAAACCTAAGCTAAGAGCTAAGGGAAAATCTCCACAGCAGGAAAACACCCTCAAGAAGGAGGGTGTGAAAAACCTGCGAAACCTACGGATAGAAAACTAAATTTGATGATGAAAGTAGATTAATAGAGATATAAAAGACAGGAAGACAAATCAATAGAAATAAACAAAAAAGAACGAATAACAACACATTAACATAAAAAACCTAAGGATGGGGATGATGAAAGTAGATAATATTTACATATAGTTTAAAATGTCTAAACTAATAAAAACCCGTGTTCGAGCGCAAGTAAAGACCATGACGATAACCCGTAACATCGCGTAAAAATTAAATAGCTACCTTAAATAACAGGAAAAGGGCCGATGCCGTCTAGAAACCCAAAATATATAAGGCGAAATTTAGTAGTAATAGATTTCGTGTTCCTATGACCACATGTTAACTAAATACAATTGGCTAGGAATTAGCCCACATAAGTATGTTCCGCTATGGACTACTGTTTTTTATGCTTTTGGAAGACGTGCTGGACATTGTGCGCTCACCCTGTTATATAGACAGGTGATGTACCGCAAGAAAATCCTGTAAACGTATGTTTGGACCAGTAAATTTAAGGATTCACTTTCCTGAGGAAAGCGTTTCTCCTTAGGAATATTTCTAGGCCTTATTGTCAAATATTTCAAAAGAATGAAATAACTTTTAAAATAACTATGTAAAATCAAAGGAAAGAGACGAGGATAATCTCTCATGAAATACAGATAAAATCTGACGAAGATAATATAAGAAGTATTTCGAACTACACAAATCGGGAAATTCCGAGAGCAAAAGAAATTTAACAGTTTCCTCGCCATTACCATTCTTATAATGAGCAGCCCTGACGTATGGGTGAAGATAATTAACCTAATTCAAACATTTTTGAACCCTCTATCAGAAAATTGTATCGGAGAGCTGACTAAGTATTGGACTCAAAGCTTAAAAAAAAACCCATCCTTCATTGAAATTTTAACTCTCAATATATCGAAAGAAAATGTGTCGTCGTAAAAGAAAGTAACTTTGCTGGTAACTGAAACTCATCTCATTGATAAGAAACGAGCGTTATCTCCCATTAATTCTTAACAATGATATTAGTTGTCAAATGTATACAAAGCAAATAACATAAAACTGCACGAAACATAGTAAGTAATATACAAGCAGAGGTTTTGAGATGGAGCTATAGTTATTATATATTTTTTTCAAAATAAATAACGTTTGCTGCAGATAAATATTAGTTTTAAATGCATTTCTCATTGAAGTTGATGTGAATCATCTGCAGTTATGTTATTACAGATTGGAAAAAAGTTATGTTATTGCAGAATATGGAAGCTTACCATTTTAAGGATTGTGCATCTTGCGACTTTGGAGAGGATGTCTTATGTTTTTAGTTTTATATACATTGGCACTGACATTCCAGTCGATCCTGCAATACCAGTAAATAATGCCTCAATAAGACGTCTCAAACGAAAATCCAGCCTGAATTCAAACTGAGATTTTATACTTCGCTCTTTAAAATGTCAACGTAGGGAATTAAACGTGAAGCATCGGTCACTGATTTTCAAATCACATGTAGAGAGTAATTATATATCTAGTCACACATATGGAAACAAAGAGAAAAGAAGAATGAGAAGAATGCTTGTTTGCCTAAGAAAATCATAATGCTATAATATTATGTATTTTAAGCTTGAAATACAGTTTTGTAATACCTCTGTAAGTGACGCTCTATATAGTTGTAAAATTAATGATAATATACAATAATAAATATTTAAATTCAGATAGAAGTGTTACTTTTGATCCTACGGAAATTGATATGTTAATTAATAGTTAGCCATTTCAATGTATTCTACGTAAAACAAATGGTAATTTGTTTTCGACAAAGCACGTTGCAGTCAGTTTTTGTTATTTTTCACAATGATTACAGGATACTTACAACAAATCACGCACAATAAGGGAAAAGGAGACATTTATTGGAAAGAAAGAATTGCAAACATCTCCACCACAGCATTAAATACAAAAATAAAGAGAAAACTTTTCTCTCAATCACAAAATAAATCCATAAGGGCTTGGGCACTGTTGAGAGAGTAAATAACGTTCGAACGGTGAGATCCACATGACAAACTACCGCACCATCATTCAGGAAAACTTACAGGATTTGAACCAGCGGCCCTTTAAAGATTATATCCCATCCGTGCACAGCGGAATATCTCTTCCTTTTCTTCCGACACTCGAAATGATTGGTGGGGGAGATGAATTTTTTCGAACGTTTCCTTGAAATGCGCGAGAAAGGATCTAAGGGAAGAAGGGCAAGAAAAATGGAAGGTGTGGGAGGACAGTGAGGGTGGAAGATGGAGTGTAGTGTATAGTACGTGACACTAGAAAAGGAGGAGAGACACCGAAGAAAGGAAATCGGCATGGAAAAAGAGGAAAGAAAAGATCGAGTATAAAAAGTGAATAAAGGGAGAGAAAACAATTATAGAAGTGAGGTAAGATATGCATTCAACCTCCTAGATCAACAAAAATACGCAAAATTCCGTATTAAATGGGATGGTGCCATTCCAAGATTATGTATGGCCCATGAAATATTGCTTGCAGTATGTTTAATAAACAAATGCGAAAAGTAATTTTGCAGAGTCTAGTTTTCGTGTTTCAAGCAAACTGGAACACATACATGCTCTGTCGTGCGGTAGACATTTTGAGAAATACAGCTCTGAACTACGGTCAATGCTTATGAATATGGTACCAATAGAGCTGTGTGACGTGGAGACCAACCTGGTCGGGGACAAAATTACGTGCTCTCGAATTCGCCCATAAATAAAGGCAACTTCCATCCGCAAAAGAGCGTGGAAATGTTTTAAGGTGAACGAAAAACAAGACCTCCAATTCCCTGATCCGCGATCCTAGCAACGCCCCATACGCCATCTCTGGAGGATCACCAGCAACCTCCTCATCCGCCCACCTTTCCCCATCCATTTTCACAAAATTGCACACAGCGCCCCCTTTTCCTTTGATCCCCTTAGAGACGAGAGAAGGAGAAGAAGGATTCCGACCATAATGACTGGAATCCCCCTCTCCTCGGCAGCCTTAACACCCTGGCGAAATCCTCCCCCTTCCACCGTCCAGCCCAAACTTGCAGCCTCACAGGACTCTCACAGGAGTCGGCGTTATCAGTATTCCGGAAGTGTCTTCTCCGGAGTGAGAAAGGGAAAAAGAAGAGAAGACCCTAGGGTTGTAGGGAGAAAGGGTACGGGGAGAAAAGAGTATTTCCCCTTCCTTTTCGATCCCTCAGGGGAAGGAAGGGAAGAAAGAAGATGAAAAAAAAGAAGAAAGGGCCGGCGTCGGATGTTACCATAGTAACTCGCTTTTTACCCACTCTCTTTCTGCATGCTCATACACAGAGGGTTTCTGCATATGGCTTTGACACTCGCTCATTGGGGTGTTGAAATGCATGGCATGTAGCGCCTCCGAATGTGTACTAATCGCAAAAAAAAGGTTGGCCACGGAGACCAGTCGATGTTGATCAAAAGGGCTCTTGATACGGAGTTGAGCCTCATTTATTATTGCAACAAATCACCCCAATGAACTGCGTGAACGTAATGAAAATAACGTTGCATTCGTGAATCAAGTAAGGACCAGCATAAAGACAAGCGTTTTGCTAAGAATTGCTTCGAAAAATCGATTAGCGTTCCCAAAACGTTTGTTGACAAAGGATAATAATAATAATAAAGGACTTTATTCAGGGCGAGAGTGAGACTAACATGTCTCTTCTTACATCTAACCATTCGTCATAAGAGACAAGAAAAGAGAGAGATAAAACTACTTTGAGGATTAAAAAACCTAAGCTAAGAGCTCAGGGAAAATCTCCACAGCAGGAAAACNGCAATAAAATCACAGCAACTTTATTGTAATCAAACACAATAATTAGAACTTCTGAATCCTTGCCAGACACCATCTTCCTCGGGAAAATAAAAATTGGAATTATTATATGATTACTAAATATTTTAAAGGCAAAAATACTAAGTAAGCAATTTTTGAAGTTTTCAGGTTAAAGATAGAACGGAAGGGAGGCTTGATTAGACGAAATAAAGGAAACAAAACGTAAAGAGTATCAATATTTACGTCTCCCTATCAATGTATTTTCTCTGCTTTTTATAATACATTTAAATGTGTTAACATTGTGAATATAGGAAACAGACGCAGACAAGAAAAAAATTCGTTATTTAACCCTTAAATCGACTACACCATGCATATAATTTTAACGGGAATCATACCCGAATAGGTATTTCACTGCATCGCAAATTAATCGATCTTTGGAATTCAGTTGAGTAGATTTTAAAACGATTCTAAATAAGAATGAACGAGTCACCACTTAGGAATCCAAGAAAAACTTAATACTCGATATAACACAATAGAAGGTTATGCAATTACCATTGAATTATATGATGTTTAATTTTACAATCAGACTCCCGTATAGCCAAGTGAGCAACGCGTGAAAAGGGTCAACTTGGGTGAAAGCGGCCCTGAGTTCGATTTCCGGTGGGGACCTACGTGCGAAATGACCTAAGCTGTCGAAGCACTTTCAACAATACTACTACTAATACTAATTTTACAATGCATACTTCTGACCAGAAATTAGGTTGTGCAATGTTTCCCACACGAAAGTGTAACAGATATTGCAAGAAAAAGTTGACATTCAATACACGGGAGCCTAAGGTGTGTTGATTTTAATCCAACTATGAACATACTTCTAAAAGGACAGTAGCATTTTGATCCATTTTATGCTAATAATAATAATAATTACGAAATATTTCGGAAGAAATAATATTAATAAATTGATACTCATGTTTCATGAGCATACACCGTATGTTTTATCTAAATTTTCTCCACTAGTATCATAATATATTTATACTTTCTCTTTGATCCTTTTCTTATAATCTCAAGGGCACTGCAACATATTATATACTGATTTATAATTTTGCATTTTCTTCCGTTTGTTTCATCTCATTGAAAAATTCTTGGATGACTTTTTAATACATCTTCCCCATCAGTGTTTTTAACTAGTAAGTATGCATTACCTTAAATTTTGGGTATTCATATTTGAAATGAATGGAATGGAATATTTGAAATTACAATACTGCATCGTTATTTTTACAATTTCAATTTTGAGAAAGATATGTTACAAAGCTTTCATAAATATTAACAGTGTTTATTTAAATGTGTACCCTGCGAAGCGTCTTTCGGCTTATGGTGGAGTAAAATTAATATCCTTAGCTGATTTGTTTAAGAAAACAATACTAATTGGGGAAAGGAGTGAAAACAGCTTGGCCTAGTTAAAAATATGAACTATTAATTTTATTGATAGGAATGAAATAATCAAGAAAAGTAGCTTTTAAACGGGGACGCAAGGAATTTATTAAGGGTCACATATTTTCCATGCGTATGACTCTAAAGACCGTAAGCTCCACTATGTAACCTAACTGCTACGCATTTCTCTTGAGGAACTTACTTGCTATCGGCATAAATAAATATAATAATAACTTCTATAATGGAAACACGAAGCTAGTCCCAATTACATCCACTTTAATAATTTTTTTAACAATAACGAAGGACGAATAGGGGACCATTCCCTAACCGGAAGAATCCGACTAGCCGGGAATCGAACCTGAGACCATAGTGTCGGAGCGCTAGCACGCTAACCACTCCATCACCTCGGCCGTCAAATCATTAAAATTTTAAGAGTAAAAGAAATGTTAAGAGGTAGAACATCTTTACCATAAAAATATTAAAGTCGTACATTTGACATTGTAAAGTAAGAAGAGAGAAGGGAATGAAAGAGGATGAAGAGAGGAAAACGAAAGAAAATAAAAATGAGGAGGCAGAGGAAAGGCAAAGGAAGAGAGAGAAAATGAGAGGAAAGGAGAAGAAGAGTGCGGAATGAAAAGGGTGTCGGTGGGAAGAGGAGTCGTTAGAGAAAGCGGAAAGAATCGCAGGAATTTTCACGAAGAATTGCGAGCGGAGGAATGGGAAGCAAGAGAACGCTGTAGTGGATGCGAGAAGAATGGGAGGGAAAATGGGGTAAAAAAAAAGATTCCATTGGAATGAGAGCGATGAAGAAGACTGCGAGTTGTATTCTGTAACACGTTTACGGGTGAAGAAAGAAAGGGAATGGAGATCAATGAATCCAGCGCGGAAGTAAATATTTCCAAGGCATTCGATATATCGAATCTCACTAAGGGAGAAAGCATTAGATCCGAACCTCTTACTATATTATTCGTCTCAAACCCGATAATTTTGAGTCGGAGAAATCGAAAACCGTGTCCAAGATCGACGAATCGATTATCGATATTAATGGACTATCGATATCTGCTGATGAAATGGAAAAGATCGAAGGTGGCTTGTACCAAATGTTGTAGTTTCCTGGAGCAATTTGATTCAAATGCTCTCCCTTGCGCAGTCATGTGGCGTCCCAGGATGTTCTTGCAGGGTTCTTCCAACTAATACAAGGTAGTAAATGCTACGCTGTGTACTGATCTCCCATATATTAACCCATGAATCAGTACAAGATGGCCTAGTTGATGTATTAATACACTAATTTTAGGGCATTTAGTTATAACAAGAAATATATGACACGAAAAAAAGGAAATAAAAAAATTTACTTCCCGCTGAAATTTTTTCAGGTATTTTTGTGAAATTCAAAGCGAGCGATTTACTAATGACTTATGGGTAATCCATAAAAACTCATTAATTTATCACTGTCCTTATTCTGTTGGCGGTGTTATTTATTAGACGGATATGACGAGAAATAAATTTTGGGTCACTCGAAGAAGAATACAAGTCATACAAATTCATCTACACTGCCACTTTTTCGTGTTCTGAATCGTTTTACTTTTCGAGATGAAAATGAATAAATTCGATAAAATTTAGGAGTAGATAGTACAATAAAGGGAGCATATGTATATGGCAGCTGTATCCGGTTAACTGTGTAAGCCTACTTTATTACAATTAGTAAATTTATGTAAGTTTTTCTTATTACTTTTCAATTTTAATTAAAAAATACCTAATTGATCGAGCTGCAATAAAATCACAGCAACTTTATTGTAATCCAACACAAAAATATATGAGACCTTTTCATATAGGTATGAGAGGGAAACTTTTAACTTTGAAACAGATAAACTAGAAATAACTAGTGAAATCTTCATTATACTTTGTAATGAAATCAGTAAGCATCTTACTATTCTATTATGGTAGTTAAAACACTTCCGAGAAGATGATTACAAAGATTTATAAATCCAAACTCCAATTACACATATTTTTTCATTGCTTAAGTTTTAATGCTGATTGAAAAACGTCCATAAATATTGTTACACATAAATTTGACACTTCGAGTAAAGATAAAACCAATTCGAAATACATAAATTAAGAGCCAAGAATAAAAAATAAAATCCACAAAAACTTTACGCTCGACTACTCCTTATTTATCTTTTGTACCAACCAAACAACCAGAGAGAATGGAACAAGAAGGGAAAACAAATTTGTTCCTCCAAACACACCAAACAAAAAGTATCGTTTTTTGCAGGTGATTTAACACCTCTAAGGGAAAAGGATCTCTTCAACTGATCCCGCGAAGCCCGTTTTTTCCATGTTCCAGCATAAAAAAACATAACTCTTTGCTCCTTTCCTAGCGCTGTATTAGCCACGCACCACGCGAGGTGGTATCGACGGGTATAAAGGTATCGACGTATAAAAGGAAAAAATAGGGGAAGACGCGGAAAAAATAACGGTACGTGAGACGGAGAGGACCCGCACATCCATCTGCATTTCTCGCCGCACACAATGCTTTAGAGGAACAACCTCGTAAGAATGCCGGAGAAGGACGACATTCAGGCACACCGTGAGCTGCATGTATAAAAGTGGCGCCGAGAAGGAAGATGGGGAGGGGAGCAATTCTCTCTACGTGTGGATGAATCCCTCTCCACCGTAAGAATGGCCACAAACGAAGAAAGGAATGGAGAAAGTGATGGAAGGATGCTTTGAAGGAAAGTATGGAGCCTTATGCAGGGGAAGGAGCATTTGCTAGGGGTTCACTCGGCTGTAAGGGAAGTATCACAGGAAGAGAAAGGCGTCGTAAGAAAGGAAGGATGACAAGTGCTCCATGGAGAGGAAAAGTGGGTGAAAGGGAGATGAATGAAAGTAGGAGAGGAAATCATTGCAGGGGAAGCCAGACAGGGAAAGGATGTAAATTAATATTATTGCGTAATGTTGCTAATGGACTGATACTCAGGTGACAACGTTAGTGTGAATATCTAGTTCTTCTACAGCTGAGGTCATTTGACACATATGACATCGGGAACCGAACCCGAGATCGCATCCTTCAAAGGCGAACGCGCAATCCACTCGGCTGTCTGGGATCCCACAGATAATAGCTCACTATAACGATATACTGATAGTTACAAACCTGAGCGACAATGGTTAACACTTGAAATGATGACCTAATAACATAGTTTGATGCGATATGATCCATGAAGATTATGAATGAATTTTTCCAAAGGACATGAAAAATATCTGTCGGGACCGGGACTTGAAGTTGGGTTGGTTCAACTCTGACTACTGACCTATCAGGCTGTTAACTCTAACGTGTTATGTAACTAACGCTGTTCGGGAGACTTTATAAGCAAGGGCGTGTGATTTTGTCCGACTCAGCGGTCCGACAACCGCGTAGAGCCTCTATGAGGCACCATCCACGTCATGTAGTGCGAATTGTTGCCTTCGAAAGAAAGAAATATATTAAATACAATATCACAGCATTAATACAGTTTTCTTATATATTATTCAGTACGAGGGACTACAGGGATATGATACGTATTGTCAAGGAATCAATATTGATTATTTATTTATTGATCTTCTCGAGACATATGTAATTGACTTCCCAACTGCGTAATATTGTCTCTACAGTTATAGAAATTTATCTTAATCTGTTGCGGTTCCAATATGTTTACTTTCTTAAGAGCGTTCTCAACATTCTGGTATGTTTAACGAATAGAGATAGAACTATTCTTTTGTAATATTTGTGTTAGTTAGCTCTTCGTCGTAATCTCTCCGACTAACAAATCTAGAACTCCGCCAAGCTCTGGGATAAAGCTTCATACACGAGTGTTTCAGATACCTTTGAGTTACCTACAATTCATGGGATTATTTTCCCTATCCCAAATTCCATGTTAACGGGTATTCTTTAAGATCACAGATTCTTACTAAATTCAGATATGTTAATTATCAAGTTTACCTTATCCATAAGAATATGATATCGGCGGAATAAACCGTTTCTTTTCAGCGTTTCATAGGCCCAAACAGAGGTGCGCATGTATTCTTTAGATGCAATCTTTCTGTGTGATTAAATAATATTGCGGATGTTGAAAGATATAGTAATGGATCCGTTGCGATTAAAATCTATTGGTATGTATGTTACAGGCATATTAGAGATGCATTACGGAACTATGATGGAAGAGGAATTATTATTAACCTATTAACTTATTAACCTAAATCTCGTCAGAATTCGGAAGATATTAATTTATTTGTTACGATAAGAAAAACATCAAGGCTCTTTCCCAACGTTAGGATAAGAGGTTTTAGTTGATGAAAGCATACATAGTAAATTATTAGCTTTTCTGCGTGCAACCTGACACCGTAATGTATTAATGAAATAATATAAACTAGAGTTAAATTAAACGAAATATCATGTTTTATGAATATATCTTAGGATAATATATATACAACGTTTCAGTTATTTCGGGTCCCGTATTACATAGCTCAAAATAAGTGTCAGTTAACAATAACTTGATCTGTTACAGGTTCCAGATCAGGTTTACATGCTTCTTGCATATGTAGTTACATTGACAAGGAAATATCGGCATAGAAATGTAATTACAGAGTACTACACCGCTACTATAATTCAGAAACGGTAAATTGGGAATCTACTGTGTGCTCCCAAATCTTCCTTGCGCTTGATATGATAGGGAGGAGCCTCCTCATTGTGTACAACGTACCCGATAATTTACGGCAAGGGGAAAGAGGGTCTGAAAGGGAAAGAAAAGAAAAGAGGGCAGGAGAGTGAATTGGGTGAAACGGAAGGTGGATAAAATGACGCACGCCATTGGAGAGCAAGTGAAGGGAATGCCGTAAAAGAGGATGGGCGGAGAAATAAGAACGATGTAAGGAGAAGATGATAGTTAGCTGAGGTGCGCGAAGATTGCGCCTTTGAAAAGTAAGAATCGACGGGGTTAAGGATTTGTGAAAAAAGGGCGTAACCTGTAATGGGGAGAGGGAGGCGAGAGAATACACTGTCACAAGACTCCGCAAAAGGGCGATAGAAGTAAGGCGGGAGAAAGGAAAAGATCGTCGCGGAAAACGACACGGGTAAAAGGGGATGCTGCTAAGAATTGGAAAACGCTAAGCGGTCGCACATGGGCGGAATCGAGAATGGGGTCCCCTTCTCTTTCCCTTTAGTGGAAGAGAGATGGTGAGAGAGGTGTTGAAAGTGTAGCCAAAGAGGAAAAGAGAAGAGGAGAAACAGAAAAAGAGCGGGAAGATAGTAAACGAAAGACGGAGGAAATATTCGAAATAGATGGATGACACGCGTGTTGGTTGAGAAGAGGCGCTGATGTAAGCCGAAGCCGTAGCAGTTGGTGTCGGTAAAAATAGGGGACTAGAAGAGAAAAATAACTCAGAAAGGGACCAGAGAATGCGCCTCATTCTAAGGCACACAATGACAATTACAGACATTCAGAGCGCGATTTCGATATTTGATAAAAGGGAAGCTACCCACTTAAAAAAATGAATCTCCGTGTGCGATACTTGGTAGAATTGTTTGCTAAAATAACTTATGATATTGTCATTTTACTGCTCCATTCAACGTTATTATCATTGTCTGTCTGAAAATTATCCAGCCAGAAGAACTGTTTGAACCTCAAATCCTCCACCATTAACTTCCAATGGCTTCCAAGGGGGAATGAGGCATACTAGATGAGTAGTTTTCCTTCACTTCCCTCAATGAGCAAGAATGGCATGAGTGGGAACGTCTATGATAGCGACACACTATGACTACACAAATAATATTTTCATTGCATTCCAGACAGAGCCTCAATTCTGCATAACTCATACATCAGCAAATTTCATATTATAAAATCGTGAACGCAAGCAAGCATAGTTTGAGTAAAATATATGATTTACGGATAGAAATAGTTTATGATTAAAATTAGAGTTTTATGTTTACCATAATTAATGATGACGTGAGTCACCACAGAGTTTTACAGGGATAACTGGCTCCCTTACCCAATCTTTGCTTATGATTGTGATTGTCTTCTACGTTACTATACTCTGATAAATAATCAATACACGCGAATGGATTTCATGTAACAATGAGCATAAAATGTTGAACTTAAACGTTGCTCGTAAAAACTCAAATTATGTCCCTACAATGAAAAACGAACATTTTAGTAGATAGGTTAACTTTATTTTATGACATCTAGTGACCTCCAATTTCAAATCTATTTAGAATAATACACACTAGTTGTCAATTTATATTCATCTTTGAAATTCCATTTATTCTTTGTATATACTTCTACAAAAAACTAAACTCAGCCATGGAGACATTCGACTGTGAAAATGTAAAAAAATATAAAAAGTACCATCCCGCAAAATGGTTGAATTATGAGTTATCTCACATGATTTGTCTCAACAATTTATATACCTCACCATATCTACATTCCAAAATTTTATTTTATAAATTTTATGAATAAAATAAGTCTGCTTCTTGTCCTCATAGCTACATAATGACTCAATAAGGCTTACAGAATATTTAACAAATTAATACTCTCTAAACTACTAAAGAAATGTTTGCAGAAGTTCTTGATAGTAAATAAGTGCACTGTAAAAAATTTCTGCCCTTCAGTCATTAAGAGAAAAAGTTACGAAAATGAAATAAAAATAAAAGAATCGATTTGAGTAGGTTTTCAGTTATGGTTCCATTAGCTAAAGACAAACTAGTAACAAATTTTGCGATTGTAAAAACATGACCAATATAAGATATTCTCAATGAATGCTCGCAGTTATGCCATGGGCTTTATTTCGGGAAGCTCGTCGTAAATTCGGAATCAAAGGGAGTTGTTGCGAAGTTTCTGTCTAAGAAATTTTCCCAGGTGTCCAATTAAGAAGCGCTCTTACGTCAGTAAGCAGGTGCAGATCTTCGGCACTAGGGTTCAAGAAATATCTCCGTGAGTAAAGTGTCATAAATGATTAAAGGATCACCTTCGGAGGGAAACGAGAGAAACTAGAGCAAATAATGAAGATGTGATCTACTAAAAATTTCTAGCGGGAAGAGGAGAAGAAAGAAATCACTTGAGTGAACGTTGAAGTTCCCATTCTAGTTTCCACGGAGAGAAGTTTTCCAGCCTTTTACCCACTAATTCCAGCATTATTTTCCTTTTACTGCATAAAATTAAAATCAAATTTTCTTGATCAATCCATATTCGATTTGCAACGATAATTACTGTTAATGAAGGTCTCTGAGAATAAATGGAAGATAAAGACTGCTTATGAAACAAATTGTAGAAATATAATGTTTTTTAATTGATACGCCCGATTAATCCGCGGTGATCATATAACTACGCTAACCTCTACTGAATTAATTTCGGTAGCGTCCGTTTATTACAGTAAAGGCTAATTTCTTGGCTAAATATAAAATAAATGTTTACTAGAAACACTTAACTAAATACTTAATTTCACAGTTATTATGATTGTAAATAAAATAAGTAATAAGATAATGAATAAGTTAATAAATTAATAATAAGAGATTACCTATGCGAAATGGTGTATATAAATTCCTGCTTAGAAGCAAACGGTAACTTCTCGTCATTGTTTAATGGTTTTTTTTTCAGAATTAGACAACTTTCGGAAATGTACTAGCTAAAAAAATTTTCGACTTTCAAAAGAGATTCTAAAACGAATAATATTCGTTAGTCGTGTGTTTCTCTGCATTTTCATTTTTACCACGTGAGCCGCCAATGGTGTATGCCAGAGGGTTCATTAAATACAACAAGCTCGTTTTTATATAACTCAAACCTGAGGGAACCTGACTTCTAACCAGAATTCACTATCACACCTTCACAATCGATTTCTAAATACAATTGGCGTATGACCGATGACTGAACTTATCTAATCTAATGCGCAAACTTCAAGAAACCAGGGAACTGTTACCTGAAGTGAATACATCGTTAGTGATTAATCAAGTACTTTAAAGTAGCAAAAAGCCATTCTGAGATCGATTCCTACCATTTTGTGTAAGCATAGCAGCAGTGTGAACAAATTATGAACGCATTAGAAACAGGTAATGAAATATCTTGTTTTATGGCAATACATAGAATAAAATATGAGCAAATGAATATGTAGGCGACCCTTAGAATCTCCAGCGAGTTAATGTAACTCGAAAAAGACCGAAGGGAGCTGTTTTCCTGCGGCGTAAATACAGCGGTCGCATTAACATCTCAGCAGTGGAAATATAAATGGGAGGGCGTCAATATACACTCAGATGCTTTTACGAGCCATGACCAACAAGAAGGTTGCCACTCGCTAGCGTCTCTCACGAGATTTAAAGACACCGGAAGACGTAAATTCTAAAATTTTATTTTTTCTACAGCCTTTTCCTCTTTTTCTCTCTTCTCCTCCATTCACTCTTGTCCTATTTTATCCTGTTCGCTTCTCTCCCGCCAGCGAGAAATTTGTCGCGGAGGAAGGGATTCATGTTTCTCCAGGTTTCCACTGAAGCGAAGTGGCGCTCAAGACGCTTAAAATTTTCGAAATCACTATATCACATTTGAATGCAGTCTCGTCCATGTGAAACATTAAAACATATGAAGTAGCACAATGGAATATACGTTAAAGGATGATTCATTCATATTCCTAATAAACATTTCCGCCAAATATGGATTGTTTGTTAACGATTCAGTTTCGAGGCGCACAACTATATTTGGCAAAGTTTAACAGCTATTCCTGATCCTTGCTCACTTTATTGAAACCTCCCTTCTTTGTCTTAATCAATAGAGAGATAATTGGACTTAGAATGTTTACCATTACTAAGAGCAATTTTAGGTTTTTTTCGTTCGGAAACGGGTTAAAGGGACTTTGAATGTAACGGCGTGCACCCAGAAAATTTTAATTGGAAAAACGGAAATGAAATGTCTTACAGGACCGGAACTCAAACCAGGATCTCATTCCGTTTGGGAGACTTTGTAGGCAAGTATGTACTGCTATAACCTAGCCTACAAAGTTATAGAGTTTTCTGATATCACTGACTAATTAACGCGAGAAACAAGATGGCGGCAATCTCTTAAATTATTGGTGCATTAAAATGAAAAGGTTGCAAAATAATCATCTAAATTTAGCTTCCTACGAGGTATTAACTTAAATCATAATCATAATAGTGGATTACTTGACTGCGGATTTTATTTGAATTTACTAAATTTATTATGTGTCTTAACGGTCAACCCCAAAGTCCGTGCAATTCGGTTGTTCAATAGACAAGGGGAATCAAAAAGAAGGCACAAGAAAAAGTGGCATGGAGGGTTAATACGGGAAGAGCTACCATTGGGAAAAACACAATTAACAATCTTTTTTTAGGGAAAAGTTATTAATCCTGAGAGTCAGAACCTGTACTTTTCCCAAAGGAAATCAATTTTTATCAAAATTTTATTCGTAAAATAACATAAATGCTAGTAAAACTCCCACGAATACTCCTATAGGGGCAAAAACTTTTTTTTCTCATTTAAGCACTCTCTTAAACTTTCCTTGCCTTGTATGCATATAATGCTTCAGAAAATTGCATTACATTCATACAATCTCACTCATTCTTTAAGATGCCCCCCATCTCTTCAACATTCATTTAATTCATTTGACAAACGTTTTCTCTGTTTTACGCTACCTTTAGAAAAAGTGTGCCCAATTTGTCATGGTTCATGCGCCAATTATTTAATATTCATTTGAAATCCACCATTCCAACAAAAATAATGAAACGTAAGCTAAAAAAATAGACTTTAATAAATGCGATCAATTATTTATTAAGGAATTGATTGATTTAAGGAATTCATTTTTAGGATTTCTCTGGAGTTGATGCGCACCTCATTATTATGTAATATGCCACTTTTGGCAAATGCGAGTCAACGAACTGTAGGAATTTTTGCCGCAATTTTTAAAGTATTGACATTTTGTTGTCGTCTAAACGGCGGCCATTAAATAGCATTCAATCACTTAAGTCGATCTGGAGGATGCGCAATCGCTGTAGGATGACTTCTAAGACGCGCTCGGATATTTATAGCGTTCTAATATTCGATAGAGCGGGAGGTATAGGACGAGACAAATATTTTCTTTCCAGACCCGGCAGGGTTGTAAATCCCATCAAACCGTTGGGGAAAGAAGCGGGCCCATTTGAGCGTCTGCGGAATGCAGGGGAATATGGCCACAAAGACGGAGGCTGGAAGAAAAGGGAAAATTTACGGAGGAGGTTTGAAAAGACTTTCTTCCTCAATTAAACTTCGGCGAGAAGCTGGAATCCGCCCTTTCGGACGTCGAAGTCCCTGCCTTTTAGAGAAAGAAAGTGTTCCAATGTCTTTATAGCGTCTTCTCCATTCCGAAGCAAATCTTTTTGACCTCACTCTTTGCGCGCTCAGGAACAACCGCCGTAATTACAGCGATTCTCTCCGCTCACTCCTTGAATCCTAGCCGCCCTTGAAGATCCTTCTCTGTTACCATGCCAACAGCTTATCTTTCTTAATCTGCTCTTCACCGACCCCGCTTCTCAGTTACCACAAGGTTTTCGAGGACGTAGTTTCTGATGTGAGCTATTCATACTTGGCTTCTTCGACCCAGAAAATTATGCGTGGAAGTCGGAATTAAATTCTTATGGTAGGCATAGTTTATTACAATTATATTCCGAATACTTTGTATGCTTTTCAAGAGTCTAAGTTATGAGCTATGACCCTTATTACTGTAATTAGGGGCCAGGTTTAAGAGCGGCTCTTTTGGGGCCCTTAACCATGCCAAACGAATATTAATAATATAATAATTATGAAGTACTGCCATGTTCAAAGTTTAGTATATAGAACCCCTGTTTCCTTCAACCCAAAAGGAAAAAACGATATTAAAACAAAAAACAAAGCACAATATTTTTTACCCCAGTATTGAAAATACATCTGATAATTTTTATCCATTAAGGAAAAATGCCTCTTCCTTAAAATTCATGTGGAGGAAATAGTTATTCGATCAAACCCACCATTGAGAGAAAATTCTTGTGCTAGAATGAAAGCGGAAGATAAAGTTGGATTTTCAATATTCAATCAGGTGTAATATGCCATACCTCGATGTGTACGATGAATTGCATCCACAACATTACTGTTCCAATCGAAACTATCAATTGAATATAAAATAAGAGGTTCCTAAACAAGATGGTGCATTCATTTTCTTTAACATCAACATGGTGGAAATGTGAAGTAGTAATAGAAAACTATAGCATAAACGAAAGCGATTAATGTTACTCTCTGTCTTCATCACGTGATATCGCAGATAGTATTTTCTATTTTTCTAATCTTAATATCATTACTACCGTTGCTAATTTTTCATGAATTCATAAACATGATGAATTTTTCGTTCTTTTGTGCTCGTTTTACGGATTGATAAAAGAGTGGTCTGCTAGTACAAATTTCCAAAAGCCATTTTTGTAGTTTTTTATTTTCTATATGCATGTATTTAATTGAAACGTCGAAAATTTAAATTCAATTTTAAACTTTAGAGTCGCACAAAATAATAGATTTCCGTGGAACTTCATACATAGTAAACCGAAATCATACTAATCAATTACCGTTTAAATCGAGGGTTATATGCATAGCAAATAAGGACACGATATTTACCAAAAAATGAAGAAGAAGTTGTCGAAAGAAGAAATAAAAAACCGACTCTGATACACAGCAAATTTGTGGTGCGTTGTTGGATGGTCCAAAGATGGTCGCAGAGGCAATGTTAGGGGTTTGAAGGATTCCCAAAGTAGCTTCTTTCTGCTAAGTTATCTCAATATAAATCGAATGAATGACCTCAAGGAAGTTTCGGGGGTAGCTTCATGGACTGAACATATTCTTCCCAAAATATCATTTACGCTACCAACAAGATTTTTGTCCAGCCGAGCAACAAGTCAATGCGTAGAAATACTCTTCTCCGTAATTGTAATGTATTGCTACAATTATGAAATTTAGCTCTATAAATTTTATTTTGAAATTTTATTATTTTTATATATGAGGTCACCAATACAACTTAAAAGATACCTTTGTAGTAGTAGTATAGTTAAACGTGTTTCGGCAGCCAAGATGACTTCGCACGTGTGCCCATACCGGGAATCGAACCTGGGACCGCTTCCATGGAGGTCGAACGCGTTACCCGCTTGGCTATCCGGGGGCCTTTAACATATATCTCCAGTAAGAAATAGTAGTCTCTCCAAATAAGAACTATTGAGAAGTTAAATGCAAGTGACACTGGAAGTAATGCAAGACCTCACCATGTTAATTTCAAAGATCTCATTTAAAATATTGTGAATAACACACCTTAAATTTCCCAGAAAAATATGTCTTGAAAGTGAAAATGAATGTTAAGTACATATAACGATTGTCTATTGAAAACGTGTTAAGCGACTAAGAGTGAAAAATTGATAGTAGCCTTTGAGTGAAATACACACTGGTTGTGTAAGTTACCGATATGCAGCTCCGATGAGGAAAACTGGGAAAATATGAGTCTATAACAGCTGATTTGCTACTAATTTCAGCAAGAAATGCTGCAACAGCGGTATTATTCCATTTCAAACTATAAAACATTTTAATAATACGGGAAATTAATGTCCGGAAACTTAATTTATTCATAAAGCAATCTAAATGTGAGCCGCTTTCGGCGTGAGGCGAGGAGTACATGCACCGTGAGTCTACGAGTCGTCGTAGACGAAAAGAATTAATGGCTATTCCTTGCTTCAATCTCCCTATTCTTTTCTCGGGGCATCTGCTCGGCCTATGTAATAAGGTAGACCCTTAATATCTTTCATATTTTCTGAGTTTAGTAGTATTGTTTCCGTGTTAAAAAATCCTCTGTTTCGGTCTCAACTTCGCAGTAGCTCTCCATGGCCTCGGTGGCGTAGTGGTTAGCGTGTTAGCCTAGCAACGCCGGGGTCCCGGGTTTATATACTTGTTATTCCATGGTTGTTTGTGGTCGTGACTTGTAAAAGGTTAATTGAAAGAGAGCTCGTAAGACTCAAATTCGCATAAGGAAGTAGTCGTCATAATAATTATTATTGTTACTATTATTGTAAATATTATAATTCTTGCACAAATTCAAACAAAATTTTCCTTATTCCTTTATATTTAAAAGCTGTTGATTAAAAAAACAATTGAAATTTGAGTTTTGTTTTCCAAAGTTTTTTAGTTATGATTCCTGAGAATTTTATCTCCCTGAGGAACCTTTTCTTTTGAAAAAAGTGTTTTGAGTGAAAATTTTCCATTTTGTTAATGCGCTGGCATCGGAATGTCGAACGTTTATAATCCTTGAAGTCTTAATAAATTGCGTACGAGGATTGTTGATGGTTTGAACAGAAAAAATAACTGAGGATACAGCAGACACAAAACCTTAGGAATCAAATTCCAAAGGAATCAATTCACCCGCCTCATATCTAATCGACCTATTCCCCCATTGCAGGATCTCGGCCCCTTTTTCCTTCTCATCCAATCTGCCCCTTTTATAACCCTTCTGAGACGCTTTGTATGTAGTTCATCACTGCTGAAGAGGGAAGATGGTGCGGAGTCTCTCCCCATTCCTTCAGCCGGCACGGAAAACGACGCAAAGACACGGACATGCTCTTCCCTTTAAAGGAAATTCCGAGGAAGAATTTCTTATTAACGTCTTTCCACCTCTTTGCGAATGCGCGCCAGGGCTCTGCGTGAAGACTACTCTCTGACTAGAAGCTTACTGCTCCTCGACTAGAAATTTTTCTCTCTTTCCTCAGAGATACAAATCGTGGAATTGAAAAAGTAATGAAAGAAGGGCGACGTTTCCTCCTCGAGGAATTGTAATTGAATCATTTGATGTCCTGTTCAAGTGCGCTTGTGCTATAAACTCTGCTCCGCGGTCAACGCATTCCTGATTTAAATGAAAATCAAATAAGTCTCATACTTTATTGCTTCATCTTAATCTTCTTCTTCTAAAGAGAAACAACAAAAACTCTAGAAGTTCGTTAAATAATTTGTGTTAATAATTTTAATTGTATAATGTTTATTTTGAGGGCTCATTCAAGATTAGACGTGGTTAAAGTTTAAATTTAATAAACATACATTCGCTTGTTTACATATTTACCTGTATTTGACATGGATATAGCATTGGACATAACGTGGACAATAGACAAAAATAATTTATCACGCCTATGTTGAATTGAAAGGCGTTACTTATTGATTGATGGTGTGCATTTCGTTTTAAAGGGGAAACAAATATGAAAAATATCACCCTGAGTGGTGCTATACTTATTGGGCAGGTGTAAATGAAATACACGGAGGAAATTTTTTGTATTTTATTATTATTATTTATAGATGTAAAAAGCAAAATATCTGCCCGTCCCACTCTACATCTCAGAAACGGCTTGATGTAAAGATGTGAAACAAACTGCAATCTGTTTCTACTAGGTTGAAAGTCCCACAAAAAGTATTCACATGTCTCAGAAGGCTCGAGCCCACAATACATTTCCATAAGAAGTACACGTTCAGTTCGTTTTCATAACTTGCACACTATGTTTCTTTTGCAAAATTAAATTAGAAATAATGGTCCTTAGAAATCAAGACGAGTGTCAAAAAAAAAGGTGATTATAGATTCTCGTTATGGTTGTGAAGTATTGATATAGATTCGAAATTACGAGAACTTTGATAAAATAAACGGAAAAATTGCAAAACTTAGCGGTAATAAATAACCCATCCCCTTTACGACCAAGGCGATTGTTTAATTTGAGCTCCTATTAAAATACACGGGGATTGTGCTATAAAAATACACGGAACTTAGAATTTCGTATAGAGTTAACGGTAGGAACTAACAACATTTTGTAAATAATAGGGAATTTTCTTAGATTCCAGCATATGCAAGTCGCAGGGGCTAAAATACTGCCATGCAGGAGTATATCCAAATCAACCCGATTTACTAAGTAACATTTAAACGTTGGTTTGTCTCGATCAATATTAAAAAATATTATGATGAAAAAAGGGAACATTTTTGGAAGGCGAACGAAATATCAACGCCAACGAGCTTTTGCTGTGCTGTGAGTTTCTGTAAATCCTGCGAACGTTATAGCATAACGTTTATAGAAATCAAGCATGACGTTTTCGGAATTCTGCTAACATTGTTGGCTTAAAGTCTTTCCTGATTAGTATTTTTTAATTTAGGGGTACTCAGGTTGTTTTCATTTATTATATACTACCAAGTCAATTTACATTGAGTTCCATTATTTCAGTTGAGATCTGTCTACATACGGATTTAAATTACAAAACACTCAAACAATACCGACGCCGCTCATTTTACAAGTCAAAATTAGATTTCATGGGAATTCGAGAACGCCAGTTTTCTTCGCGTTAACATTTGCCACTTAAAATATCCTTTATTAAACGCAAAAACATTCGAATACACGCAAAGGCCTTTTGTGTACTAATCGAAACGAATTCATCCATATTAACCGCTTTAAAAAATCCGCGTTTAGAATGACCGAAATCGCCATACACAACGGAAACCATAAGCTATACGACCACTTAGTTCATGCCGTAACACGCATAAGTCCAGGCGCCTAACTGACCAAAACCTCTCACTGATCAGTATAAATCGTTCGTTATAACTTCATTTTGCCACGGGAGACTTCAGCACATACGTTAACTCGGCGGTCCTCTTCTGCGCTACGTAAACACAATTATGAAAAAATCGCGGGAAAAAATTCGGCACAAATCGTCTTCCAGCGCAAATAAACATTAACTCTTCCTCCCTCTACACCAGCCTAAGTTTACCTTCGCTTGCATTTTTTAGCGACTTCCTCAATTACTGCCCCGGACGCAGGTACCGTCCCCTTTCCCGAAGGCGCGCCTCTTCGCCAGCCATTGTTATTATAAATCGTTGCAAAAACCTGGCGGGAGGAATAAAAAATAATCCAAAAACGTTACGAAAATAATGCGAGCGAAAAAAGAAACATCTCCATTCTGATTAGAGGCCGTTGGGAGTAGGAGAAAACGGGAAATTATGAACATTTACACACCCTCGTAATTTTCACTAATCCCGTAACAAAAATCTCGCGCATTCTACCGTCGTTTTTTTTATTGTTGTGAGAACCCTTTATCTTCCCACCGATCCCTTAACTCACCATCCACCTCTACTGAAACCCCTCCCGAAAACTCCCTCTCCGCTCTTCTGAATAAAAAGAAATGCGCAAAAAGAGAAGATCCTTGCAGCGAGATAATTTGAGGAAAAGCTTTAGACTCTGAATAAAAAAGTTTGGAAGGAGAAAAAATGGACATAAAAAAAGAAAAATATATATATATATAACCGGGGACGGGCCTTTAACAGACAGAGGAAGGGGGGACGGAAGAGATGGGAAAAAGTACGAGAAAAGGGAGAAAAAAGGGGGTTAAAGGGAAAATAAGAGAAGGGGATGGTGGGTGTGGACGAAGGAGGAGAAAGGGAGGGGTAGCGTTAGTGGATGAGCAGCCGAAAACAAAAGAAAAGAGCTCCTCAGAAGACGCTGGAGTGCGGGAAGACCTTTTTGGAAAAAGAAGTGGTTTTTTTGCGGGTATAGGTGGGTGGAGAACCTTAAAGAAAAAGGAAGTGGGAGAGAGAGAAAGTGGGGTGGAAAGAGAAAGAATATTCTGGTAGACGGACACAGAGATGGGGAACACAGGAAATCGGGCGAGGAGAAAGAGGGAGTTTCGGGAGAAAGGTAGAAAGATTGATACGGTGGACTGGGGGCTTAAACAGATAGCTATGAAGGTAAAAGGGAAGGAAAAGAGGGTGAAGGATAAGAACGAAAGGAAAGTAACTAAAGAGAAAAAGAGAGAAAGGGGATTATGGAAGAGGACTCCGTATAGCTAAGAATTATCTCAGATAAATGGGAAAGGGAAAAAATCTCTGTATGTTTAAAGATGGCTGAAAATAAGATGATGAAGAACTCATAGCTGAAGCTAAACAAATAAAGAAGGAGTGGATTAACCGCTGAAATCCTGAAAATCCTGAAAATAGTATCGAACGGAACAGTATTACTGAGAAAGACATACTACGAAAAATGACAAGTGAGAGGTAATGATATGTGGTAGATAGAGGTAATCATATTTGTGTAATGTAAGAATTACGGGGGAACGAAGCGATTAGCGGACATAGAATGACTTGGGGAGATGAAAAAACCACAGCTATGATTAACGGTGATTGGAGGACTGTCTTTACCACGGAAGAAGGTAAAATTGGGATCTTTCACTGCACCTTGTAACAAACTAGAGAGCTGACAAACCGTTAGACAAACGATTAGCCGTTATTCGTGGAAGACCGTTAAATCAAATTGAATGCGGACTTCATAAGGTGACTTCGGCCTATGCAGTTATCTTCACGTACATACATCTATCAGAAACAGAGAATTTGTAACCCTTTACCTCGTTTTGAGGGTAAGTTTAGGAAGAAAGGAAGATAATTTTCAGCGATTGTAATTAATGGTTTAAAAAAATTGCAACCGTAGCTTGATTTTACGAGTATATAGCTCGGAAGTTCGTTATCTTCGAATCCAACTGAACTATGAAAGTAAACACCGTGAAATCCAGCGTAATAGCGTTGTGCGGAGGATAAGGATGAAAGCGAGTTTCTAATTTGACAGCGACACGCGTAGAATTGAGTTTGAAGAAGAAATTGGGTGTAGGATGGATAGTTTATGAATACGTGTCCAGTGCAGCGAGAAAGGGGTGAAGAGGGTTAATTGAGAGGTGGCTTGGACGGTATGGAAGGGATAGATAAGATAAAAGGAGAGGAATGGGGCAAGGAGATAAAGAGGAGAGAGGATAACAGAGGAAGAGGAAGTGACGCCACAGAATGGGTTGAGGGAAGCGAGCCGACGTAGCTCCGAAAGACCACGGAGTCGATGGCGTTGAACATTTTAAAGATCATAAATGGGAGAGACATTTCTGAAAATCTCGCCGAAATACAAAGCGTTCAGTGGCGTTAATAGTTGAGTTTGTATGCTCAGGGTACTCGATGAAATTATACATTATTATATTATACAAAGAGCTCTCCGCAGTATCCGGCATTTCTATAGCGAAACATAAAATATATGTAGGTACTAGGTAAACTCCTCTGACACCGAAATTCAGAATCATAAAGGTAGAAACTTTAAGCGAATGAAGGGGCGGTATTGTTTTCAACAAAAGGTAATGCATCTCAGTGAACGGATCATCAATGACATGAGAACATTCAGCGGTAATTGCTATTTGAGTATAGCCAGGTCGTGTTCCCAGAGAGTTTCCCTCTGACATTCTTTAACAGCTCAGTTCAGTAACAAAGGACACCCACTAATCGACATTGGGCACTTGCTGACTTATTTTCGTATCATATTATCAGGACTGTTACAAACACAAATTGCAACGATGCACATGGTATTTTATCACATTTTACGCGAATTTAAGCAATGGAAAATGCTTGACAGTATGAATAAAATTCTTTCGTGAATTATCTTTTTAATGGCACTCATTCATGATTGAACTATGCGAGTGATGAAAGGGACCCTTGCGTGCACTTCCTTTGAAAGGTTTTCGGAATTGCCTGACATCGTATAAGGGACGATTTGGAAAATGAATACAATCTATTATCTGCTATATTTCGACATTGAAAGTCTCAATCTCGCCCTTTAATAAAGACGCTTTTTTATTTTTATTATTATTACTATTTACTTCGTTCTCGCCTCAAAGTGGCAGTGTCATGGGAACGGACTGATGTCAAGTTCCATACGATTACATCGATTATTAATCTCCATTTGAATATGTTCTAATTAAGAGGCAGGTATCCAGAATTACTAATATTTTAATTAAATATGTCAATTTCAACGTTTCATTTTTCTAAACTGGCTGCCAGTGTTTTTGGTATTACCCCCGTTGTTGATACAATTATGGGAACTATGGTTACATTTTTTAATTTCCGTTGTTCTTTATTTCCGTTGCTAACTCGGAATTCTTGGTTATTTTTCTTGAGTACAAGCTTTGAAGATTAAGGTTGAGAGTTACTGCAATGTCAATCATTATATCTTCCTGATAATTTTTATTAAAGAGAACTATATCTGGTCTATTGGCTTTTATGGTGAGGTATGTCAAGATTTCTTTATCCCAGTATAATTTGTATTACTTATTTTCTAATATGATAATCGGTTTGTATTTGTAGTATTGCGTATTTTCTGCAATCAGATTTTTAGAAACAGCAAGCTTTTGGTGGATAATTTTTACCACGTTGTGTCTGGCAGTGTATTATGTTTATTATTATTGTTATTATTATATTTTAAATAACCCAACCACACCACCACCAGATCCAACAATATAGCTATAGTAAATAATATCCGTTTTAATCCAAACAATTGCTTATGTTATACCGCTGCTAATATGAGGCGAGACTGCTAACTTGATGAAAAGGGGAATTGTTGAGACAATTGAGGCGAGACCGCTGGTGATGAAAATGACTGTAAAATCAAAAGGTAGTACCATTTGTAACAGCGACTATATAAGGAAAGCAAACTGTATTGGGCTGAGAGTTGAAAGATCAAGGAAAACCTAAGGGTGCCACTTGCCAACTGGTGTTAAAAGGCGAGCAGGAAACCAGACCGCTAAATAAGCAAGTGTGAACAGGAAAGAGATTTTGTGAGGAAACGCGGAAGAGCAGAGCGGGAAGGAGAATTAATGAGGGAAAAACAGCGGGAGAGAGGAGTAGAGAGGTTAAACGACGAAGAAGAGAAAAGGTTGGAGATACCAAAAGGGAAGGAAGATGAGCGGAAAGGCTTCTTTTTTATATGGAAGGGTCGCCGTAGGAATAGCGGAGGTAGGGAGCGGTTTTTAGGAGAGGGCGAAGGAAATGGCGAAGCGAAAAGGGCAGAATATGAGCAGAGCTGATTGGTAGGACTAAAAGGCCACGATGACCTCTTTACTCACTTCAATATACCTCACCCCTCATACCCCATCCCTCATACCCTCCCCTTAACCAGGAATCACCGCCATCACGGTTCTCTCGGGCTGTATGAACGCTGCCAAGAGGAAAGAGTTTTACGCAATGCATAATGGGGGGAGGGCGCGCACTGGAAAATGAGGGGGAGTTATTCCTGCATTGCGAGTACTATTTAAAGGATAACGGGCGTTTCTACCCTTCCTTTCTTTTGGACGGATGCGAGTATGAGTGGTGCTTTCGCCCCTCCCGTCGTGATTAAGGAGCTTTGGATACGAGCCGCGTCCGATAACCTGCTACCGTTCGTAATATATTCTCTAAATATAATGTGGAGCCTTGTTTATCAAAGCGGGATGTGCCTAAAGGGCCTCTTCCATTTGATTCGAGCCCAGAACACGAGAGAAATATTCTCAATTGCCTCTAAACTATTACGTCGTCACTTCATTTTATCGTTTTGAGAGGTATATTATCGAAATAAATAGGCTTTCCCAGAGGGAATTCAGATGAAATTTTGATTAAGCGTGTGAGTAATTCTTTGAGATTATATCCGAGGATTGGTGCCATGAAGTGTCAGTGTTCTACATGCAAGCAATTGACATACTGGATTCTGACGCTGTTACGTCAGATAATATTAACGAATTAACGTTCGACTGGGTCACCTTTTTGTTTACTGTATAGTTACAGATCTTTCCAAGTCGCATCATACATTCCTAATATTTCGGTGGCTCCTTTTTGGAGGCTAAGTACCTACGTGACCTTCTGGTTGATGACTGCACAGAATTAAACATGCTCCAGCACGACGCAAACAAAAATATGCCCAAGTATCAATCGAAATGAACTAATCATGGAGCTTCCCATTAAATCAGGAAAAGGAGCGATTATAAAAATATTATCGAAATCGACAAAGCCGAACAGTGACACCCAAATGTCAACTTGTGACATTCACTCAGAAGAGACAGCTGGATGTGTATTGTTCCTAGAGACCGATTGCTTGAGTCGATTTAGTTACCTGCTCTCATAATTTGAACCATAGGATGGATGTTTTTCATTAATCCCCTGAATTTTTCCCACATCTTCTACCTAAGAAAAATCCTTTTTGGAATGGAAGAAAACCTTCTTTAAATCGGAATAACTTACACTCAAGATCCATTGATTCATTATAAATAAAATAAAATGTTTTCCAGTGAGCAATTTTCTTTCTGTTTACACATTAATAATTGGATGATTCCCAAGGAGAACTATATCTGGTCTATTGGCTTTTACCATTTTCCATTCACCTCCATTGACCTCCATTTTCTTTCTGTTTCCACATTAATAATTGGATGATTAAATCTACCTATATCTACTCAGGCCGACTTTCGGCATGTGGTGCATGTACCGTGACTCTACTACCTTAATCGATTACTTTCTTGTATCGCTCGCGGAGGAAATGGATTCTTATAACGTAGTTTCGTACTTCTAGCGTCTAGCTATACAAACCTATACAACAGGGAGGACGCATCAGCTATATTCTCTGAGAACGTACTTTCTCTAAGCTTATTAGGTAAATTGAGCCTTTGTGTAAACCTTCTATCTCTAGAGAATCCCATTCCGCGTCCTGAACCATCTGAGTAATGATCGCTGCTGTTTCATTACAATTTCTAAGATACGTATCCCTTTTCTATATACCTTCTCTAATTTCCGGAGACAGTACTTTACAGCAAGGTTTCTTACACTACATGCATACTTAAGATGAGGATTAACTAAAGCAACGTAACATCGCTCATAAATTAAAAAATGGTAAGGTTTTCTTAATTTGAGAGCACTTGGTTACGGTTAATGTAAAACCTCCAACGTTGAAAAACGAAAAACATTCACTTGCTGTGAATGTTTTTCGTTTTTCATCTCTCATCCATCAACTCAAAAACAAAAAGTGTACCTCAAAATATACCACAGCATGTCCCAGTCAGTCAAAAATCTTTTCTCCCTTTCGTTTATCCATATATTATTGAAAACCGGACTCAACGTTTGTGATTAATACAGTAATACAATAAAATAGTAACAATTTATATCGAACAGAAATTTAAACTGCACTTGATAATCGAGAGGCGAAATTATTTTATCTTATAACCTTGATATAATAGTTCGAATTGATTAATTAATTTAGTAATTTACTTGCTAATGGTGATTATGTTTCATGAATGATTCCCAATCATATGGCACCTGTGAGGATCATCCTTGCTTTCCATAGAAAATACTGTAATGGAATTGAATAGTTACAATAACAATGATCGTGGATTGAGGAAAGGTGTATTTACTTTGCACCTTAAAGCCGTGTGGCTAAATCAAAGTAAAGGAGTAACAGGTTTAAAAAATGGCGACATGACTGGGATTCGAACCCAGGTCTCCCACTTTCGGGGCAGCTATTCTAACCACTGAACTACCATGCCGCGTCTCTTCCACAGTATTTGGGAATGTGAGCAAAGGAGGTCATAGGCAATTAAAATGTTTAAATAACAATTTATCCATGAGATATTAAAAATTCATTTAGTAATCAACTCAGTATGGCTTGTTAGACATTCATTAACAGCAGTTCTAATTTATTTAATTTGTTCTTCTTGCATGATCACGATTTACGAACATTTACGTTTGAAATTACACTTATGAGCTATATGATCAGAAAATGTCTCCAACCTATTAAATACCTGCCTTTAAGTACACCGCTTTTATTGTGATACCAAATCGAACTGTAATGCTACACTTTTTCATTCACCGCTGGATTATTTTCTCCTGCTTCCGAATCTAAACGAAAGAGAGTCGATTGGAAGAGAAAATCAAAACGTCCGATACCGCGGCGGAAGGGGGTTCATCTCCTTTCTTGTTTGGGGCGGAAACAATCGCCTCTGTTTTGCCCTCAGAGCTACGCCGTCAAAATCCACGAGGATTAACAGAACGCGAATTGGATGCGAAGGTCGGAATTGGGTAGCGAAAAAGAGATATCCGCAACCTAGGTTGAGCTAGGTCTAAAGCGTGCCCTTTGAAAGTGCGGTTTTACGGGTACTACGATAATCCCGCAGAGTCATTCTGGACCTAGAAAGTGAAACGTGTTTACCTACGTTTCCACACACGAGCCGGAAATTAATTGCCGAACGAGATCTTAACGCTCATCTCAAAAACGTTAAGATGAGGGTCACATTGATAATTAAAAGACGGGAGCGCGAGGAAGGCATTTTCTCATGCGCGCGATTTTGAGAAACATAGTACACATAATTCTATCTATCCATTGCTGTCTTTAGGTTTTTTCTAAAAAAAATATTGCTGACGGAAAATAATATAAGATTATAGCCGTTAGAAAAGTAATTTGAATACGCAAAAATGCATTTTACTGTAAAAAACAACTGTTGATAGGAAGGAGTACAAGCTTTAATAATGGTTTATGTAAACCTAATTATTGTGTTATTTTGTATTTTTGATTTTGGAGGAAAAATGGACTGCGATAGCAAAAGTAAGAAATAAAATTGTTACCTAGTGTTACCAGCTGGAATATAGTTCGTTCTCAAGAATCAAGTCGGTCCGGATTCGCTACGTTTATCACCGAATGAATTATTTTACCTATATACAATTGGACTGGAATATTAATTAAAGTTCTTAATTCCCAATTCAGTGAAGTTGAAGTGAACTCTTTAGAATCGCAATGAAATATGAATGTGCAAAAGGGAGGAAAGAATTGGAAAGGAAATAATTACCGCAGGTTAAAGTGCGTAAGTCACTCACATTTTGATAAGGAGAACACCTTACAACAATATCATGTGAAGGTGATACCAATTTGTAAAGTTGTGTAATACAGGTACTTTTGTAAAATCTATAATAACATTTACAAGACCAACATTCTCAGAGATTTTTTTCTGCATTTCCACTTCAACCTTCCAGGAAGCAGTTGCCAGTGTTCGTTCTGAAATTTAGTGTATTTGATTAAATAGCTGAGTTGCCAATATTCAGCAATTAAACTCATACTTGAGGAAGGGTCTCGACAAAGTCACCTCAGCCATTTTCAAGCAAAAAGGTTAAGTAGGTTATTAAAAAGAACAAATTAAATACTGCGGAAATAAAAAAAACATTATTGGACGACGAAAAATATTCATTACGAGGCTAAAACCAAGAAAAGGGAGATGGAATTCGTTCAGTTCTTCTCTTTACTTTATAAAATGTACTCAGGTTTTAAAATCATTTTGCTGCTCTGTATCGCAAAAGTATGGAGAACAAATTAAATCAAATTACATTCTCTCTTAACGATAAAAGTCGTTTAGTTGAGTAAAATGGTTTATATGCATTCAATGTCACCCGGGTTGTCAACCGGGTGAGTTCGTTGCCTAATTCGGACGTTTCGGCAGCAATCTCTGATACCCTTTTTAAGGAAACCTTGAACGAACGAACTTACCCGGTTGACAACCCGAGAAGATTTCTTGAGAACCATTTACCGGGAAAACATCAAAATCTTTCTGCAATACAGTTCGTTACCGATGGAAAAGTGGAGCGATATGAGAATGACGACAGTGGACGCACCGGGTAGCAAGTGAAGAAGTCCTTTGAAGATAAAGTTAAGAAAGATGTATACGAAAACCAAACACATATCGAATGAAGTTTATTGAAGACAACATACCATACAACATATATAATTCTGATTTAATTACTTCTATCATACCGACCGAATACTCTTATAGAAACATGTAAACCAAGTAATTGACGCAGTCCTTCGACGAGCAAACAAAGGAAGACGAAACGGGAAACGTCGATAAAAAGAAGAGAAATAACTTAATCGGAGGCTCACTATGATACGTGCAACAGCAAACTAGTTGAAAGGCCTGCAAAACAGCCAGATAAAACAGATATGCGCGAAATAAACAAAAAGTAACAAATAAGTAAGTGGAGAACGTATACGGGAGCTCGCTTTCCATCTTTTGGCGCACATTTGAATTAAACGTACTTCCGCGAAGCATTTTATATGATAATGATGAAGCAATTGGCGAGGAATAGGACACCTAGTCGATTTGTAACTTGCAATTCTTTAGATTTTTCGGCCACGATAAGGTTTTCTTTCGTTTGTCGTACACCATCATATTTTATGCCACATTAATCCACCCTTGAGAAATGTAATATATTTCCTGGTTGACCATAGGTATGAATGAAAATTATTTTAATAAGTTACCATTCACCTGGAAATTATTCGAGTTTAACTTGCTTCGAACATGTTCCACTACTACATTCATGCCCTGAAAGCTAATAACCAAACTATGAGCAATCGTGTTTAAAAAAATATTTTTCTCTTTTTATGCTTCTGCTCTCTTTAACATAGGCACTCCCACACGGGTAGCTTGATGATGACTTAAGGAGAGACTAACGGAATGGACTCCTATAAATAGAACAAAATAGAAAAAACTACAATTTATCACACGCGGTATCCTAACAAATTTCGATATTTGCACTTCCAAGATTACAAGTGCAACGTCTCGATCATCGGTAGATATTCACTATTAGATTTCGGTAGCGCTTTAAAAAAAGGCATACTCCGAGCCTCGTTGTAACACCTGGGCAGAAATTACGTCAAAAATGCCGGGATAGCATGCAAAACTAAAGTAATAAATAACCCCGAGTTAGCAGCGAGAAAAAACGAAAGCGAGCTAGGATTAACTCGAGTAGCGCACACCGCGGCCTCAAATCACGATTTCCGAAACGAGAAAGCGGCGGAAAAAGAGAGGATCGGAGGCACAGATGACTCACAACTACATAAATATCAATTAATTTATGGTCGTAATTCCCGATTATGGAGAGAAAAAATTCGGAGGGGCCATTTATTTTCGAAAAGCTGCAAAATTTCCTCTGAAATGCCCATTATAAATATATATTTGGAAAAACGCTGTGCTTTATTTTTAATAAACGGAAATTCGCGGGGGTGGAGTGAGAGGGAAAGAAGGCGCGGGCTCGAAACCGACGTTTTCCTGTTTTGATGGCGTTCAGGGTAATTGCATTACCTGGCCCGAAACATGGAGAAAAATGCAATTAGAATGAGAGACAATACAGCCTTTTGGAGCGTTTGTCCATTCGTTTACTGAGTTATCAAAATTGTGACCGAAAATGAGAAGAGATGGAATGGGAGAACCCAGGAATACGTCATAATGAAGCCACAAATCTCAATTACCAAGCTCAGATGAACATTCCCGAAAACTAAGAATAATAGCTCTATGTTTTTCGTAAAAAAATAATAAATATTTTACCCAACGCTAAGATTGAAATGAACAGAGTAATAAAAATACAGCCAGCAGTCAAAATCCCTATCCCTTTCCAGAAAACACAAAAGTAAAGGTATATAATGGACGTGTACTAACTTTAATTAACTTGAATTATATTCCAAAAATGAGATCAAAATAACGTAAATGGCAAAAATACCCAGCTGGAAATTCTTAATAGATCACATTACTCTAATTATCGAATAAAAATTATCAATGGCCTTTTTGCAATCATTAACATTCAACTCCCTAATGTAGTAAAATGAACAATTGTTTTTAAAGAACCAAAGTCAATTTTACCATTGATATATAAGAGCAATATGCAAAATTCATTTAAAATTAGAATACAAATTGAATTTGCGCAATAAACTTCACTAAGGCAATACATGTCTGATGCTAGTACCTTTAATATATTAAAGTATACGAATTCCGAATTAATGCTGAGATCAGAAATTTAAAAATGAACCAATGTCATGAAAAAATCTTAATAAAAATGCACATCCTTAATATTTCTTATTATAGGAGATAATAATATAGTTTCTTAAGAATACGACATGGTAAATTAAGTTGTGATTGGGCCTCCGGATAGCCATGTGGGTAACGGGCTAGACTTCGGTGAAAACCGTCCGGGTTAGATTCCCGGGGGGGCTACCGTACGAAATTACCTTAGTTGTCGAATTTAAGTTTCTAATCCTACGATATTTCTTGTTCTTTTAAAAGAAAGAGACGGAACTTACGTAGATCATAAGTAAATTAAAGTTAAATTTGCGATTAATTTGCATTATACCACTGAGTAAATTTACTCACCGAGACCAGCTAGCTCTATGCGTACCAAAGGTCACATGGAAAAACCCAGATGCACTAATCTGAAACAAAAGGGTAAGAAAAATGTCAGTCGCACTGATAAACGATTTTTTTGTTTAAGTTCGAAACCTCTAATCACAGAAAAACAATCGTAGCATAAGGCTGGGATACCATAAAATCTGAATCTGTAAAAAAGTACACTGTGCGAGAACAGAAACTAAATTATGCTGTCTGCAAATTCATTTTGTTGAAGTATTATAATTTTGTCATTTGGAGTCGTAAATTTAAGCTTTTGACAGGGACTGCAAAAATTTTAATTTATTTCAAACGTCCACTCGTAATTCAAATTAAATTTTTAAAAAATATTCCGGCGTATTATTCGACTGAAAATGATATCGCTGTACGATTCAAGCTTTCGATCAATCAAAATATGGAATTTAAAAGCAAATTTGGAAGCATTGAAAATTAATTGAATTTCATTTTCATTAATGTTTATAATAATTCTTCTTAACCAATTACTAAGTCGAATTTGGTGTGATACATGCCATCATATTCAGTTGTCGCTCTTTGAATCCAGAAAAAATACGATTGGCCCGTTGATTAACAAAAGTAAAAATTAGAGCATGTGTGGGAATCGAACTCAGGCCTCCCGCTTTCTAGAAAGTTATTCTTACCACTAAATGATCACACCGTAGCTCCTCCACATCGTGGTTCGTGCCACTATGTGGAGCGCCACCTGCCTTGCCCTTAAAGCATCCTTTTACCTACACCTCATCTTTAATACGTTTGGCACGGTGTGCATCTTCGTATGAAATCGTTGGGGATTTTAAGGGTACAAAAATTCTCACTCACAAGCAAAATATCAAAGTCTTTGCTAATAAGCATCTTTGAAAATTCTGGAATGAAATAAGGATGCAAGATTTAGCATTTCATTCTGAGAAATTACTGTCACTAGGTTCTCAGTAAATATACACTCGACCCATTTTTCATTTTACGTGACTACACAAAGGTCAAATTTAAAGAACCTTACATTCAATTAATTTGAATTCAAGTTAACGCCCGCGTGGCATACACAATAAAATAAAACTCAATCTAATCATATGTATAAAAAGCAAACGTCTGTCCGTCCGTCCGTCCCCTTATTTATCTCAGAAACGGCTTGAATTAGAGATCTGAAACAAACTGCATTGTATTTCTACGAAGCTGAAACCCCCAGGGAAACTATTCTCATCCCTGTGAAGGCCCGGGTTCGAACCCAGGAGCCCATAATACGTTTCCATAAGAGAGGTACGTAGATTACGTTTTCATGACTTGCAGAGGCTGTTACTTTTACAAAATTAAATTAGAAACAATGGTCCTACGAAATTGAGACAAGTGTCTCAAGAAAGGATTATAATCAAAGAATCTTATTTAAGTCGTGAATCATTCATATAAATTCGAAATTGCGAGAACATTGATAAAATACACGGAAAATTCGTAAATTTTTTTGGAAATAAACAAACCATCCCTTTGACGACCAAGGAAATTGTTGAACATCGATTTCAGGAATTTTCCCATATAAATGTACGAGGATAATCAGTTAGTATTCTTTTCCATAAGAAACGTACGTAAATTAGGTTTTCGTTACCTGCAGAGGTTGTTTCTTTTACAAAATTAAATTAGAAACAGTGGCTCTACGAAATCAAGAGAAGTGTCAAAAGATAGTAAATGGTCATAGATTCTTATTTTAGTCGTGAAATATTGATATAGATCCGAACTTTCGAGGATTTTGATAAAACGCACGGAAATATCGTAAAATATTTGGGAAATAAACAGCCCATCCCTTTGAGGACTAAGATCATTGTTGAATTGTACGTAAAGTAGGCTTTCATGGCTTGAAAACAGTAGAATAAATATTATAAATAATGGTAAGAAATATATTGAGTTATTATGATCTTACGACAGACTGTTTCTGGCTTCGGCGGACCAGATATATACGATGATAGATATATTTTTAAACTAAATTAAGTTCCGTCATGCCTGATGTGTTTCAACGATGAAAGCTAATAATAATTGAGACTAATATATTTGAAATATTTTACGAAAACAAAATAAATAAGTTTTATTTCCCAATGATGTTAATTTCTTCCTATGACGTGATCAAAGATTAATCTTCTGAAATGTAACCTGTTGAAAATATTCGTTATTAAACGAAGATTGCATTTTTCCATAAATATGTTCAGCAGAGTTATGCACTGTGAGAATAAATCAAAGAATCGTACACTTTCTCACAGATTCCACACAACTTAATAACTTTCTAGCTTATGGCGCGTTGTGTAGAAACCGGTCAATGGACGTGCTCTAATACTTTTCGGAACCTGTGCAACTTTTACATTTTTCTGACTAATTCTAATATGGACTTCATGCAGGTTACGCTATCGAAGGTTCAATTTAACATTTAACTGTATTAAAGGAAGTGTAGCTTCCAAGGTAACTCCAGTTGTAAATAGCGAAAACTTTCCTATAATATTATAATTCTAAATATAAAAAATATTTCATGCCTTTAAACGAAAAATTTTTGTCGAGTAAGGAAGTCTTTAATTATGGTGTTTGAAGAGTAATTTTATAGTTTCTGCTTATGCATGTTAACACCTAGTAGACCGTTAACACCCACTGTATAAATTACATTACGAAGGATATTGAGAGTATATTATTAATTAGAAATTTGTGTGATTAGATTATTCAAATGGACGATATTTCAAATTAATCTCAGATGAGAGCCTTTGATAACATCTTTTCGCTTCTCTAGATAAGGCGGTGAGCCAGCAAACACTGAACAGTAGTTATTCCTCTGACTAAAGTTATGTTTAAAATGTTACTTTAGCATTACTCTTGGGGCCCAAATGATAAATATTCCATTGACACAACACCATTTCTCATAGACTTTTCAATATATTTTCTCATTAAAAAGCACTTCGAAGGGTTAAAAATTCTAAGCGTAAGCGTATTTCATGGCTTAATTAGTTTACTTTCAGCTGGAAAGCAATTTCAGACTAGCACATAATAATTCACAAATAGCAAGATACCGGAAATGGGGATACGGTGACGTCAGGGTAGGTGTTACAATCACGCGAGTATTAACACAGCCTGTTTTACGTACAAAATAATCTCGATGCGAATTGGACGAATTATTCATCGCATGCAAATGGGTCGCTTTATCACTCCTGCAAACAATTCCATAAAAACCTTTAATGACCACTTTAATCCTTGAGTCGCCTCTGATTAAAAGGTTCACTATACACAAAGGAATCGTCCACCGGATGAGCGACCCTGAAGGGTGGAATAGAAAGAACGGTAACATACGTATCCCAACCATAATTAAGGCCCTTATGAAAAAAAGACAGCTGACTGACTTTCGGTCCCTCCCCAAACATATAATTTCCTCTCCCCATAGCCGGAAAAATTGTAATAATTTCCCAGCGTGCACGCATACCCATTATTACTCTCGCATCGGCCAATCTGCGCGAAAAATTATTCTTCGAACCCGGTCCCCCAACTTCCGCCCCTTTATGTTTTCGCGAAACAATCCCCCGTCCCATTTTCCTCCGTGCATTGACTCATAATCACGGAAACTTCGTCCCTATGACGAAAATGGCACGGGAGCAAACAACCCATTAAGTTAAGACAAAGGAATAAGCATATGGAGGAACGATTTCCCCTATACCTCAAACCCTTTCCCTTACCCATCTCCTTTCCGCTACAAATAATCCGCCATCCCCTCTTTGGAATAAAAAATGAAGCAAAACAACAGCGCTCCCATCTCCGCTGCGCGCCAGCGGCGAAAAAGTCACGTGGACGCTTTCCATCCGTTCCGGTTCCTTGACCCTGAAAATTGCCTTCCACCGAGGGCCAAAACGTTAGGAGGGCCGACGTGGGCAACGATCGGGATCCTATCCGAGGATTTTTGGCTGCAGCGGTGCATGGGAGATGAATCCGCTGAGGAATATATTGAGGTGGAGAGAAACGCTCTACTTGAGTTTTTAGGTCGATGAGAGGGAGAGATGAGTATATTTTAGAAGACTCCGGAAACTGAGGATGCATCCCTAGGGAACAGGTAATAACAGCGTTCCGTTGCAGTAACAACTGGGACGGGCTCCGGCTGACGTACTAGAACCGTAAAGTCGCACCAGTGCTCTTCTTTTCTAACGTCTTCATTTGGTTACCATAGCTACGTCGGTTTCATTCTAAAATCGAACTGCGTGAGTAGTAGAATACGACTAGAAAAAAAAATCCGAATGGCGTTTAGAGAACGACTGAAAAAAGCGAAATGCTCTACATATTCCGAAGCCTACCTCCTTGCTTTTAGTAATTTATTTTCTACGGATAAGATATCGATAAAAGGTATCAGTTGGCATGGGAACAATCTTCGGAAGTCGAATGTAGAAGGAGGAGAATTAAGTGTTCTTTCTTGCGCAACTCCTGAGAAATGATGAAAGAATCTGATTGTGTAACCTTGTAGCTGGAAAATTCTCTTATAGAGTAGCAATCACTTATAATAACATTAAGTTGCAGCATAAATTAGTAGTTTATTTCCTTTCAGTGACCTAATAAATAGCTTGAATCCAACAGCATAATCGACTAAGATAAATTGGTACTAAAACGAAAAATAGATTTAAGACAAACGAAAATTATAATGAGTAAAAAGTCAATTAATAAAAGTTTATACACGCAGTACAGCTAGTTTGAAGTTGACTATGGCCTAAAAATATGTAATCCGAACTCTTTTATTACTTAGTAAATAAAGCTCCATCTAAACATTCTTATTAGCAATGATTAGCGTACGTGGTAAGTTTTTCCGTTTCAGTTAAATTTTCGGAACACTTAAATAAGCCCACGTTAATTTCTGGTGTTAATACCTAAATATATTCGTAATTGTATCATTATAAAAAGTCCATTATGGCTTATTCAAACGTTGATATAAGTGGATAATATGATAGAATCTACGGTAATTGATAGAAGGAACTGAGTCTACCTGATGGTGTTGGAATATAAAAGTAACTAGATTTCGTCGCTTCAGTCGAAAACCTTTGTAAAATTCGAGACAATGACCTCACAAAAAATAAAAAACCTTCCAAATCGATGAAACGCACATTCACTGAAGGGACAGGTATTTTATTTCGGCCAATCTATACTTAACAAAGGATGTGTTATTAAACCTTAGATATACATTTCATTAGAGAAGATAAAAGAAATAATGACAATAAACAACTATAAGATTATTTTATATTAAAGAAACGGAGGCATCTAATGAAGAAGAATTTTGTAAACTATAAGATAACGTCTGTAATTCGTAGGACATATAAAAAGCGAAGAAAAACGATTATGGTAGATGCGTTTACAATGGAAAAAAAGGAAGTGGAAGGAATACATAAAGACCTACAAAAGAAAGCTTTCTTTATAATAGGTTCAGAAGAGAGACGTGTTAAATAAATACATGGCATAAAAATATATGAGTGGTCCATAATACGGACATACAATTACTTTAATCGTAAAATGATTAAACAAAAAGGAAATTGTATAGTACATCTAATGAGGTGTTATCTTGACTAAGTTATTTGTTATCAAATACAAACGTTCTGAGAGAAACCTGATGAGATGGAGGACCTTACGATAGCTAAAAACAAGTGCCTCCAATTAATTACAACACACCCTAAATATTGAACAATCCAGTATATTACACAGTTGGAACTTAAAGGTGAATGACGATCAGGTCTCACATAAATACGGAAACGAAGGCAAGAGGAGTGAGCACTATAAAAAGGGAGGGATATGAAAAGAGAGGGCGTGCTGGGACGTGGGTGATATAATGGCTGAAAGGGCCGCCTAAACTGCCAGGTGGCACAAAAATATTTGAGCATTGATATTTGTAAGAGAAGAATTGAGGAATGAAGAAAAAGGTAACACGCATATTTAGTTTAAAGGCATCTTTAAGAGTTCTAGTACGGCCAGTTATTTCATGTGCTGCAGTATCTGGCATACGAAGCATTGTATAAGAGCACTAATGCTGCATGCCAAAACTGTCAGCACAGCATGCAGTCCCGCGACCATTGTGAGCCTCAGCTTCACCATTATTGGCTTATGAAGCTTTGGAGAGGGAATGAAGCTTACTAGGCAAGATGAAGAGTGAGTTAGCCCTTGCTTTCGTCACTGAACCAGAATGCTGTGAGTGGAAAACGTCCTAGCAAGTTGTAGCACAACTACTATGTGAATAACAGTTTTCACAGCGTTCAATGAGGAATGACCAAATTGAACTCTAGCATTCGGAATCATTCATACCTCAGTAGTTTTCGTAACATCAAATTCATGAAATCAAAAGATAAACGCAATATTCCATGCTTCAAAACTGCTAGATGAAGTTATGGTGGGCTCCCGGATAGCCAAGTGTGCAACGCATTAGACTTCAGTGAAGGCGGTCCAGGGTTCGATTCCCGGTGGGGACCAACGACCTTGACTGTCGAAGCACTTTTAACAATACTATTACTGCGAAGTTACGACTGATTTACTGATAATAAGATCATTATATTATCAATAATAAATTCGGCTTAACTTCGGGGATGCCATGGCAAGATGGAGAGTGGTTTTAAGTAACGAAGCATATATTTCTATTGGCGCGTTTTGCTTGATTTCAACATACTCTTCGATTTATATTTCACGCAATCGATTTTCAAATTGTTCATAAGACCTTTAGGTATGTATTTCGTGGACAAAAGAGTTTTAAATCTCTCATAAACCTCATTCGAAATTAACTTTTAATTTACTTGAGTAAAACATATAAAACTTAAACTTAGACATTGACAAAGCAGATAGGTTAACATTTGAAAATAATTATTTGCATTCAGGGGTAAAAAATATAGGAAATGTAGAAAGAAATGAATATGTACACGGAAAAATAATAATGAATTAAATGTTGAATAAGTATTGTAGCGAGTAAAATCAATGATAAGTAATAGATCGGACATTAGAATTGCGTTTTTAGGGCCCGGTATTACAATCGATAGTTAAATCTGATAGTTACTTAACCTGAAGGTTAAGCTTAACCTCCAGTTAGCGGCATGGCCCGTATTATAAAACTTTGTAAACTGATGGTTAGTTACCTACCACTTTAACTAAAAGATGCCTCGCTCGAGAATAATTTTCATACCCGTTACCGTGAAGTTTGTTTAAACAATAATGCATCGTAATATTTCCAGCGCATCTTTGGTAGGAAGTTCTTGACAGATTCAACGCATAATTTGATACCCTTATTTTCAGAAACTGGATGCGCAAAGATATAAACATTTTATAAAGAAAAGGTACATTGTATAAGTAAATTTAGTGGAAGAGGAGAGAAACGTGATAAAGAATAAGAAAAGTAACAGTGATATGGAAGCAGCAGACGATTTTTCAATAATAAAATCTTCTTTGCACGCCTAAACCAGGTGGTAAATGATTTTTTGCGTTTATATTTCGTTCACTTGGTGGCATCTACCCAAGTGATGATATTACATATCTATTCATCATTTTAGAAAAAAATATCCTATAATATAACCTTAAAACTCACCTCCATGTATGGTGAAAGCCCATGCTTTAAATCCCAATCATCATTCCGAAACACAATACTTGCATATTTTCGCACCCAATTTACGAGTAAGACATCATAACAGTAGTGTTTCATAAATCAAGTTTCGTGAATAGTTTATTATAGTAGCCCGAAATGCGGTACGTCTGACCATCACAATCATACGATAGACTTTTAAGGAATGCAGCCATGAAAGAGTTTGGGTGGCCGTATGTGCTAAGAGGTGACAATGTATTACAATGTATGTAGGTATGAAAGTGAGGAAAACACCACATTAGCTTCGCCTTCTACTTTCCTCCCCCAAACGAACGTTCTTCTCCGTTCCACGCAGAGAGCGGCCACAAAGTTTCAACTTGTTACTGGTTAGAGGATGTCTTTCAGTCATGTGAATGTGTGATGTGATTCAGAGAATGGATAAGAAAGAGGTGTGATTTTCTTATAGATGAGCAGTAGTTATCGTTGTATTTCCTCTATGAAAAGGAAAATATAGAAAAAAGAATGAGTAATGGTGGTACGTGGAAACAGAAGGTACGTTTGTATATTATTTGCCCTTTGTGGTAGTTTTTTAAAGTGAAGCTATATGTAGCCCTTGTAAATGGAGGTGGTATGCAAGTCAATGCCCAAGAACTTAGTTTAGATCTTAGGAGAAGTTTAGGGCAAAATACATTGCCGTAAAGAAAGAGACAAAAAAGGCCATTACAATGGATTGACATTTGCGGGAAACAGGCAGTGATGCTTTGCATTTCAGTCTACATTAATAAATTAATTCTTCATATCTATTCGTTATACTACTTACTAACTACTACCTGTGAATATACAGCAAGTTAATCTGCATGGTCTCCGATCCTCTTCATAAACTTACCTTTAATTTGTTTAAGTATTATTACTCTTTCTTCAGCTGTTGTTCAATCAATAAATGTTTAAATCTAGTATGCAAAAAATGGCACTTCAAAAGTCTCTTTTTAAAATAACCGCTGTATGTTGATTTAATATATCGCTCATTCAACATTTAGGGTGAATTATATAGTAAGCATTCATGGTGAAAGGTGATAGTAGGTTAATGATTCTCGTAATTTCGCTTTCCTTTTTACAAAAGGGTGTTTCTACGATTTCAACTTCAAATTAAACCGTCCCGAAAAGTAAACTAAAGTATCATAACGTGAAAATCAATAAACTAATATTTTAAAAAATAACTAATTAAGTTTAATATGATACGCGGTATTCTGTTTAAATCTAAGAAGAAATTTACTCATTCAATTTCAAAACATGACTGTCTATGATGATAGAATAACTAAGAACCGCTTGTAGTTAATCAGAATTATTGTACTTAAACTACTACGATAAATACAGGTTAGTATTCTACATTTAAAGACAAAAATACGTTTATTTTACTGCCAATCTTCAACTTTTCATCTCCGAAGTAGTATTTGATATTTAGGTAAATAATTACTAACACGCAACATATCTAAGGATATTTAGAAGATAAAAAGCCCAATTCATTAGAATTATCTCTATCAAGAATACATACCACCTTAATGAGAATATTAGAAGTATTCTTTTCATAAAATTCTGCCGGTAAAACGTACTTTTTTGAATTAAACTAGCTGAGATGAGGGATTTTTATCGTACTTATCCGCCATCCTGTTTGTAGTTAACTATCAGATAAGGATTTGACCATAACTCAATCTGGTAGTTAAGATAACTAGTACTTTAACTACCAGTTAAGGCTTAACTATCGATTGTAATACGGATTTTTGAGTTAACCTGGAGGTTAACTTTAACCTCCAGGTTAACTATCGATTGTAATACCGGGCCTAGGTGTTGTATCATATTGATATTTGAAAGAGACGGACACTGGCTACTATTAGTATTATATAGTCAGGCTTAGTAAAAGTCCCTTTTTGCCGGGATTTTCAACGATTATTACCTGTTCCTTCGGACTAAAATATTACGACACAGAAAGAGGAAACGATGGATTGGTACAATCCTTTAATACTTGCACGCAAATCTCGTATGCAATCAAAACTTCTTAATATCCTAAAAGACGTCACAGCGAACCGAACTTTTTTAAATGCATCGGACATATGACGAGTGTCGGAGATAACTTTGCATAAGCTGGCAGTTTGGCTTTAAGAAATGTTTACCATAAGAACTCTTTCAGTGTAGCATAAACTAAGAAAACGTAACTTTTTTAATACCTCCTCGCTTCCGCAAAACTGGCAGCATTTGAAGTTACGTAAGATGGCCGACGCCGTGATTTATTAAAGAGCGCATAGCGATGCTCCACTTTTTTCTGGGGAAACAAAGTTGCAGCGGCGAGTTTTCTCGTCATTTCACGGTTTCTCTTCCTCTTAAACGTGAGATCGCATCACGCGGATGGTGATTACGCTGGATACCGACCTTTCCACCTTAATTATTGGTCCAAGTACGCAGCACGTGTTAACGTAAGGATACAAGTCGAGTTGGGCCGTGTACTGCACCCGCTGGTTCTCCCGTATTTCGCTCTTCTCTTTTTTAACGATCTACACTCATTTCGCTAGCTTCCCGATGCTTCTATCCCCTTTAAAGCATCCGTGACAAACATGACCTCCTCATTTATTCAGAAGGGGTGAAGAATGGAAAATTAAAAAGGAAAACTAAAAAAATGCCATGGAAAGGGTTCGAGTACATAACGCTTGTGCTTCTTTCGTTCTTTTTCTACCCCTCCCCCTCTTTTAGCCACCAGGCCGCGAGAAAAAAATTCTGACCGAAACTGAGCTTCCCTCGGTATTAAGCAGAAATGAAAAGAGTTGGACACACATTCTGTGTTCAGCCGATCGAAGCTCAGTAGGAAGATCTTCGAAATGAGTGCACTAAGATACGATTACGCTGTTGGTTGCTAGAAAATGTACAAAGCGTTTACTCTTTGAGAGGAAATGACCGGATAGATATGGAATGTAAACAAAGGGAAATTCTACGACTTTACGATTGTGATTCTCCGACTTTAATGATCAGAGAGACAGAATAAATACCGGTTTACCTAAATAAACGCTAAATCAAGCATTTTTTTTTTCAAGATAATTTTTGGTGATAACAAAATTTTAAAAAATTCCTTCACCAACACTCAAAAACAGAATATGCGGTTTTGCAGAAAAATACCCATTTAATGATTTTCCTTATGATATTTATCAATCTCCAACGATGTCTTTTTCTTTCCATTTTTTTATTCGTGTAAAGTTTATGCAAGCTTTTAAGTTTGCAATTATTTCTTCAATTTTCTTTTAAATTACTTATATTTCTTCCGTTTTATAATTATTTTTTTGTTTCTTTCTTCATATGTTTTCTTTCTGCGAAAGCCAAAACATTATATTTTACACTAATTTTAGGATGTTCTATACGAGTCTCTAGCATAATAATATTTTAATTATCATTATTTTTAAAAATAAAGGTAACAGTAAAATGATACTCTAATGTGAAAAGGTATGACATTCGTTTGCACCTTTTACATTTTAAAATTTAAGGAGAGTTATCATGTCAAGAAAAAATACATTTTCACAAATGATATACATACATACATAAGTGTTCTACCTTTCGGTAGGTCCATGTGCCCTAATATTCCCTATTCATAGCCCTTTCCTTCGCTACCTGGTAACTTACCCCACCCTTTATGTCATCTAACATTTTTTGCCTTTGCCTTTCCCTCTGTCTTTTCCCTTGCATTCTACCCTCCATTACAGTCTTCAGCAATCCCTCTCCTCTCAATATCTGACCCACCCATTTCTTTTGTCATCGCTTAATTACTTCAATTAAAACCCTTTCTTCCCCAACCATTTATAGCACCTCTTTGTTTGTTTTTCTATCCACCCAGCTCACCTTCTCCATTCTACGCCACAAATGATACACTATATTATGATAATAATATATGTTAAACTTAATTTGCAAGAAAATGTACAAGAAATTAAAATTAAAGTGATAGTGGTAACATGTAGATATAAAAATTTGGCGAAGACATTTATGCATTTCGTTATTCCGTAAGAAGACATTTTTCAGGTTAAAAGTTACTCCAATTGATAAGGCAAATACAGTAGTCGTTGATGAAGATAATAGGAGCTTCCCGGATGGCATAAACTATTATCAACAATCACCTATCTCCCATTCGCCAGGTCACCCAAGAACCAAAGCCTTTTCTTCATTGTTATCAATTTTAAGCAGTCGAAAATGATCCTGCGCGCCTTCTCGCTCCCTTCTAAATTTGTTGTTTAGGGTAATTTTCCGCTTTGGCGTTACTTTAATGAATCGGTCGATAATGTGGACTGATGCGCTGTGCGTGGAATTTTTGTTTTTGGGTCACAGAAGATGGATATTTTAAACGGGGCTTAAGAGAAAATCTGAATATATTACGCCCAGAATTGCAGCTTGAACGAGTCGATTTTTCATCCGAAAAGAGATGTGCACGACCTAGCTCAGAGGGATCAAACCCATGTCGAATTCGACCATTCATTTAGCTCTTCCTTAAAGGGGAGAGTCTACATTTTGAATTGAGGGAAGGAGCACTAAAATATTTCAGCTTTAAGCTATTTTAACCTACGTAAATATTCATATTTAAACTTCAAAATAACACATTGTATCAATTTTCAGACAAAATTGACGAGAAAAATTCCAATTCCAGCTACAATTTTGTCACAGAAACGGATGAAGAATATCCATGAAAATTAAAGCGACTAAAAGAACATTTTGCACTTTATCGCTTAAATAAACTTTAGCTTTCTATTCTTACATAAAAATGATCAATGATTATAACCATGTAAACTATTTACAATCATTGCTTTAATAAAGCGAAATGAGAGTAATGAAAAGGAATGATTCTAATTCTTCACTGGTTAAATCATCGTACTACATGAACTACAACAAACACTATATAGTGTTTGTTGTTATATAACTTATATAACAGTTATATAACAGTTATATAACTGACTCCCCACCATCATCATTGGCTCAGGTATGGACGTAGATATGAGAGTTCTACATTATTTTTCTAAATTCGAAGATATGTTTGCAAGAAAAATATATGAAAATAATAACACCAAAATTGTGTTATGTTTAAGATTACCAAACCGTATCAATATGATAATTAACAGCTTTCAAAACATTACCAGTTAAGGATTTAACATAGAGAATCTCTATAAAGGAATATTCATAACTCAAACACCACACTTAATCATTCAATGGTATTTATCTCCTTTCTTAAACTATGAATAACAGCATCTACACTAATTTCTTTCTCGTTACACATAGATCGACGTTATGTTTTCATGTGTCTATTGTTTTCTTAGAGTTCCAGTTGCCAGATAGCTAAGTAGATAGTGCGTTCGCCTCCGGTAAAAGAGATCCCGAGTTCGTTTCCCAATGGGGACTCAATGGTTGTAATGTTTACATGTGTAAAATGAACTAAACTGTCGAAGCACTTTTAGAAACACTAAAAATGCTACTACGGGTTCTCATTATATATTTAAGTATCTATTGTTTATTGTTTGATTTTTAAAATATACAGAAAGAGAGAGGTCATATGAAATGTACAGTTATCAGGTAAACTGGACTTGAATTCTTACATCTTAAAATACTGATAAAATATAAGACTCATCGAGGTAAATGATATTTCCTGGCTGAAATTTTCCCTTTTCCTGGCGATTTCCTGGCTGAAATTTTGCAAAGCTGTAACATCCAGCATACCAAATAGATCCGAAAATAAATATATCAATAGGCAGTTATTGGCGGTTATTATTTTGATTCAATAGCATTCTACCACGTTCATCATTGTAAGAGTACTTAATGCAAGTAATACTCAGTAATGACTCTTCTTGAGTAGAGCTTCTAGCAATCGCATTTTCACAAAAGAATTCTGTACATATACCAATTAACCCTCAAGTGCTCTCCATTCTTTCTCAATAATGACTTAATCGTTTTCTTTACGAGATTAATCACTGCTAACAAGTACCTTCCTCGAAGTACCCCCTCAAAACTTCCATTTAATTTGAAGTATACACCCAGACTTTTATATCTCATAAAGTTACCTATTACCAATAACTCAAGGAAGAAAACCCTATTCATTAGGTCTAATTTTCCTTTAATCTTCTCTTGAAAAAAGTAATCCCTCGCGAGAGAGACCCTCCATATTCAAAACCCTTCAAGCCCTTCCGCACCGAGAAAAATGCAAAACAAAAGAATCGAGCCCCAGCGTCCCTTATTCTTCTCCCCCTGTTAGAAGGCAAATACGTAGGAGATGAGGATGTGGAATAAGGAACAGAGAAGACCCCTTGCATCCGTGAGATAAAGAGAGCAATAAAAATACTCGAGGAAACGCATTTATACTAATTTCTCCAAAATATATATTCCTCATCTTTTTTTCTGCAAAGCTCTCGCGGTTGGAGAAGGGTTTTTATGCAAGGACCCTTCCTGATTCTGAGAGATGGAGGTGGATAACACCCTCGAAAAGAGGATAAACGAAGGAAGAATGCGAGGGGGCAATAAACTAACACGTGGTGGTGGGATGGGGCGCAGTAAAATGGGGCGGGGAGGGCTTTTTAAGCCTCGGTGGGGGAGACTGTAGCAGAGAAGGCGGAGGTTTAATCCGCAATTATGACTTTAAAAGGTGGGGGGAAGAGTGAAAGGGGAAAGGGGGGGGGGGCAGTGACGTCGGACAGGGCAAAGAGAAAAGGCACGGGAAAAATGTAAGGGAGTGAGGAAAGATGGACTTTCTCATTAAGTAGGGATTGGCCACGTGACTCAATTTCTGGGGAGCGATCGCGTGAGGGGATTAAAATTTCGGAATATTTCCTCGTATTAAATTTTCCCGGGAGCTTCATTTTTTAATATCCTCCCCTCGTTGCTGAATTTCTGACCGGGAGATGTTTTTTTCTCCCACCCTGTTCAGTGCGAAATTTGATTCGCATCTCTTTTTCTCCTACGGGAGGATGATCCCACGAGTACAAAACTTTGATCCTCTAATTAGAGACACGCTTGATATTCAACTATAGATATTAAATGAATGGCTAGAAGGTAGATATTCGAAGGATTGGCATGTTTTTTGACTTCCGCTCTTTCTTAATGAAATGAGCAAATACTGTAAAACTTCCTCTTCCGTTTAATAGTTTGGCTAAGAATTTTGAGCATTGGGATTTATTTTGTACCAAATGGCGAGGCAATGCTTTAACTGAAGTATTCATTTACGTCAAGAGGTACGAATTTATCATTTAAAACTGTAAAGAAAGTCAAGATCTACTCGAGATAAATAGTGCAACATGGCATTTTAACAATTGAGAGCATTGAGTAATTCATACGTCTTTTTCTCTTAACGATATGAATACAATACATTACGCTACACCTGTAATACATGATATAGATTTATTCTCTTTTTATTTTATTGAGTCTCAAAATAGACCAACGTAAACGACCATCAGTAAACCAATGAACACCAATGTACCTATATAGTAGAAGACTCAACGAATAAAAACCGATATCCAGTAGTCACTCTTATTTTTCCCAGATGAGAAATAGCGTCATTCAAAAGACGTGTACACACATCCTGAAGAAGAGAAATTCTAATGAAAAATTTGAAGATAAAAAAGAAGGAGAAAGTGCTCCGGTGGACAAGCTCGTTACACTTGCAATGCCCTAGACAAGGACGTGTGTGCGGGACGAAGGAAATGTGAAGTGCAGTAGACGGCGAGAGGGGGTCTGAGAGTTTTTCATTACAAAGGCAAAATTAACGGGGACGAAGAGTTCTGGGAGAAAGATAAGGAAACGAAAGAACCTCTTTTTTATTCCTCAGGCGCGGGAGAGAGGCCGGAGTGTAACCTAATGGATATGAAAATTAAAAAAAGAGGCCCCAGAATGATGCCTTGAATTACTCACTCGAAAAGAATTTGAGAAATACCTATTGTGGACGTTAATGGTTGAAAAGGAGAAATACCGCCGTATTATAACTCGGGATTTTATGTGTTTAAGAGGATTTGCAACGAAATTTATGGTATTCTAAGCAACTCAAGGCGGGTGAAATCTCACGACAATGAGAGAATTTTAAAAAGCGCGGAGACCGGAAATATAGCGATGAAAGATATGTTTAATGCAAAGAAGGATGCATGTTTTATCGTTTGCCAACTAACAGCTACGGAAAAGAAAACATATTCTCTTTTCTAAAATTTCTACTGATGTAATGAATAAGGAGATTATAAAAGCCATCATAATTGGACAGACTTAGCTATATTAGAGCCAGCAAAATTAATATCTGTTAGAGAAAATAAAAACCTGAAAATTTAGTGCGTTGATAGCGATTAGGTAAATATCTTGTATTTTATATGCAAAATTGAGTCAATAACGTGTTATTATCCCCCTGCCACACACCGGAAAGCGGCTTGCAGGGTATTTATGTAGATGCAGTTGTATTTTATTAGTATAATTTCCCACCCAAAAAGTCGGGAACTCTCAAGTGGGTTCCAAGCAGAAAGTAAATATTGGTAGCATAAAATTAACTTGCCATGAGAAAATATAAAGTCAGTTCTAATATTTAGAAAGGAAGAATACGTTTTACGACAAACGGAATTTTCATAGGTAGGGGCAGATTCATAACTAGGCGTAGGCTAGAGGGCCTCAATTACCTGTGCTTAAAGGTTCTCAATAAAATCGTTCTGTTTTTCGCTTCAAGAAGTAATTTTTTATATGTTGAGTGAGTCAATGTAATAAGTTTATCATGACTGAGGTTTCTATGGGATTTATATTTGTGTATTTATGATAAATTCGAATTTTTACTCGCAATTCCTGGTGGGGGCCTCAATCATACCTTTTCAACCAGGGCCTCTGATAGATTAAATCCTCACCTGTTCATGTGTTTTTCCTAAACTATTTGCAGAATGTGACAAAGCTATCCTCGACTATACTCCACATAACATAGGCAAGTCATATCCTTTCATAAGATAAAACCTTATCTCTACGTAGCTTAATACTTATTCCAATCCTTATAATTCGATTTTATACTCACCTCAATAATTTGAATTAAAATGGCAGTAGTGGGAAGCACATCTATTTTCATAGTATTTCTAAAAGGGATACTTTATAGCCCGATAAAAAGCATTTGTTATCTTAACTAATAACGGCGCAAGTTCTTTCGCAATTAGGAAGAAGATAAACCAGTACCCCTTGAGTCTACAAGCACTTAAGCTCACATTTCTTTTTAAGTGGCAGTGAAAAAATGTAATTAAATACTTAGGCATTGATATCTAAAGAAATTATACTTTTATTAACAATTAGTTAATTGTGAATCATCAACTGTATTTGGTTTCAGATCATACATCGTTCAATACAAAAGTAAACAATGATTTACTCGTCTGTTTATAAATCGCTGTTATGAATTGTTGCTTTAGAATATTGTAGCTACGAATAAATAACCATTTAAAGGGTATTTATTATTTGATAGCTCCATATTTAAGACGTACGCATCTATGGCCTGTGATACTTTCCAGAAAAAGTTAATTTTCACCAAAAAAATTAATATTTTGCCAAATATTGTTGAATTAGAGCTAATACGTTAATGCGCGCTACCTTGTACCACAAAGTGAAACTAATGTAATTTTCTGAGCAAATTTATTCGGTGAAACGCAAAGAAAGACGTATTTAATTACCCATGGAATTCGCAATTCCTTTTATTATTCCACAGAAGGCAGTAAACAATCTTCCAGACAAGGGATAATCTTAATAAATAACCTTTTCATTTGCTTTTAACTTGATTTACAAAGTCTGACTGAACTTTCCACCCACCATTTCGACGAAAACTTGTACATGCATGCAATCTTTCAAAGTTTTGTGAAAAAGGAGTTTATTCGAATGCATCCGTGAATCTACCAATAAAAACTTAATTCTAAAAACTGTACTTTTTATAGCGACTAACAGCAAAAAAAGCACTATTCAGATATGCAAGAGGTAAAATGGGGAAAGATATTTGAATCTCCTGAATCGTGCTTTCATTTTTTTGAATCTGCACGGCTGCGATGTAGATGCGAAAATTGGGCAATAAATACGAGCCTGCGGGAGAGGCTACGGTAAATAGAATTTCATGGAATACTGTAGTGAGGAATCTAATGGAAATTTGAAGTTAATTGGCGGTGAATGTTAATGGAAGAAAATCGAGCTTTTCAAATTGATAACGAAGCAACTGATCATATATCTTCCACTTATAATTTAACCAAGATTAATCTTTTTCATTGACACATACATATTTTTGGTATAATCATATTAAATGTTTTTCCAGTCAAAATGTGTAACCTATTTGACTGTCATACGGTATATTAGTTGCGACATCATTCTGTTATACCTTTAGAAATTATTGGTAATATTTTACGATCAGACGTAACTGTCATATAGTTCGTCGAACGGAAATGTATTCAACATGACAAAATCAATTTTCCATAGAAACACTAAATTAATTTCCCGAAGGATTAAGGAAATGTAAATTACTAAACCTGGAAGATTCATGCGGCCGAAACCCATTGAAATACAGGTGTGAAAAATAGAGACATGACTGGGACTCGAACCCAGGTCACCCACTTTCGGAGCAGGTATTCTAACCACAACTACCATACGGCATGTCCCTGAGATTGCTTTAATTTTCCAAAATTTCCGCGGTATTCTTCTCATAAAATATTAGTGCAATATTTTACAGGTAATAATCGAGTTCAACGCAATTTTTCGGTCGGTTTTTCAAGAACCAGAATGGCAATTTTAATGCCTCCAACAACAAGGTAGTCCACAGGAAAATTAATCCAAAAAGATTTTTCGAAACGATTACTGATTGAAAATTTAATTTTCTACTCGTTTTATGATTAATATATCAGTGTAAGTGGTTTGATTTAAAATATTATTACGTAAATCGAAAGAGAGGACACGAAGGAAAGAGTACATGAAAATCAAATCTTGACTATAGTCTAATATCTAAGGTATTTAAACCTAGTTGTTTGTGAGATTGTGTTCATTAAACAAGAATTGTTAAAACAGAAAGGTGACAGTTTTATATCATCTTTAATGTTACCTTTCTCCAAATTTAATTCGAATGTTCAAACGAATGCAACAAAGATGTCATCGGTGCATTTTTCCAAAACAATAGGAAGCCTTGAGTACCGTTACAGATTAGAGGAAGAGATTTCTTCTGCAAATGGGAACAATGCCTAAGGAACTCCATACACCTTTATATAATTCAGCGATAAACTTATCATGGAGCAACGACAGTCATTCTTCAATGGAAAACCTTTCAACTTTAGAATATATTAAGTGATTTTGATGCGCATGACTCTGAAGGGTTCCCTTTTCCTATAATTGTGAACGATTTAGAATGTGCAGAATTTTCCTAGGATGTGGATTTGAAACCCTTTATCCGATAATACTCGACTATATCTCGTAATAAATCAAGCGATGGAGGCTTTCAGCAATGGAAACAATGATACATAACTAAGGCTCGTTACGTAGGTCAAGAATAAAAAAATGGTGACTAATTAGGGCCTTAATGAGAGCAAAACATGGCTTTGAGGAGAGAGAGGACAAAAATTCCGCAACCAATTAAAATATAACAACAGTTCAATTCTAAAATAATGAAACAGATGTATATGAAAACACAAAAGAGTATATTTTCCTGCAATACGAGTGTTACGGGGAAAGAGTTAATATTTAGAATTGAAATTTATTTTCGTTTGGGTAATCATAGCTCCGGAATCCATTATTTAAGAGTTTTGTACAATACTGTCGAATGTTAATTGGAGCAAGTATTGCTCGAAATTGAAATTTCGGAGGGTAATGATTAATAAACCGACAGCAAACATAGCTGTGTAACACGGCGTGGACGTGTACATATGCATTCCTATTCATGAGAACGCGAATGGCTGTACTTCTGCCGATAGCATTAAGGCGTATGATCACTGTATCTGTTAATGGAAGCTCCGGATATAATCAGGTTCCGATCCATTGTTCAGTCATTCACAAAGAAATGATTTAAACGGTACTCAATAGAAAATCATTCCCATCGGATGAAAGGGAACTTTAATAAGTTTGTTTGTTGTCCCGGCATCACAATGAAGATATGATATCGATTTCCCTGGCACGAATGGTATACACGCTCCGTCATCTCCAGCGTTCTATTGAAGTACCAAAATGGAAAATCCAATTTTCCAATCGCGGTCTAATCAGTGCCGATTTGCATATCTGTCGAAGGTGCACATAGAGACGGGATTAGTTATTCGATTCCCTATCATCGACTTGGAGCATCATATCGGTGCATTAGCGGTGGAACCTCCTTTCACAAAATACGATGATTATACTAATTATTCCGTATTTAGAGATCCAGCCCCTGATTACAAATGTTATCAGTTACAGGTTACTAATTCTCTTTGCGGATTCATTTATCTTGCATAGATAGGTATTACGTTCTCATTTTTTCCCATGATCTTCAACATATATTGGTATAGGCATAGTCAGGGCGGCCGAATTTTAATTTGAATGAACGGGTAACAAAACAGGAAAAATTATCCAGTAATATTCGAGACAAAAAATGGAATATTCACTATGCAGAAATAACACAATAACGCTATACGCTCAAAGTCGCCATTCAGAAGAAAATTTTTAGAAATGCACTAGTTGTATCCACGACAAGTGGTTAAAATAGAGTGAGGAAGTTGATAGAGGAAGAAAACCAATCTCCAATCAAAGCAATTGGTATTCTATATGTATACACCCATCCAAGAACAATACAATATTAAGCAAAGCATTTTTAGAGACGCTATTTTAATTCCATTCGGGGAATTCCAAATTCTACGGAGGATATTTCTGAATCCACAAAATAAGATCATGTAACCGTTAGTCTCAAAAGTAATGTATGTCTGAGAACTGTTTGTAATGAAAATTCCTTCCATAGAAATTATTCCACATAATTAAATTATTCTACATATCACCTACAAAATTTCATTTGAGAAAGGAAAGTTTTTTAATTATTTATTTATTTATTTTTTTTTTTCAATTTTGATTCATCGCTTTTCTCAACAGTTTCCTTTCCTTTCATAAATCTTTCACTTCAGTAAAACGTATTTATACATATTTTCATGCATTCCATTTTAAGCGCCATACTTGGCAAGTCTTAATAATAACTCAGAATTCCTACCCTTAAACCACCATTCGCGTTACCTTAGTGATTTTGCTTCCATCTACATTCCGCAAGTGCAAAGTCCAACGTGAATCACACCTTTCATAGTGAGTCCGCACTTCCAATTCATCAACCACTTATTGCTTGCCATATTTCTCCTGTTTTGCCAAACATGAACCCCGTGTAGCCAATTCCAATTACAATAGACCTGCAATTTGCGGCATGGGAAATATTTCAATAGCTTTAGTATTGCACGTATCATCGGTTGAGGGGCCCTACGTTAAGGGACGAAAAAAAGTAACTGAACGGACCTTAATCGTGTAAATCCAATTTAACAGGGCAGAAAGAACTTTACAGTATCAGTCGAGGTGTTGTTGAAATCCATCTCGTACAAAAGAAAGCCACTACCCATATTCAACAAATATAAAATTTGTGGAAAAGTACCAATAATATAGTCCTCAGAAACAAAAATCTGAAAATGTAATATGGGTGAAAGAGGTAGTGATATTGGCATCATACCACCTACAAATTTTCTTGAAACCTATTGCCGATATACTCTTAACCAGACACACATTACATATACATTCAGATCCTTATGCAGACACATATTCTGTAATATTCGGTCCCTAATGAAATTAAATATTTTTGATAAACCAACGATATTTTGCAAGGATCTAAAGAAATATCCTTATAGCTAGCGAAAATATTTTCATCTACTTTGGAACATTCTAATGGAATTTCACCTTCTGCCGTTTGCCTGGCTTACAACTTAAACCGATTGGAACTGCATTACCTACAATTTTTAATCTAATGAATACAAACCATGTACAACTCAAAAGCAAAAGATATATCAGTGATTGCATTCCTTGATTTACATACTCTCCGAGCGTGAAGGAAGCTTTTACTATAATATCATGGTTTCAGTCCCATAAGAATTTCAAATTAATCTTGTGGAAACAGCAAAAGAAAAACAAGACAGACCAAAGAGGCGTTATCCCGCATTGCAGCTATTCATTTAATATGTTGTTATTTTCTTTAATTCCCTTATAAATCTACAAAGAATTTGTCTTCAAAGGGCAAACTTCATGGATGATTTTCACTCCTCATCGAATGATACGAATTTAAATGTGAACGTGTAAGCCCACTTTCCGGTAGGTTCATAAATGACCCCGATTCCCTTCTCTCGTTCTTGACAACTTATCCCTCCCTTCATATAATCTAAAGTATTTCGTCTTTGGCTTCCCCTCTGCCATTTCCATTGCATTCGAGCATCAATTACTTTCTTTAGCAATAACTCTCCTCTCAATATTTGACCATCCTCTATCGTCGCTTAATTATTTAAATTATCCCTCTACCGACCATATTTAGTACCTTCATTTGTTTTATATTAGCCCAACTTACTTTCTCTATTATACACCACACCCACATTTCCAAAGCCTCCAATCATTTGATGCCCTCCTTTCTTAAGGTCCACGTTTCACACCCATACAGCAGTACACTCAACACCAAGGATTTTACCAATATTTTCCTGATTCCTTTATCAAGACCTATAGTCATCAGTTCCTTTTGCTTCACGAAAGCTTTCTTGGCTAATGCTATTTTTTTCAAACCTCATCTGTACATCTTCTATTCTAAAAAAAGAAACACCACAAAAATTAGAGTGTACTATGCAGTTATTTCCCATTCAACCTGACCGTTATTATTTCGTCAGGCTCATTCAAACGCTTCACTTTCCGAAATAAAGAACGAAAGCGACAACTAATTTCAAAGTCTTCCTTCACAATCGATCATTCAAGCTTCCAATTAGCGAGAAAACTTGGGAAAACGAATCGGTACCTTCACTTTCAATCCTTGTGGAAACACTGCAGGGTTAAACCTCAGAAGAACTTTCTTCTTCCACAAGCCTCGCTTATTTTTCCAGAGCAAAAACCGAGAGGGCCATATAATCGATCCAGAATAACGCAGGTGTAAAACACGAAGAACCGGCGCGTCGTTCGAAATTCTCTGAGCGCGCTGCAGACCAATTTATCACGGGAGGGAATTGGGGATGGGTTCGGAGGGAGTGAAAATTTCGCGAGAGATAAATGACAAATGCTGGGAATCATTAGAACGAGACGCGTTTAAATTTTCGACCAAAGCACACAGACATATGCAGATTGGGTTGTTACAGGAGGAAAACGTTGCTGGGGAAAAAAACGATTAATTCTGCACAGGCCGCAGGTACAGGGATAATAAGGCAATCTAATCTCGCGTATACAACATTCCCTTTTGGAGCAATTATTTCGCAATACCAGCGGAATTTACGGCTTCTTTGTCAAGGTGACGATGCAGTGCTTTATTTCGAGTTGCTGAACATCGCTTTGAGGCTGGCTTCCCAGTTTACATGTCAAGGGGTTTAAATTGAAATCGAAAACGATTCATCCGATGCGTGATTGACCTAGGTCTGCTCCAACCTGATGATAATATGGATACTTACAAGACGATTGAACAAACATACTGCATTTGCTTTTTTTCAAGTTTTAATTCTTCGTTCAACCATTCTTCTCTTGGAATACATCGTACGAGGACACGTATCAGAAGTTTGATCGAATCTATCAGTAGTTAAACCGCTTAATGTTATTATCCGACCTTCCTGATGACCTTCCGCTCCCAAGCAACCAAAGCAAAACAGCTGGATCAAACCAAAAATAACATGCGATGTAATAACATGCAATAACTCGATTGGAATAGGTTTTTTTCCTCTTACAAACATAGATAGATATTTCCGGTATTTTGAATAGGAGTTTTTCAGTGTCATAGATGAAATAGAGAATCCTTTTCAGTGCTCATCTTATGAAATTGTGACAGTGATTTTTAAAATACGCATTAATTATTCAAATATCATACCTGCACCATCTTTTTAAAAACTAATAATGAAATGAGCGGGTCATTAATAAATACACACATTCATGATTTTGTTATTAATTTGTATGAATCAATTTATGGTTGATGCATTTCTATATTTCACCTATTATTATGCAAAACCTATCCAGTATATGCTATTGTCGTTCCTGAATTTTTACCTAACTCCACATGATTGACAATATCGCCCTTTCTTTCCGGCTAATTCATGCGAATCTTAGCTCAACATTCACGAATGGAAGTTTTATTTCCTTTTTGGAGGGAAAGGGCCTACAAAATACTCAGCCTTCGCAACCTTTCTCCGTGTTTCGCTCTTCAAAAATTCTACGCATTGTTCCCACCCGCTTTCCTCCTTGAAATTCCGAGACCCACTGCTCACTAGTCGACGGAGACTTGCATTCCGAGTATATAAATCAAGTCATCCCTCCCCCACCCTTCAAGAGGAAAATCTCCCACCCGCAACTCTTGGGATAATACGATTTCGAACTCAAATCCTTTTCCGTGGATGATAAACACGCGACCGGGACGCACTCTGCCGACGAACTCAAATATTACCAAACGAAGAGAAGGAATGTAAATACGGGTGACTCGGATCTAATATTAGCCCTCTCTCCGCTCGGGTAAGATAAAAAAAAATCAGTAATTTTTTTGAGCGTATTCCAACATCACGGATCCTCGTCATGCTCCTTACAGTATCCGTCACTCCTGCATTCCGGGATTACTGAGGGGGAACTCAAGTAAAACAGAGAGAGGGTGAGGGAGAAAAAATATTAGTTGATTAGCTCAACAAAAGGAAGGAGCTCGGCTAAAGTTGGGTCCAAGAAAAATAAGAGGAGAAGCCTCGGAAATTCGAATTCGAGTCTTTCATTTCAGAGGCGCGAGTGCAGAGAGTTTGAAAGGACGTCTCTGCCAGAGCTAACAAACTAATCGTAAAAGTATAACTGATTATGAATTTCGAAATCTGCCTAATTTCGGGAAGGGTGGGGGGACATACTTTCCGTTTGCTCCCTGAATCTACAAAAGGTGTTTGCCAAATCAAGAGTTCCTGCTCATTAATAAAAATGGAGGCAAAATGGACTCCTTCGAAGTGGGGAAATGCCGTACCTCGACGGATCGATTTAGCCTGAAATTGCAACTGAATTCAAGCGGGTTTCCATAGAAGTGAGTATTCCGTACGTACGTAGTGTAAATATTAAGAGGTCAAAGGACGAATGAAAAACGATTTTGAAAACCATCCAGCCGACAAATTCAAATACATGCACAAGATAAATCCAATCCAGTAAACCCGTTTACCAAGCAAAGTTTTTATTTTAGTGATAGTTGATTCCCTAGCGAAAACTTGCACTTAAGACTAAACCGGGATTCGAACCAAGATTTTCCATTTTCCGGGAGGATGCTTTAACCAACTAAGCTATCTGTGCAAAACATTCGGACATGCCGTTTGGGAGACTGTATTCTTGTAGATTTGAGGTCGAGCTCTGGTTCTAAAACCTTTTCTCGTGTCTTTTATGTAAACTATCCAATAAATTCTATCATATTCGGCCGAACTTTTATAACTTCTAAACTATCCTAGGTACACGCCTATATGTGCAAAGTTGCCTTAAATCCTTTACTACCAAAAATATTTTGATTAGTGATATATTTTGTAATACGTTATATTTTAGTGTATACTACTCGTATTCTACTAGTACTCGTGTATACTAGTAGTCATGATTGAGTATACAGAAGTTATAATTAGTTTACTTGACTGAGAGTAAAGGTATAACCAAAACAAAATACGATAGTTGTAAAACTTCAGAACAACTAGAAGCAACAAAACATGGAAAAGCATGCTCATGGAGGACATCAATACCGTAGCAACTGTTCTGTTTTCTGTTTAAATAAACAGTTTGGGATAGTACATGAAGACCGTAATTTAACGTAGGTATAAAATGAGGCGTAGAAGTCGTAACTTTGTGGAACAATAACTTAGTACAAGGAACTTGTATTAAGTTATTGTTTCCCATTCATTTAACGTAGGTAATTAGGAGTTAAATTAATAGAAACGTGAATCATGACTTTCACCTGAGGTACACAAAAATCCTTTGCTTCACATAAACAAACTATGTATTATATAAACGTGTTGTATGTGATTCAATTGTCATGAATGTTCCAATTATAATTCTAAGAAATTAATTTGTGAATGTGTGAATAAGTGAATTTGAAACTTTCTTAAGGTGAGTTCATTAAATTGAATTATCGGCTTACAATTTCCCTAGATAAAAATTTTTAGATCAGGCCTGTATTTTCGTCACTCCTTCACATCTTATTATAGACGTTGTTTTTGTAGTACTTGGCTACAATCTATGAATAATAAACTTATTATTAAAAATGTAATAGAAAATTAAAACAAATCTCGACGTAATAGAACAACACTTATGAATATTTAAACAGTTAAAAAAATTTACAAATTTTTCAAAAGTTATCTGAACTTCTATGCTGTTTAAGCTAATAGTAATACGGTGATTGTGAGTCCAAATCACAGCTTATCTTAAGAAGCGTTTAAGCTTAAGCTCTTTTCCTAATTAACAAAGAAATAATTTGTTGCCATAACTATAATCAGCATTACATAATCATCATTCTATAAGAGTAATGTATTTGATGAGCTCGTCTCAATAATACGGAAACATTGGTAGACTCAACAATAAGACATTTTCACCAGCAATCAACGCATCCACTTAATGCGAATGTATGCGTGATGTACTGACTCTTAAAGAATGTACAGCTAACGATGTGTGCCAGTAATTGAGTCCGTTTCTGCGCGTGATTCTAATTTATGGAACTCTTTGGTAGCGCTTTGTGATCTAAACTAATTCTTAAACCTCTACAATAGAGGATGTAATAGAGAAAATAATCGGGGAAAAAATACTAGTAGCAATATTGTTAAAAGTGTTTCGACAGCTTAGGTCATTCCGCACATAGGTTCCCACTGGGAATCGAACCGGGACCGCTTTCACCGAAGTCGAACACGTTGCCCACTTGGCTAACCGGGAGCTCAAAATAAGTACTTCACTGAATTTCTTAAAATAAGATATTTATGATATGCATACAACTGGAAAAAGATTTTTTTGAAATTATGTTTTAATTAATATATTGTACTTAATATATTCCAATTATACTTTTGCATTTACTTAGTGTTTGTATAATACTATATTTAATTAATAACGTTACTATTACTCATTTCTCGCATTTTTCAGTAACCTCTATGTATGCTATTTTCAAAGGCATTGCGAAATCTAAAAAATATTAGCTTCAAGGGAAAGGCTACAGGTAAATTTGCACGTTAAGGCGTGCACTAAGGAAAAATCACAAGGGAAAACGGACAGGACCAGGCTTGGGTACCTTAGGCATATATTGAACTAACAGCATTTGCCGAATTAATGAAGGCATGCTTAATAAAGATTTTAGGTAGGCACTTCAGCCTCCTTATCTCTTTCGAACAGATTGTGTGCGCAATAAATTTTACCTAAGTGATAAAATAAATTCTCTCTAGTATATAGAAGAAAAGACTTTTGTATTGAAATATACAGTATAATTTCGTTTTTCAATTGATGGGGAGAACATGCATGAATAATCAAAAACTACGAATAATCCAAACTTTCACTTCTATTTCTCATAATGACCATGATTTACGAATCAAACAATGTATTGCTATTAGCGCAGGTAGTCCGTTATGTTTTATTATTTCCTGGACGCGTTAAGAATTGTTTCACCCGAGCACGTTCCTTTTTAGTAAATGGAGATGGATACGTAATCATAACACGATCCTCGTGAATAAGTAACGAAAACAGTCACGTGTTATATGGTGAATTTGAGTGGCAATTAAAGGCCTCACGTAAATCCTGCTTGTATTAGAGCGAAAAAATACCGACCGATATCGATCAAATTTAAGCATCAAACGGATAACGGCCAAACCGAAAATCCACCCACTGTTAGTTTGTCATTTATCATACTCCAGTTTTGCTCTCAGGAACAAAGAAGGAAGGATAATTTGAAATTTTATCTAACTTAATTCAAAGAGATGGCCACGTAGGAATTGAAATGATCATCTTTTGTAGCTCAGTCAACTCATGGGTTTAGAATCTGAATTGACTCCGCTCTCCAAAATAGATATGGAAGGAATTTCGCAAAAGTCAAAGATTTATTGAATTACGGCAGGGACGATTTTGGATTTTGGTCGCTCCTCGTTTTTCCACGAAAATTCTCGTATAAAGAACTAAACAAATGGAGTTGAATCCGTTTATCTACGAAAAAAATATTCAATAACTNAAAAGAATAAATGTCCACAGTGAAGTCTGTTAATATAGATATCTAGAAATATCTCTCCGATTCAGGAGTTGATTCCAGTATACGATCGTAAGATTTTCAATTAGATAATCGATGACTGTGCTTCTTTAAGTAAGATTTGTAAATATTTTATGGTCACTGTCGGAAACATTTAAAAATCTTTCCTTTCGAACGTATTTCAAAAAGTCTGTAACGATGGCTGAAAATTTTCTTCATAAACTTTCCTCATCATTTCTGACAGAATTTACACGGAATTTCCTTACGTTCATGAGCAACTATTTTGGAAAAACACAGGAAAACAATTTAGAGATGAATGTGATACAAGTTGAAGGTTTCTTTCTTCCATTGTGATTATGTTTTATATTATTATTTTTTTTTGATGTGATGTGATGGATATGATGTTCTCTTGTGATGATAGTTCTTTTTAATTTTGTCAATATGATAATCCTTGCCACCGGATCATTGTTCCAATTGCAAGGTATATTTGTAAATAATAAAATAATAAATATCAACATTCAACAATGTCCTTATTCATCAAAGGGATGGGTTATTTCCTAAAAATTTCACGAATGTTCCGTGTATTTTATCAAAGTTCTAGCAATTTCGAAATTATAAGAATATTTGACGACTAAAATAGGATTCTATGAACATTTTAATTTCTTGTGACATTTTTCTCAATTTCGTAGGACCATTGTTTCTAATTTAATTTTGTAAAAGAAACGACCTCTGCAAGTCATGAAAACGTACTTCACGTTCCTCTCTTATGGAAACGTATTTTTTGCTCCTGGGTTCGCACCCGGGCCTTTACAGAGATGAGAATAGTTTTCCTGGGGGTTTCATGAGTGAGTGAAATGAATGAGGGTCGTTAATGTGCACAGATCTCAAATACTTAGCACAACTACAAAAATTATACATGTTATAGACGGACATACGAGATCCACACAAGAAATATATTTATATAAAGAATCTTATCATTCCTGCTTAAGTATAGTTCCTGCTTCGATCGTCTAGGAATGACTCAAGAAGCACGCTATATGCCGATATGCTAACCAACCTCAATCAGATTCTCGTTATTTATTAGAAACACTTTTAAATGGGTCTAAATTCCCCTTGTATTCTTATGGGGAAATGCAACGGCTTGGATTCAACAACTGTCTGGGTAACGGGTCGTTTACAATCCCAAAATTTCATAAAAAAATCACAATCTACGTAATTTCGAATTGAAAGTAACATTACATGGCTAGAATAAAAAAACAGCAATATATAATTGGGCTGTTTAATATATACAGTAAAACCCGTTTAAGACGTACCCGCTTAAGACGTTATCCCGCTTAAGACAAGATTTTCTTCCGGTCCCGGTCCNCATTTACTTAGTGTTTGTATAATACTATATTTAATTAATAACGTTACTATTACTCATTTCTCGCATTTTTCAGTAACCTCTATGTATGCTATTTTCAAATGCATTGCGAAATCTAAAAAAATATTAGCTTCAAGGGAAAGGCTACAGGTAAATTTGCACGTTAAGGCGTGCACTAAGGAAAAATCACAAGGGAAAACGGACAGGACCAGGCTTGGGTACCTTAGGCATATATTGAACTAACAGCATTTGCCGAATTAATGAAGGCATGCTTAATAAAGATTTTAGGTAGGCACTTCAGCCTCCTTATCTCTTTCGAACAGATTGTGTGCGCAATAAATTTTACCTAAGTGATAAAATAAATTCTCTCTAGTATATAGAAGAAAAGACTTTTGTATTGAAATATACAGTATAATTTCGTTTTTCAATTGATGGGGAGAACATGCATGAATAATCAAAAACTACGAATAATCCAAACTTTCACTTCTATTTCTCATAATGACCATGATTTACGAATCAAACAATGTATTGCTATTAGCGCAGGTAGTCCGTTATGTTTTATTATTTCCTGGACGCGTTAAGAATTGTTTCACCCGAGCACGTTCCCTTTTAGTAAATGGAGATGGATACGTAATCATAACACGATCCTCGTGAATAAGTAACGAAAACAGTCACGTGTTATATGGTGAATTTGAGTGGCAATTAAAGGCCTCACGTAAATCCTGCTTGTATTAGAGCGAAAAAATACCGACCGATATCGACCAAATTTAAGCATCAAACGGATAACGGCCAAACCGAAAATCCACCCACTGTTAGTTTGTCATTTATCATACTCCAGTTTTGCTCTCAGGAACAAAGAAGGAAGGATAATTTGAAATTTTATCTAACTTAATTCAAAGAGATGGCCACGTAGGAATTGAAATGATCATCTTTTGTAGCTCAGTCAACTCATGGGTTTAGAACCTGAATTGACTCCGCTCTCCAAAATAGATATGGAAGGAATTTCGCAAAAGTCAAAGATTTATTGAATTACGGCAGGGACGATTTTGGATTTTGGTCGCTCCTCGTTTTTCCACGAAAATTCTCGTATAAAGAACTAAACAAATGGAGTTGAATCCGTTTATCTACGAAAAAAATATTCAATAACTTTCCGGCGAAAATCTTTCGAGTTTGCACCAATAAAAATTATCCGTATTTGACTGTCACATGAAACGTCGGGAACTTGACGTCACGTTGGTAGAACGTTTTCAAACACGATTCACTGAACTTGGAAATAAAAATAAACTCGGAAGCGAACCAGATGTGGATGGACGTGATGAACAAGAAAGAAGCAAAAATAACGTGGAGAACGAAATTTAAAAACGTCCAGGTGTCATTTCTCACGGGAGGGAGTGAACGTGACGATCCATATCTAAGTTGTCATGGTAGCATTCCGAAGGAAAAAGCCATTGCAATAAAAGAAAGCACGTTAGGGCGAGTTTTAATACTCCGACCAAGTTTTCGTTTCAGTAATTCTAATTTTGTTTTCATTAGGAAAATGTACAGCTACGACTTTATTTCCATGGTTTCGGGTAAACAAAGTCAAGGAGAAGAGACATTTCATTCTCAACGTCCCTTCAGGAATATTCATGTTTCGGTTCCTTTTCATTTAAGTGGCTTAATGAGAATATATGCATGATAATTTCACAAACAAAGCTCCTAATCAATATTTGTTTTGAAATATTCGCAGTAGGGTAATAGCATTATATTTTCAACTTAATATTTAACAGAGTACATTTCATATTCATCGATTTTATTATCAGTTCATAGAATAAATCGCCTGTTCGATCATACTATTCTTAGTTACACATAAATGAACATATCTCATTGTACAGTAATTTTTATGAAAATTACCTCAAATTTAGTTATTATCTAGCAATGAAGATTTTTAGGACAAATCCACGTTTGGTGCTTCCTTTTACTAGGGAGGATTATGATCTTGGTTTGTTACTTTGATACCCACATTTCTACGGAAACATTGCCAAATTCATTCACCGAATACAAATTATTCGCATGAGTACACTCATATTCCATTAAATAAAGCGCTGTATGTTGGTAAAAATCACGAATGAATTATCTCAAGTAAACATGTAATGTGATTTAAATTTTTACGTATTTATGTATTAAAATACTATACTTAGCACATTTTAGATGCTACTACTTATGATAACACAACCTACATTCTATAAATTCGTGAAAAAAACTGAAAGCTAAATTTGAAATTTGAAAAAGGTTAATGTAAAAAGAGAGCATTAAAGTAATTGTTTAAACGAAATTCCCAAAGGCTACGGTGTTCCAAGTTTTACCTTGAATAATTCAGCTAACGAAGTCTGAACTTCCACCTATATATGAATAATAAAGTTGACTGCCTTCCAATAGGAAAATTCATGGCAAATTTTGTGATATCAGGAATGTCAAAGATTGAAAAAGCAATGGTTATGAGAAGACTTCAGGTAATAGATGTACAAAGGATGGACCTTGAAAATTACGTGTCTCAATATAAGCTAGAAGCAAATTGGAACTTTGGATTTTGTTTCCTATATGACCAGACAAAATACAGCAGATTAATACAGGTTTGAATTCAGTTAAGCCAACAAATATACCTTTAGCTAAGAATAGAGGTGGGGAATCTGCGGCCCTTTCGTAACTTCCTGAAACAAATGCCTTTATTTCAATAATTTTGTTTTTCAACGTGCTAAAACGTGCTAAACGCTTTAAGTGAAAAGAAAATCCAGAAAATACTCCTTAAAAAATATGTGAATACATTCGTATTCGTTTGCAAAGTATCGAAGGTAAACTATTAGAACTTCGTTAATATGCAACTCATTAAGTACTCAACTCAACGTCTGATTACTTACCATGCTTCCTTTCTTATGGGGCCAAATAGTATGCAAGGCCGTCCAATGGAAAACGATTCCCTACCAATAACTTAGAAGCAACACGTATATATTCTACATTCCATACTAAATCAGTCTACCAGTGGAAAACGATAAAAAGAAACATCACAATTAATACCACATTTGACCTTCTTCACACGTATGCTATTCATAATGATTGAAAACATTTTGCTCCCAAATTTAAATTTGAATTTCAGAGGAATGAATGCTGGACAGATTTAACATGGAATTCTCTTCGAGCTATAATTTAACTTATTCTTCATCAGACTGCTTCTCTAAATTTTACTTTTATATTATAAAACTGAGACACAATGAAGCCCCGAGTCTTTTGGAACTGTCCATTGAGAATAATAACCGTACAAATACTGTCTACAAACGAAACCTTTCATTAATAATAACGAAATCTAATATAATAATGGGATGATATTAATTAGAAATACATCTTGTCGAAGGACCTTAAATGCCAGGGGTTACAGCTAAGTTTTCAGCTCAGTATCGTGTAAGGCTATCGCGCGTAAAATATTACTCAAGTCCCCTCGCCCATTCTCAATGAAGATCGTGCTCCTATTCCCACTCCTTCCTCATCCATCCCACTAACTTCCCCTGCCTAACCGCTTCACAACCTATAACACCCCTATATTCTGTCCACGGCCGTATTTCACTCACTGTGGCCCCGTGCCAAGAAGCAGTCAAGTTCGACATATAAGCAGAATAAAGACCTTAGGTACGGGAGGCGGTGGAGATGAGACCCTTCTAGAGAGAAGTGTTGGAGTGGGATCCGTCCGGCTAAAGGGAAGGGAAAGGGCGGATGCTAGCGGCGCGGGAGACGATAACGCGATTTGAATAAATAAATTGGAATATTTTCCGGGATTCTCCATTTTTCCCCCTATCTCGCCATTTTCCACATTTTTCCTCCCTTTCCCAGCTTTTTATTTTGCCCCCTTTCTCCGGATATTTGGTTGCTTGGCAACACGGTTCTCTCCGCGACTCCTTTCTTCCGATTCGATTTTGTTTCTAACTTTTCTCTCGCCTACCGTTTTTTATTTATTTCCCGCTAGCGCCACCTGAAACGTTTCGCATCCCTAATAAGAGATAGGAAACTTTCCGAAAGACTGGAAATTTCCATTGCGGTCCAACGGAGGCGGAGTAAATCATGTTTAAAAGAATATACAATCCGTGGATTGTGTAACGATATTCGCGATAACGACGTCATTGTGCATGTGGAGTGTATACCAAGGGGGGGTTAGAATAGGAAGGAGTGGATATCAGCGGTGACAGCTGAGCGGAGTTATACTTCCTCGGGAAAATGTCTGTGTGATGAATACCGGAATTCCGAATGGAGGTGTGGAACAGCGTTACATTTGTATTAAAATAGTTATTTCAGCGACTTCAAGGATATTGAGTTATCGAAGATAAAATAATTAAAATTGCAAAATTAATACCAATAATATTTTGGGTTAACCTTGCTAAAAATATGGAACATTAATTTATGCTATACTGTGGGTTCAGTTCCACTTGTTTTACTTTAAACTTATTCAATAGGAGAAAATAAATCGAGTAACTACCGGCAATCTGATTTTCTACTTTTACTAACAAAAATTTTATTGCAATCAATTTTACATTGAATCTTCTCCTATGTTCACCGGAAAATTGGATTTGGGTGACTATCAACATCATCATTACATGCATTAAATTTCTTTAAAAATTTAACATATCCCACAGTTGATTTCTATTAATCGAAGCAAAATACACGCACAGACCTTTTGTGGGAACCTGATCGTAAATTATTATAGAAATCGTGATAGAGCAAAAAAAATTATGGAATTTCTTTGTTAAGGAAGAACTCAATTTACTTGGAATTCATATACGTAATAATTTCTATATATCTGTCACCGAATAAAACCGGAGGATTTGCGGAACCTTTAACGTTCCAATAGGTGATTTACCGAATTTATTATAGATGTCGATGGTAAAATTCTTATTCTTCGAAACATTCTTATTTATCTGTTATCGACAGAAAATGAAAACCTAAATATCAAAAGATGCAAGCATTTCCAGTAAAGAGCATTAAATTCTAACATTGCTCTATTGCAAACCTTTAAAATATTACTATACACATTTATGCTATAATATAATTTTTAAATACGTTTTGAATTCTTAACGACAATTTCACCTTGCAAGTGGAGTTGAAAAGCAAATCATCAAATTATGATAAAATTTGAAAAGAAAACTTTCAGCCTTGAAACCATATAAAATACTCATATTACTTCGTTAATAACTTCTGACTTTTAAATATGCAAGTTCGTGCCAGTTAGACCAAATTCATTCAGTACCGATGACACTCAGGGTGGAATCTTATATCAAATTAGTGATTATTACAGAAGAGAGCAACGCTAGAAATTAATCATCACCTGTCATGAAACGAGCAGAAATTCTTCGGTAAACACGAAATGTATTGGAGTCCCTTTTGGAGCCATAACACGTCAATAACATTCGGAGCACGCGAGATTTCTCTATCAAACATCAACATCTTAAAACAGATTACCAACCCAATTAAAAATTATCCACAAGGCATTAGATAGCTCGGTTTTAAAATTTTGGTCTTCAAAATTTTGATGAAACGGTTTCTGAGGAAAGTTACTTAGGAAAATGTATAAGACCTTAAGGATAATGAAAGGGAAGGAATTATTTTGAAGGAGCCAAAATGTTGTTTTAATTTGAAATGTTGCTAGTAAAATATCCAAAGAAATAGGATGATGTAAGAGTAAATATGAATATAACAAAATGCATAGCAGTTGACTTAATGAATCTCGGAAATTAGAAGCATTTGTGGAGCAGCCTGCATTGCTTTTAAGTTTCGTGAATTTTGAGTTATTCTGCAAATTGCTGCATATATCGGTTGCTACCAGAATGCTATATCAATAACAATCCTACTTGAGTAAATACTACTCACCCTTACAAACGAGAGATATGTACTTATTTTGCATTTAGTCATCTATAGTTCGTAAGATGAGCTTAGGCTTTTTACGACATGTCATGTTTCTTTTGTTAAAGTCACATTTTTAAACCGTGTAATCTTTTTTTAGGTTATGAAAAATAAAACTTCGTAAACTTCCACACTATTTATATAGTGTAAATAGTGTGGAAGTTTACGAAGTTTTATTTTTCATAATCTTTAGAATGTCCTTCCACGAAGTACGGCCTTCCATGATAGAATTTACTTCTTTTAGGTATTAATTATTATGGTTTTTTTTATTTGTTATGGCATACCAAGACTCATATTTAAAGAAGTTTGAAAGAAAAATCTTACTCCTAACTTGGTATTTTTTGTATACTCACACACAATATTAGATCTTCTACTATAAGCCTTCAAGAATGAAAGAGGGCTATTGTATCAATGTTTGCCATAGACGTATAAACCAATGTACACAATTTTTGCATATACTTCCCTATGAGATTATCACGCAACAGCCTAAAGAAAACTAACGAAATAAAACACAAAATAACCACTTTCCTTCATACCCCACGACAAGAAAGCATACGAAAAATAATAAACAAACTAGGAGCGTAATGGGGAGGAAACGAACAAAAAGAAATGATTCGGCAACATCGCAGGGGAAAAGAAACAAAAGAAAGCTAGGAATTCTCTCATCTTCCACACCTCCCTAACCTCGTCCGATTCCCCGCCTAACTCTTCAAAGGGCCTCTGAAAAAGATACCACGTGCTTTTGGACGCAAATGCCTCAGAGAAAGATGGGAAGAGAAAGGGATGCGTTAGAGAACACGGCGTCGTCGACGGAGCGTGATGGCTTTGTTTGCACGCGTGCCAGTGGTAGCGGAATGAGAGAAAGAGGACAAAAAAGCGACAAGACGTTCCTGGGATTCTTCGCAAACGGAAAGGACATTGAGAAGTAGTATAAATCACTCCTCCAAGGAACACAACACCGTCCGAGCGTACTTTATCTCGTTTCGTCTTTGTTTTCTTTTCCTTTTGGGCCCAAGAATGGGGAGTGGGTGATTCCAGTCTTAATTGGAAGGCGGGAAACAAAACGTTCCCCTGGGCTCATTGATCGGGGGTTGATGATTTCCGAGGCATGGAACCGAGAGTATTGCACAAAAAAGACGTTGAACCACCTTGTTTTATAAAGCTTGACATAGATGGATATGATGGAAGGGAAACAAACTCCGATTTCATAATTCCAGTGGTGGCTTACGATGATCTCGTCACATGATAAGTCACACTTTTGCGCAGATTTTCTACAATTGGAAGTGACTACGGATTCGTAATTTTAGAACTTATACCGACCCTGAACTTAATAACATAAACTATCGGTTCACAAGCGCTTTCACTTTGTAATCTCTATTATTTAACATAAAATAAATTACAGTGAGATAAAGTCAACGAAGAAAGTTTATCTAATAACACTGATGGAAATAAGTAAAGAATCCCTTGAATTTATTCCTGTAGTAAGCACAACATTTATAAGTGCTTGAGAGTAATAACACTCAAGTTAAATAAGACAAAGTGTGAAAATAAGTAATAATCATAATAATAAAATAACAATGAAATGATAATAAAATAACAATGAAATAATAATAAAATAACAATGAAATAATAATAAAATAACAATGAAATAATAAGAAAATAATAATAAAAATATTAGTAGAAGTATTTTCTAAATGAGGGTGAGATATGATACTTTACCAAATCAGTTCCTTCCATGGCTAATAACCGACAAAGCAGCTAGTTACAAGGTTACTGACTTTAGATTTTGCAATGACCAATTTTTGGTGATTAATTCATCATGTTTTCCTATTTACTTGAGGGTACCAAACACAATCCCATTTATGTAATGCGAAAAAGATAATTTACAGATAACTCTTTTATCTCATGTAAATGCTGTATTCCTTTATTTTTAGTTTTGGAATCTTTTTGGGTGATCGGTCGATGCTGTACTTATAGGTGATCAGAGACATAATGGCATATAAGACTACAGACTTAGCCTTTATGACATTCCGGTCAACTTTTTACGGCATATAGTCTCGTTTGTACACATATAACAAGAAGAAACATATAAGAATCACCATAAGAACATGAAGGTTAAAACATTAATGTCCGTATTGTGTAGATGAACAATAGATCATCTGCAGTTAAAAACACACTTTTCTGAAAGAAATTCTATAAATGCGAACGAAAAATTTTCAAAATAATTTCACAGTAATGGTTTTCTTATGCTCGATATTTCAATTTGAGTAATTTCTGACGCATTCAACGATTAGAATTATTCTTTGTCTTTGAAACTTGCGAAGTAATGCTTATTCCATACATTCCATCTGCGAGAGATGTTATCGAACAGAAATTATTCATTAATTAATCATTCAATTATTCATTGTTTCTGAAATTAGGGCCTAAAACTGTTTGCTACTGTCGCAATTTTCTACGTAAATCTACCGCGAATTTTTCTCGTATGATCGTACCAAATATTCGAGTGGCGCAAAAGGAAAATATTACGAGAAAATTTATGCCCTTATGATTCAGTAAATGACACATTAAAATCAGAAAGAAAACTTCCCAACATAAAATTATCGTTTTCCTCATTAAAAGAAATTAATAACATTCTATTGCAAAGAGCTTCAAGAATGTAGAAAAGTAATATATGAATAACTAGGATAAAATTGTTGCGAAATCTAAAGAGAACGTTATGCTTTGCGTTCTGCGTTCCATTACACTGTTTGATTTACATAAAATTTTATGATGTTCTGTAATTGTGTGAGGAGTCGTTTTATCCTTAGATGTGTTCTTCTTTGACCCTTTTCCTCTTATTTCACCCGAAGGATACCCATAATAAAGAAACTGCACTAAGCTAAAATATAAATCTAAATTTCCTTCCTAAGGAATCCTTAGCATCATTTAATTCAGAAACAAAAAAGAAGCACTAAAAACAAACCCGAGATGAAAACGCGCACCGTGAAAAATAACCGGCGAAAAAATAACAAGCAAAATCAACGTATAGACCGCAAGGCGGAAATTACGAATGGAGTAAAAGCTTCAAAGGGAGGAGCGAATAAAAAAGCGAAGAATCTCTTTCATTCAAACTTGAAAGAAGGCCTTAAAGATTTGAGGAAACGGACTTCGAAAGGGGTAGGGAGAATTGTCCAGAATTAAAGGCAAAAATATCATTGGCAAAAAATATGCAGCAGTCATACTTATGAAAGACCACTAAACCTCATTCCCACAAGAGTTTAAGGCACCCGCTGAAAACATCTTCCCTCCATCATTCCTCAGCCTTACTGAAAAGCACCCTTTTCCTTCCCAACTCGGACTCCGAGATCTCTCTCTCGACGCGAAAAGGAACGAAAGAATAAAAAAAGAAAACGAAAGAGCTTACGGAAGATAATTGAGGTGGCCACTCCCGTCTTTTGGGAAACCATTCTTTGTATCCTTATAAGCCACTGCACTGAAGCTGGACTTCGTTACAAGTTCCTTAATTTGGTATTTATTTTCTTGAATAAAGGTTAATGTTAGGAAGAAATTAGGAACTTGGGAAATGCGGAAAGGATATCCTGGTTCCAATTTTCGAGGAAGTTTCGGCCGATACTTTAACTGTTATGGCCAGTTATGCCGAAACTTATTATGACGAACGAGGTGTAAAACTCTTCAAGCCCAATTTAGAGAATATGTATTCCAAGAGCGACTAAAAATCTCACAGACGTTTCAATGAATGATCAACCAAAAAGGATTCATACTTTATATTTTCGCCCCCATCAAGCATGACGGAACTTAATTTAGTTTAAAAAAATATAATATTGTATACATGTGGTCCTCCTAAGCCAGAAACAGTTCGTCGTAAGATCACAATAACTCAATATATTTCTTACCATTATTTATAATATTTATTCTACTGCTCTGGAGTCATGAAAGCCTACTTTACTTAAATTTCTTATGAAAATTATAAGAGCTGATTATCCCCGTGCACATATATGGGATAATTCATGAAATCAACAATCAACAATGGCCTTAGTCGTCAAAGGGATGGGTTGTTTATTTCCCAAATATTTTACGAAATTTCAGAGATAAGTAGTAGTATAGTAGTAAGGCCCACGAAGTAGGCCTTATTAAGACCCCACAAAGTAGGCCTTATTAAGAAACTCGAAGGTGTACAAAGGAAGGCAGCTAGATATGTAGTCGGCAAACACAAGAAAGCAGAAAGTGTAAGTAAAATGCTAGCTCAGTTAAAGTGGGAATCATTAGAGTCGAGAAGGAAAATATTTAGATTAGCCGGGATGTATAAAGCATGGAATTCCGTAGAAGGCTGGAGCGAACTGAAAGCCAGGTTTAACCTCCCTAGCTATATTGGACGTGGCAATCATAATTTAAAAATCAAAGAACGGGAACAGAAAACAGATACAGCGAAATATTCATTCGTAAATAGGGGTATTAGAGAATGGAACGCTTTGCCTGGAGAAGTTCTCATTCCAATGCCGAAGAATGTAAAAATTTTTAAGAATAAGCTTAAACCTCATTTGTAATAATTTAAGGTGTAATTTAATTTTATGTATTAATATAGAATGTAGAACTAGTCATATGAATTAATACTTAGTAAGATGTACATGACTATATGGACTACCTGCCATGTAAGCTAGCTTATCTATTTGTCTAATTTTAGAGTAATTTTTATATGTATTTATAGTTCTAGGATAAGCTATACCTAACTGTATGTACTTTTATGTATCCTTCTTTG
>KZ308336.1:544006-687950 GCA_000376725.2 Ladona fulva | reverse complement strand
TATGTAAAATAAAATTCCTATTTAATAATAATAACATAATTTTTTGACACGAAGAAAAACGTGCGTTATCGTTCCTCATTGGTTGCATCAAGTACGTAAATTTTGCTCGTATGTAAACCGATCAAATAATAAAATTCACAGTATCAGGAGAGGTGTTGCGAAAATCCATCGGGGAACAAATAAATGAACTATAAGTATAATAAAAAATTGTACCATTCTTTTCCTTTTTCCCTGATGAAATTGAATTTGTAACTGTGAAAGTAACTAAGAGGTTCTCATTGTGCGACAAGCAGACCATTCTTCAAAATTATGTTAGGCAACCGGCATTACACAACCCGGTTATAATGTTATCCCGCTTAAGACGCAATTTTCGCTTGGTCCCCTGAAAAACGTCTTAACCGGGTTTTACTGTATTTCTATATAATAATTTCCCATCTTTTGGTGCTTGTTTCTTCATGCGGCTATTCTTTCTAATTTAATTTTTCAAACGGAAGAAACCCTGCATGCGATAAAAGTGAACTCTACGTGTATGGAAACACTATGATTCGTCACGGGTCGAACCCGGGACAATAAGATGAATTTAAAGTAGCGTATTATCATATCAACCGGGAAAGATATTTAACGATTCTCAAAGTTTGAAGGCTTTTTGACATTTAGATCTCTAATTTAAGGTTAATATAAACACACACATACAAACTTTCTACCTAATTTTTAAGATTCTGAGATTGAATCTCAGTACTTCGATACTTTGATTACTTAGTTCTCCGATTCGAAATTACCCGGTTAGAATCTCATGAAATCTTCCTGCAACAGTATCCCCACGAGCAGGTTGAAGTCTAAGAAGGCAAAAGATCCAGCAAATTAAATACTGTATTCATTCAGTTAAAAGTAAATTATCTGGAGAAATCTCATTCCTATTTCATTCCGACTAGAGAGATTTCTAAAAAAGCCATACTTCGGCCAACTTTCACACCTCTGAGAAAATATGCAATCTGCGCCCTTTAGGTCTGTCCTCCATGTTTCCGTTAATAGGAGAGAAAAATCCCGCGCTAATTGGGCATGCTTCTTTTGTGGTAGAATCATCATGAAGAGGAGCATAAAGAGATAGGCAATGGCTCCTCTTTAATAAACTCTTGAGGAGAAAGAAGTGGATGAGGAAGTACCAGGGGGTCGTATTTCCAAGAGACCCGAATGCGAAGAATCTAAGCAATTAGTCTCAGGAAAGTGAAGCCGTAAAATACAATTACTACGGCCCGCAATGAGGCCATTCACAGTCTCCGCAGACTCTCCGCCAGAAAGAGCTCCGAATAGAGAACGAGGAAATTGATGCGGTAGGGATGGGGCCCGCCGGAAATTGAAGTGAGAAGAATGTGAGAGATATCACAAATTACATGTAAGTGGCAAGCGTGCATTTTCTAATAGGAATTCCGGCATATATTTTCCAATAAAAATGTGTCAAAAAAAAAAGAGTGGGGTATCCAGATAACGGTGGATATAATCTCGAGCATAATGGGGAATAAGGCAAGCTTTCTCATGTATTTGTTGTATGGAAGCATGAACTAAACAAGTTTTAGCATACATATATGGTAGATTTTAGGGAAAACGAGTCAAAGTATAATAATAGATATTATCCGGATATGTAAGTATGATCAATTTAACTAGCTGAATGCCAAAAACAAACGCGCTGAAACTAATCTTGAAGTACAACGCATCGAAAATGGTGAGGTAATTTTTGTTAGTGAGGCTTTTGATTTATCTGTACTCAAGTTTAACAATTTCATTCGCAGTGGAATACCACTACTTGGAGTTTATTTATCGTAAACACTCTTAGCGGAAGAAAAAAGTCAGTAAATGGTATAGAAGGCTATATTAAGTTACTGATTACCGAAGGAATTGCTCTTGGCAAAGTAATGTTTTACCACGATTTCTTCTAGCAGAGAAAAATTAATCAATGAAATGCTACAGAAATTGGGCAGAGATAACTATGAAAACAAAGATAACACAACGCCATCGAAAAGAATTCTTTCTGAAGTAACAAATAGTTGAAATTAAGATTCGGGAAAAAAGTGAGAAAGTAAATAAGAGAATTTCATAACAGACTGAGAATAACTAGATCATGACAAAATGACTTCTAAGGGAAATATCGGGTAGTATTAGAAAAAACATACCATCTCCATCCTTGAAAAAATAACCGCGCGCCAATTTGCCAAAATAAAAGAGGATGTATGAATTGGTATTGCGTTGTTGGACGAAAAGTTAAGTGGAAAAGGGCGAAAAAAATAAGGAAAACAAAAAGAGTGCCGGAAGGCGGCTTGGCTTGAGGATGGATGAAAGGAACGTGCGTGGAATATTATGAGATGAAGATAAGGGTGGAGAGGAGTGTCTCGAGGCTTGCAAGGCAAGGGAAAGAAAATATAACAAAGTGGAGTAATGAGAAGAAAACAGAGGAAGGACAATATGTACTTGGAACCATTTAAGGTCTGGAGAGGAATTTTTGAGATATACAAGCAGTGGCTACGATCCAGGCGCTTTCTACCTTTTATCGCATTTTCCAAAATTCAAAAATATTGAGCAGAAATCTGTTATCGTTTAATTCATCTACAGACACCCGATCTCAATTCACGCTAGCATGCACATAAATGACAATTGATTTCACGCTTTTATTTAATATCCATCACGGCCTCCAGAGGCTTAAATTATCACCTCGACAGTGAATAATAGATAAATGAGACTTTTGATTCCATTGCAGAAGCTCGGATCTGATAAATTTTGCGAATTAAATAAATAATTGCGAAAGATGTGCTCAGGCACGAAAAATTCGTTTTTAACCTCTCTATGACAAAAGCAAAAAGCAATCATAGGCGCTGAACGTAATCAATTTCTGCACAGCTAATTTTAGACCGAGATGAACTGTGATAACTTGAATCGCCGAAATTGACAGCATTGCGATTGTTTTTGAACAGGCTGGATTTATTTGAAATATTTCGATAATTCGGTAGTAAGTAGAGATTTAAAATTAAAATGCGATGCGGATAATGTTTTCGCTACCTTTAGTTTGCTGTGATTTAGATTTCACGGACCACTTCTTTTTTGTGTCACTGAATACGTCATGTGACAGATGGCCAAACATCAATGTGACCATTGATGGATCCGTGAGAGTGCAGCGATTACATGTCTTCCATGAAATATATCAAAGGAATAATTAGATCAATTGAAGGATTAAAGGGTACTTGACGAACAAGAACAATAAATTTTTTTGACAAATGTATTTAAGTGATAGAGGTGAACGATAGGACTAGATAACGTTTCAAGAATGTATAGCCTATATATTTTCATAAATTACGCTGTTAGTAAATGCTAAGGACGTCCGTTGTTCCATCATTTGGTGAGGGAATGATGATCATATAGCATAGTGATGAGTAAGGTAAGACTTTCCCTGTCCCTGTATTTCTCCACCCGTCCAGATTTGAAGTTGATAAAGTATATTAGTGGTACTGGAGCTTAAAAGCGCAGCATAATGAGCCTATGTTACATTCTCATTGTATTCAATTTGGCGAATAAAGTTATTCACCCTCACATATACCTCAGTAGCTTTCAAATTATAATATGCTCATGGGTGTGATAGTTATCAAGACGGAGACAAATTTCGATAAAGACGCACTTTAATCCTGTATAAATTAAAGAATTAAAATTAAGCTATTTATCAATCTTTTAAGGTAAAGTGAAAACACGAAACATCTACATCCACGCGGCACGTGGAAGATGGAATAAAAATTAAATTAGTTAGGAAAGGAATGTATTGTAACGAATCATTTTAATGGTGTCACTTTAACCAGGAAACCTCACTTCCCGTAACTAATGTATGTTGCTTTTACTACTGTGAGTCGAACGGTGATGGTTAGTAGTAAATGTTAGACAATTAGAGATCAGTAATAATCCATTATTATTATTATTCCAAAATTATTTTACAGTAACATTCATGAAATTGTAGGTGAATAATCAAATGATTTATGTCCTCACGTATCGAGTGAACAATCTATTTCCACTTGAGCCTAGAATAGATCTACGAGTTACCAATATACGATCTCATATTCTGGTGCAGCTTCAGCGCAGGAATCTAAAAAAAATACCCTAGATTTAAAATAAAAATCCAACCACCTCTCCTCCTGTCCACTGGCATGTAGCGACCTTAGCCCTCATTCCGACCAGGGCAGTTAAACTTCATAACCTTCCATTTGGGCTACTGCGTATTTGATATCGAAATGCACGTTAAAAGTTCAATGACTAAGCCCCTCCGGAATAGCCATCTAAATAATTTATACAGCAGTCCAATAAATTTCAATAGATGTCAATCCCCGCCGTCCTTTTAAATAATTGATCGCGCCACCGCCAAATCTCGGGACAGCATCACTTACGGGCAAATTCCGAGATGGAATCGAAACCGACGGACCGGAAAATGCCACTGATGACGTAGGATTAGGATGACGAAATTCGCTCAGCTGTTTAACGGCCTCCAACATTCATCTGTATCAATCATACCGCATTAGCGAAATCCACACCCCCTGATTAATTTTCGAATTTATCACGCGTCCTCCAAATCTCGCCGGGTAGGCGCTTACCCCGGAGGAGGCGTCTACTTCGGGAGTTTTCCGTCATCGCTTCTCTTGGAGTCGCTTAATCCCTGCGCGAGGGAGAGTAATCGCGATCTATTACGATGGGCCGATCGCGCAAATATTTCCGACCGCGGAAGCGAGGATACGGAAAGTTTTGGGAAGCCGTCAACTTTCGCCATTCAGGAAGACACCGCGCGCCGCTTAGATCCCTGAAGAACTTTGTGAGAGAGGAGATCCTTCACGTCGTAATTTACAGAGACAAAACTGAGTGGAATAAGGGTTTAAAAGGAAGGGAAGAAAAGGGGAAGGTGGGATGTGGAACGAGGAAAGGAGAGCAGACGAATGGAACGAGAGTAGAGACCCACCAGCGCCAATACAAGGTCTAATAATTATGCTAACAATTATAGAGCGTAATAAAGGAAGCCGAACGCTAATACCCTCATATTTCGCAACAGGGAGGACCCAAGATTATCAATCGACCCACGGAAAGTAATGATTTGGAAAAAAAATATAGATTGTGACAATAGCTACACTTAACATAATTTACTACTTTAAACAAAATGTGTGTATTCTGAACATGAGAACACGTTATATGAAGTTCTTATTTTGAACGAATGTAATATTCGTCTTTTAAATTAAAATGTATTACCATTCAAATATTTTAAGATAACCTTACGTTTAATTAATCAATGCCAAACGTCTCTTTTGTGATATTTACTACCTCTTTATGCCCTTTCCGCCAACATCTACGTTCAACGAACTGTTTACATGGGGCTCGCACATACGTCTTCCTTTCTTGACGACATCTCTGTTAAAGAGAAGCAAATGGAATTTTCGGAGATACTGGGCATTTCTTCCAAAGTAACCTCCTAGATTAAATAACCTTCCTAGATTGGGAAAATAGGAGACTTTACCACATCATCAGGGAATTTTTCTGAACAATCTAAATCTATATTGACGAATAAAATTATTCATGTGCTGAAAGACAGTTTAAAAGTACTTTAAATTATTAATATTGGTCTTTCAGCCTTTTCTCCTTTTTTCATTTGTACATCTACATTAATACGCTGCAAGCCGCCTTCTAGCGTGTGGCAGAAGGGGTTGTAAACAGGGTGTTTATAACCAACTCATTTCCAATAGGGAAATGTCACACCAAGATTTAGATTCATTGATTCACAGTTTCTGTAGTTCTTAAATTTCCCAATAATGGATAGTGTCAGACAAGTAAACTTAATCTCTGGGATATTGAAGTCTTGATTCATGCAATAAAATAAATCTTAGCATTTTATAAAATACGTTATTTGCAACCCCCACAAATATGGCATTATGATAATTCAATGACAGTGAAATTAAAATGCAAAGTGAATATAATGTATTATTTTAATTTTGAAAACACATAATTCGCTGCAACTCGTGACCCCGCTCTTTGAAGTATCAGGTAAGAAATCGGTTCATTTGAAATGCTCATTCGTTCATTTTGAATTAGTTGCAATACCCTGACTCAGCGTTTATAAACAGAAACGTGGATTAGATTGTAAAGTAATGATCATCGTTGAAGCTCAGCAGGGGCTCCCGGATAGCCAAGTAAGCAACGTGTTCGATTTCAGTGTAAGCGGTCCCGGGTTCGATTCCCGGTAGGGGTTCACGTGCGAAATGACCTTAGCCGTCGAAGCACTTTCAATAAGACTACTAGACTTGAAGCTCAGCACATCAACTTCTACATAGAAATACCTGCTTTTTATAACATATAGTAAGGTAACAATCACAATATCGTAATACGAGAGAAACCTTTTGAGTGACAATTAATGGAAACATATGTAATGAAAACCATGCATAAAAGGATTAGTTTTTCTAATTGTCTCGTTCGAATTCGAATCGAGTCATCGACGTTCCTCTTTGACTGTAGAGGATTAACAAACCGCTGTCTTTAGCTACAAAAATCAGAATCCTTTAATGTAATTAAACGAAAATGTAAATAAAACAAAATTTCAATATCAGTCGGATCAAAATAGTTCCGTCAACATCCGATTTCCGTCGTAAGAGGAATATTGACTTTTTGAGGATATTTAAATATTTGAGGATATATATTTGAGGATATATGAGGATATATAAATAAGAGGAATATTAATTTTCTCCATCATTAACTTCATCATTAAATATATGATTAAATTAATTAAATGGGTAAATTATTTAATTCCTAAATGACACGTTTGATTCGCATACTTGTGAATAAATTCATCAACCCAAGGATAAACGAATGGAAAAAAGAAACACTAATACTGCCATGACTACCAAGATTCAAAAACACAAACATTACAGGTATACGAATCCAACATTATTAAATTTGTGTATCTGACGCATATGTGACGTTAATGGTTTCATTTCAGTACTGTTTTAAGTATAAAACTAGTGCTCTCCCGCCTACCACAACTTAATAAATGGAACATTTTTTCATTCTTCGATTGATACAGGATGAAAATGAGTCTTTTATGTAGTTTTGCCCCAGTCTTGGTAATGAGTTCGATAATACGGAAGTTGCTGAGGTATGAATGTTGTTGAATAATTGTTAATCATAGATTCATTTTGTTTCACTTCCGTAGACCTACTCTATTTTTAAAATACATTGATCGATAAGGAAAACTACCTCACTCCTCATCTTCTGTAGTAAGCCTCTCCAAAGTTTCTTACAGATAGCGGTGAAGGTTTTAGGTTTTAACCAGTATAAGGCCTGAGAGTTTTACAGGGTTCCTCCTCGGAAATTTTCTCTCGGGAAAATATTGAAAAGTATATTCCAGGATTCATGAGTATGTATTCAAAACTAGAAAATACGCTATTCTTTAACACTTTCAGACGCTCATTTACAAAACCAAACACACTTCCTCGAAAACGTGAGGGGAGGGAAATTCATTACCTGATCGCTTACGTCAGTAACTTATGAGTCAATCTAAAATCCTTCTTTAATGGCTTGAATATGCGTCATAATTGACAAGAGTATATATAGATATAAGGATTGGCAGTGGAAGAAATGGAGAGAAAGAAATGAGAGACGAACGCTGGATGCAAATTAAATAAACCCGATAGCTGGATAAATAGCGGAAACGCACGGGATGAAAATTTTCGAAAGAGATCCATAAAGAGTTATTTTTTCGTTATCTCGCTCACCCAAAAAACTATCCATCACTCCGGGAATTGCAAGATGTTGCTCGATATCGGTATCTGCGGCGCGGAGAGGGAGTTAGGATGTTGGGAGGGGTTGCAGAGGGAATGATTTCGGACCGAGGAAAAGAGCTGGTAACGAACGAAAGTAAATTTACACTCGATACCGAAAGAAAAGACAGCAACTGGCCAAAGAGTAATTGGCTTTCCGAGCAATATATTGCGCTCCCTGCAAACCTTTGATTTCGCGACCCCGGAAAAGCAATTAAAAATATCCCATATTCTTGTGGATTTCAGCTGTAACTCCAATAAATATAATCAGTTTTTAAGTGGAATTGAGCGGTAATATCTAACGGTGAATAAACTTGGGTTTCCCCAAAATTAAATTTTATAAACATAATCTTACGGTAAAGCAAACAGTAACCGTTGTGCCGTGGCGTTCTTAGGAGCCACAAGGAAGTTCCCGGTGTGCAAGATAATCGTTAATAAGATAATTGTTTAAAGTTGTTTATATCTGTAATTTTATATTACGTACAAAATTAAAATCTGTAAGCTGATTGACAGTTTTAAAGTGAGCTTTGAGTGAGAGCTTGAGCTATCATCATTTCCGAATGTATCCTATTATTTATATAATATGATTAAAGGAAGAAAGGGAAGAAAAGTTTACTATGCAGATTAAAGTCAACTGGAGAGCTCGCTTGATTTTCAGCTATAAATAGTAAATATAACCTTACATGTTGTGAAAAATCCCTTACTTTCAGCTGCTTAAAGGATAGAGCATTTATATAAAACAAATGTTTGTTTAATTAATTTAGAGGAAAAAATGCGAACTATGTGACGAACATTTAGACGCAATGCTTTATGCTAACATCTCAATGAAATATATTCAGAAATTTCAAATTTCAGGAAAACGAAGCATTATGGCAAATGTTAAGAAATATTTAGAATATAAATTTGGGTTAACGTACCTCTCTCAAGGATTTTCTTAAAGATTACGGATAAAGAGCAAAATCTTAAATACGTGCCAGTGATACAGGTGAAAGTTTCAAGAAAACGTACTGTTGGTCTTCATGCAAAAATTATCCTATCAACATCCACGAAAAAAGAGAGGAGAAAAACAAAAGAAAGTCAAGTAAGCATGCGTGATAGCGGAATATTGGAGAAAGGATCGAATGTAAAGCCCACTTTTTCTATAAATGTGATTCATTTTGCGTTTCACCCCACCCTTTACACAGTTTGAGGGTGAGAACGCAAAAAACCTTGTTTTAGAGAACAAAAGATTTTTTAAATGGAACAATCTTCTTTAAGAAGGAAAACGTGTTCTCCTTGAAATCATCTCAAAAGAGGAATAGTCAACTGTAAGAGAGAAAACTAGAGTATTTTTATTATTTTTCTTTCATTATGGGAATGCCGTCCTAGTGTACACGCGGTCTCAGCTTGATGTTAATTGGCCCGCTACGATGCTCAATTTTTTCGCTTCTTTATCCAATGATTTTTCTCGCCGCAGAAACAAGAGAGGTTTTCTATTAATGCTGAAAAAACATTTGTACTCTGTAATGGTGAAAAAGCGCGTTTACTAAAGAGGGGAGAATAAATTCAGTGCACAAAGACACTCATCGTTTGATCTTGTCTCAAATAATCCGGGATCTTCGAGTGGACTCATCAAAGGAACGAAATGTACTTCAAAGACAACCTTTTCTGCTGGTACTTTCAACTGTATCGGATTGGAAGCGAATCCAAACAACACAATCAACGCTTTATTTACTTTAGCGTGTTCGTTTATGTCTGTGGCACGATCGCTCCAAAGAAATTAGCAGAAACCTAATACTATTAATAAATGAAGCTCAACTTTAATATGGATAATAATGAACGAGGATCAAATAAATCATTATTTTTGTATTTTAGATATTATATTAAGATGTGTGAGAAGTGTTATTCATTAACTGCAGTAGAGGTGATTTGTTCTGTAAATAATATATGCCTGAATATAGGATCTGAAATAATAAACCTTGCACCGTATAATAATCGAGAAATGCATAAGGATAGATTAATGAAGCATAATGATGCTACGGGAAAAAAACTTTCAAGAATTTACTTTCAATCATATCGAAAATAAATCGGTGGATAAACTTCGGACTGAAATTTTTTTGATAGGAAAGAAATGCCATGTAACAGGCTGAGAACTTCACTCCCGATACTGTTTTGAAATCAATGTATGAGAATAAATCTTGCACATCCAAATATTAAATGAAGCATACGGCCGGTAGCGTAGTAGAACTACGTTGTACATCTTTAAAAGCAGAATAGATACCAAAAACATTAAAATCAATTAGGTAAAATGTGAATGATTGTAAGTTGCGTCAAAACTATTGACCTCAGCAGTTTTCGGCGATTACATGATCCGAAAAGACCATGGACTCCTGGATAGCCAACTGGGCAACGCGCTCGACTTCGATGAAAGTGGTTCCGGGTTCGATTCGCGGTGGAGGCCTACGTGCAAAAGGATCCAAGCAGTCGAAGCACTCTTAAAATACTACTTCGAAAAGACCTATCACTAGCGAAAAATTACTGCACTGACTGATAGTAAATTCGCGTGAACCGAAATATTTCGTCTACTAAATACTTCTGAAATATAATTCATACTTAACATATTTCCCGCGAGCTTCGACTACATAGCAACCAATCTGGAGCGGCTGTTGTTTAGTAAACAAAACATTCCCGTCGCTGTTGTTTGAAAGTGAAGTTCCCTTTAAAGTCTGGGATTATTCATCAATGGAAGAATACAGTGTAAGTAGGGCGATTGAAATGCAACGGATGGAACATTTCTACGTTGAAATACAAATCATCATTCCCTTTCAGAGAATAGAATCCATCCGTTTCCAATTAATCTCTCATCCATTGGAACATCGAAAAGCCGCACGTGTCAAGACAATTCGAATCTCATCGATGAATCAATGAAGCGTAGAAATATACATTCGGGATCTCGCGTCATTTTTAAAGGTTCTCTTGACTCGAAATTCTATATCATAATGGAGGCGCATTAAAATGAATGGAACGATTAAAGCGACGTTAAAACAATTTAAATAAATACACAGAAGAAGAACGGTTTTGCTCATACCTGCAGATTTACATGCCAAAAGTTCATTGGGATACATTTTCCTCTCTCTGAAGAATATAATTTTGAGTTGATGTATGAATTATAACTCTTTAACACGCTCTTTTTAAGATATGAATTTAGTGATCAGTGTTTTTTATTTTATTTTAATTAATGATATTCTGTATTTGTTTATGTAAGGAGTTTCCCTTGTTGATTGTTAAATGAGCATGGTTTTTGTAGTGGTTCAAGATTATTTTGTGAATTGCTCCGTAAATTACAAATGAGCTTAGTTTGCAATCTAATGTAGTTAATAGAGGAGGTGGTTAAATACAAATTTTTTGTAGTTGTTTACGTAGAACTTTGTAATACCGTTTATGTTAGCTGTAAATTGTAATGTCATTTAGTGTCGTTACCTGACTTTGTATATATTTGCGGCGGTATTGTATTAGAGGTAAATAAATGTCACTGCATCATGGAAGTCCAACAAATCAAAGATACATCAATAATCCCCAAACGTGCAATAGAATGGAAGGGAAATATATAAATGCGAATGTCTGACATGTCATAATCCTATGATGGATTCTAAGAAAAAGGCTATAAAATTAAAAATTAGGAGAAACCTATGATATCATCTCAAGGCATTTAATAATAGGGAAGAGATGAGATGTAAGTACTAGCAACTATAATGCGGCTGGGAGTTCAACAGATAAAACAACAAAAGTCTAGAGTTCAAATACATCAACTTAAAAAACGAGTTAAATTCTTCAAGGTACTCTATTCTATAGCAAAGTTATACAGGGAATGGAGTACTAATTTAAGGACACACGGACCTCTAAAATTGCAATTATCTGTAAACCTTAATTTGATTGAAAATTTGACCATAAATTATATTCATTAAATACATGAAAAATGATGTGTTTACAGATAAATTCACAACCTAGATTTCACAATTTCAATAACTTTTATTTCTTCCTTGAAGAAAAGATACAATGTAATTAGTTTTAACCACTAAGCATCAGACCTGATGTAACCTGTTGGTAAAATTAAGCTTGTGTTCTTTTTTTAACAAACCGTTTTTCGTTATGGACCTACATGTATTAAGAATAACTCCGTAAAATTTATTTATCATACATGCAACGATTCTAATGCTAAGCCTCACTTCCCTGCAGAGCTTATGGTAGCTAATGGTGGAGTGATGGAGATTACAGCCGGCGTAAGGGCTGAATATTTCACTCACAGTTTTCTCATGGGTTCTTTTTTATCACTATCACAATATATTTAATCTCACTATCGCTTGATAATCGTTATCAGAATCCCGTCTGAGATACCAAATTATGTCTGGAATGGCAAATGGAATAGGAAAGCCATATCCTATAGGAAGGGAAAATTAATATGTGCTTCCCGCAAAAAGAGATCTCAGGGGATCTTCGGTAAATTTCGAGAGCGATAAGAAATCAGTGTTTCAAATTAGTGTCTCCCTATAGAGAAACACGGCTTTGGATCGTTTCCCTTCGTCTTCTACTGCACACTCAACTGTTGACTAAACTTTTGCGGAACACTAAAGCACACATCAGTTTCATCCTTTAATCAAATCGAAAATGAAGACAGCGCCAAGTGCGGAATCATATACGAGTATTTTAAAGCTTTAATGTGAAGTCTCAGTTTTGAAAAAATCTCACAAATTAAAGGGTATGAGTATTGGAGAACTGGAAGAATATGTTGACCTAAAAACATTAGGCGGCACGCTGGTTGGGATTCAATGCTCATAGAGAGTTGATATTTTATTAGAGTTATATTCAACTCCAGGTATCTTCACCAGCATAAATTTATCGGACAATTTCAGGAGAGATGTCAGGAGTAACATTAGATGAACACATCCGTTGCCCAACCAAGAAAAGATTGATTAGCAGATCTACGCTAGGTTTACGAGGTGCCCATTTTCCCTCAGAGGCGTCATTAGGCACGAATTAAATAAAAAGGATGGCTTTAAAGTCGAAAATAAAGACGAAGGACGGAAAGATCAAAAGACTTAAACTCGTAAGACATTTTTCAGAAAGTTACTGTTCTTTCTTAATGAAAGGAAACAATGTATTTTAATGCGCCTGCGACAAGCGTTGAAGGAAGAAGTGGATGTTTGTAAGCGCGCGAGAGATATAACGACGGAAGGGGAGGAGTTATAGAATGAAAGAGGGGACATATGGAGAATAGCCAAGCGGAAGAGATAGAAAGAGATAGGAGTTTATTTCCCAACTTAAAAAGGGCCTATTCCGGTAGATTTTTCTTCCCTTACTTGTTAATTACAGTAATCAGAATGGAATTTCTCAGTAGAATAATAGAGGTAACTTCATAGAACGCAGTTAAATTCTTCGTTTAATATATCAATGAATAGTTATAGTAGATAGCATTCCCATGGGTGAACATGCGATGAAAAACTGAATAGAAAAATAGTCTATATTTGTCTGCGCCTTTTTCTTATTGGACACCGGTGAGGTTGGCTAATGATAAGGTTAACGATAAAGGCTTGGGATAGTTGGTGAGATTAGGGTTCTGGATAACTACTGCAGATAGACAGAGTTCAATATGTAAATGTGAACACAGGGTTTCATCAGAATCGAACCAGTACGACCCACAACAAATTGGTTCAGCGAGAAAATCAAATGAAACTACCTCACTCCCCATCTTGCCTAGTAAGCCTCATTCCCCCTCTACAGCTTTCGGTATCTAATAGTGGGGGTGAAGATAAAATAAACCTTTAGGATGATAAACTTAGAAAAAAATTGGTTTTTCTGGTTGCATAACTTACTATTAATTGCAAATCATCTCAAAATAAATGAACGAGTAGAATTTTAAGGTTTCTGAAATTCATGAGGATCCAACTAGCTTTCATATCGATGACGTTACTAAAAAGCATTTTTATGGGAGAGGAATATTTGAGGACATCGCGGCCTTTCGAAAAACATTAAATGAACCCAAGAGTCAAGACCGGTTGAAGGTCGCTTTAACCAAGGAATCTTTGTCAGATCTTGAGATCCAATCACATTTGACGAGACTATGCGTCCTGGGAAGGTTGCTAGCCATAGAGACAGTGGGGATGGGAGCATAAGAGAAAGAAGCGTAGAAATAAAAGTTAGAAGCATGATGAGCTATATTCGTAACCGTCTAGAGGAGGGGAAGGAGGCTTGGGTCGAAAATGGTTAAGGGAAGAAGGGAAGGGAGGATAGCAATGTTTGACCGAACGTTTTTCTGGGGCCAAGATCCTCCAAAGGCCATCTTGACCCCTCGCGACGTCCTACGCCAATAGAGGAAAAAAATGCTTGATTTCTCGTATTGAGAGAGGATCCCGGATGGATATCGAACGTGTTTTTATTTCGTACGCTATCACCTAGTGCTCTTCACGTGCCGCAGTCACGTGATTCGGAGTCACGGATTTTTACTGGCCAAATAAATGTTCAACGCTCGACCCGCCGGCGCCGGCGGGATATTAACAGGAAATGTGCATGAGTCACGGTAATAAACGAATGATTTGCTCGGATCCTCTTTTAATAAACCGTCGGTAGTCACGTCAAATAAATAAAATGATCTTGCTTAATTTGGGTTATTTCAAATTAATTGCCCTCGAAGTCCATTTGAACGCCGAGAAATTTTAAGAAGGAATATGTGAGGACGGTAAATCTCTTGCAGATGTATTCAGGGATCAAGATTCGGAAATGGAAATACATTTACCATAATTAAGAGTAAAAGTAAGAAGAAGAAAGTAAAAAACATGACAAGAAAATGAAAAATGATTGGAACATCAGACAAATTATATTCAAATCCATTTAAATGAATGTTCAACACATCTAATTTTAATTAGCATGCGTTATATTGAGAAAAAATTGAATACTTACGTCCGCAGAATTATACATAATCATGGTCACACACACCTAGTTTTCGATAAGGTTCGGTATTCTCTTTCATCGAATCATTGATTATAGTAATAACAGACAACATTGTACTCCGAACTTTATACCATTTCTGATGACTATCTTATCTACAAACCATTCCAGTGACTTAGGAGAAAAAAAATATCACTAACGACAGATGACATGAAATACAATACCTGATGTCTTTATTTGCTTCAATTATAATCTTTAAGGCATAAAAATCATAACCTTTACCTACGAATATATATTGCAATTTGTCCACCTCTGAAATCAACGAGTTCAGGTTCAAATGAATTAATATCTGGATTTATCAAACTCAAATAAATTATGGAAAAAAATCGTGTGTACAGCCTGGAGGCAACTACAAATTACCTCGAATATTAGGAATGAAGTAACATTACACCAAATAATACACATAGAAAGCCATAGTTTTACAGGACCTTGCTATAACTTCACCAGATTTGACTCACCAAGCTTACCAAAATTGATAGAGTAACACTTAACAAATACGGTCTTCGCAATCCGCATAATTGCATGTGGATTATCTTTCAGGGTACATGTGAGATATTCTCAATCCCTTGAAGCTAAGTATAACATGCCTTTTATTGATCGAGTTTGAAATATTCCTTAGGCAAGACTGAAACAAAGAACTTTATATGAAATTACGGGAAATTGCTATGCGAGACGAACTTATTCAGCTCTACCACCTGCTATAAGAAATAGTCTTATTACTATGCGATTATTTTATCATCGGTAAATGCTGAATGGGATACCATCAAACTTTTGGAATGTTGCCAGAATGCAATCCAAGTTTCTAGGCGCCCCAGTGTGTGTAAGCACATATAAGTGTAAAATGGTTATGCTCTCGCTCAACCTAGTTATTAGAGCCATGATTTTTGAAGGAGTAAAAATTACTACCTACCCTCAAAGTCACATAGTGTGAAACGGTATTAGAATTGGGAAGGAACCTGACACGAGCGATGGTGTTATGGTTGGAGTAAATTCTACATCAAAGAAACGTGATAATTCTCGCATTAAAATCCTCGGGAAGATAATGTCTTTTAATGAAGGATAAAACTTTTGCGTAATTAAAAGAAAAAATCAAGACTAAGATGACATTCTAGATATTCAGTCCTATTCTGCATCGGATATTCCTTTTATTTCACTGAGATACCTCTCTTATTACTAGTGAATGTAAAACTTTTTGAAGATGTAAGGTTGATCACTATGGAAAATAATATGCATTCAAAATGATATAATTATACTTTTATGAGTGATTAATTAGGCAACCTTTTTTCATTTAATATTCTAATAAAATTGAGGGTTACATCCTATATTATATGATATCACTATTAAATGATACATCATTATTTTTAATATACAGAGTCCTTTAAAGAACCTTCAATTTCCTACTCTTCGCGGAAACACTGAAAAAATATACAAGTAAATGAACGTAATAAAACATCAAAGCGATATCTTTTGGAGGCATCATCAGGTATTTCATCCTTTGGGAGGTGATGTTTGGATAGCACCCGTAATGCTGAATACGACAGTAGACCGAGTGGTAAATGTACACCTATGTGTATGTGGTTTATTACAGACTCCATTTCTCTTTGTGCATCATAGTAGTGAGTACACTCAGACAAAGCACGTGAACATTATCTCATGGAAGCTTATCTACTCTCATTACCGTTCATTCTCTTTCGACCCTCTCCTAGAAATTGCTAATACATGCCATTAGCAATGAGGGATTCTTTTTGAGATTCAGAATATTTTCTTGAATGCATCTTTTGAGATTTCTACCTATGGGTAAATGGCGACACACATCAGAGACTCATTTTTCCACAGCAGTCTTCAACATTTTCCCCCACTTACATAATACCATATAGAAATAAAACCATACTATACTCACTCTTTTTAATTAAAAGAATTGGTTTAAACCGCCATATAGTACAAAATATGAATTTTTATTATCTTTTCTTCCCAACTCTCCGCTTGCACATTTTATTAAAAGTGATATCTTTATTTTGGAGATATGGGAATTTTTACAGAGAGAGACAAAGGATTAATTTCAGTCCAGATGATAAACGTGAGCCCCTTTTGTTGTAAAATGAAGAAGATTTTCCAGATATATAGAGAAAGATGTGATTTTTTCAGATTGGTGTCGCCGAAGAAAAATAAACATACCAGTCACCATGGTGATACGAATGGGATAAAGTAAACGTCGCGTGGTTGACAAAATGAAGAAATGGATTGGTAATGTGATGGTGATGAGAATGTCACAGCTGAAGCGAAAAGAGAAGGATGAGCCAAGGATGAAATGGATTCGGACAGGCTAATCACTTGGCCGTATGGTTAGGGTTCGTTTAACTAGGAAAGAGGGGTTTTGACAGTCAGCGCCATCCTGGAGTGGGGAGAGGAAACGTTTCCAGTCTTCTTCTCCCATAACGCGCCACCAATCCAGCTAAAAAGAGACGATGGCCAGGAATTTTAGGAGAGAGGAAGTATGTGAGGAATGGGAGAGTAAAAGAGTGAATGAGGAGTAGATAATTATAGCGGAAGACATGAAAAAAAGGAAAATGAAGTGTTAAAATAGAGAAGGGTTGAAAGAAATCATGAATGAGTAAAGGTTTTGGGAAGAGATGAGTTGTAACTTGGTGCCGGAAAGCAAGGAGTTAAAATACATGACTAGGTGAGTGGTTATGGGAGATGTCTATGAAGGCGGCACTGAAAACAGGTAACTTGATTTTTAATTTTTTCCTCTTACATTTCTAATGAATGGTTTAAATGAATCGTACGTTACTCGTAGTTACACATAACATTTTCATGAAAAATTTCGACAAACAACCATTTATTGAAATTCAATTACTTGCGTGGCCCATACCCTGGATTCGACAATTCAACGTTATCGTAACCTCATATTATTCGTTTAAAATTTTTTCCAATAATTAATTTTTAGTTTAATATAATGTTTAATTTGTTCTTGTTGTTTTGACTTTAACTTCAATAAAATATTCATATTTAATTTTTGCTTTGCTCTTTACTCTTTTAACATTTCTAGAAAGAACAATCATATGCAATACAGTCAATTAACTTCAACTCAGAACTTTCGGTTCAAGCAAATAAATTATAAATCAAGCCACCGGTGTTCAAAGCAGTTTCCAAGTGAAGCTTTAAGGGACTGCCTCCCAGAGGAAGAATAAAAGCAATATGTACTCCAATGTTACATCAAACTCCTCAAGAAATGTACGAAGACTATGCGGGTTAGTTTCTGATTACGTCACCCTATCTAAATATCAAGATAGGCTCCTCTACAAGCAAGGGAAGCATTTACAAAGACAATGCGTCTACAGCTGTAATACAGGTGTATCTGATGAAATGCACAGAAAATGGCGAGATCTGCGACTCTAAGAGCACACGACACGTTTTTAGTGAATATTGAGTTACTCTTTCATGTCTCTGTATATGTAAATAGCATACACTCAGTGCGCAGCCGAACGACCGTTATTTTTACAGAGAGGTGTCTAAGAAAAAGCATTGAGTAGTGCAAAAGGAAAGGGCTGGTTATAAAGAAGCATATGAAATACACAAACGAAGCTTGCAAGAGGAAAAACACAATGTAGACAGAACGTGCGATTCGCTAGAACTCACCCTTTACCCACACATTACATAGTTATAAATGTATTTAAATGTTCCTGAACCAGCGGTGATAGATGATTAATCACTGGAGTTGTAAACAATTCAATATCTCAGTTTCCTCACGTATCACCGTTTTCACAATGAGGGTGTTTTTCCGAGGCTAGGTTAATAATGGATACAGTACTTTTTCAAATTCTCCTGTTACATACCACGCTTTCTGCCAGAGAATTTTGCAACTCTCCTCGTTAAGAGAAAAAAATACGGAAAAAGTTTCCAGCTCAATATCAAATTCAATGTATTGAATTACTGCCTTAAACACTTCAGAAATGAGCAGAAAGAAAACCTTACTCCCATATCTCAACTATTCCTAGTATTTATTTTTCAAGAAACCTTTATAGATTGAAAAAAAATATAAAATTCTTCTAGGAATTTCTTTGTACGCTTTGCTGAAAGAATAGCTCATTTCAACGCGTCACGCATTCAAAACATTTTGCTTTTTTGCCTCGGATATCTCTTTCATGTTTCTAAATCTAGAAACGTTTCATCTTTGATCCCACTCTAACCTCATGAAAACATAACTCTAGTTGTGAAAATGTCATAATCTCGAATAAAGATTTTTAATGAAGATTTATTTATATATATAAATCCAAAGGTTACGGTAACCTTAATCATTGGAGTTCAGTCAAAGATTACAGTATTGTTAAATTAAAGATTGTTATTTAATCTAGTTTAACTCACAGGTAATATTAACTCCTTGGAGGTTAATTATTCTCAAATGTTTCGCAACATTAAATTTATCAAAAGTTGAAGATTAACATAACTTGAAACATCTTCCAGAATAGTTAAGTATTGTGCAGGGTGTAACGTAATGAATATCCACCGTAAATTAACAATTTCACGGCTTGAAATAATCATCATCTTATGTAAGATAATATATAAAGTAGGTTTAGAGACCGATTATGTGTAATCGAATATTTACTGCACTGAGGAACGAAATTCCGTTAAATCACCAATCCAACTCTATTATTTTCATCGTTAGAATTTTAAATGTTTATTAACAACCTATCTCTTGAGCATAAAAGTCGGAGATTTTCTTGCGAATAATACATATTAATTATCAGCCTAAATATACATACATCAGTAATAAATACATTTTATGTCTATATTTGTGCTAAAACCCCGACTGATTTTATGTCGAGTCGCATTTAAGTTTTTAAGGACGTGTATAGCTCATTCGCTTTAATCTGGCTGGTGACATTTCGCGAGAAAGGAAATAAGTGGAGAAGAAGGGCAAGATTTGAGAGGTATTTGCCCGCCGTGCATCATTATGTGAATGATGTCAGCTCATGGTTCCCTATTAGTAAGCGATGCTTTCTGTTTATTCTGAGATGAACTAGGCCCGCCTGCGCAAAAGGCTACTGAGCGCAGTTAACGCTAATAAACGGTAACTGTCATAGACTGACTCAACTAAGATGTTTTGTACTCCTTAAATTAGTTAGTGGGCATGGGAAATTAATGTGCAACAATAATTTAACGACTACGTTAGGGGGTTCCGGAGATTACAGGAAATATGGAAAGTAGATCCATATCTGGGATGGACACAGGAAAACCGGTGTCTAAACACCTTACGTAAAGGGCATATTCCCGCAGCTACGAATTGCTACTAGCAACACAATAAGTTATCTACAATAGCAATACGAATAACCATTTATTGGAACTGATTTCGTCTTAGCACATTGGAAACACAACGAATGAAAGGGAAAGCGCACTTTAACAAGCCAAACAGACTCTAAAAGTATCAAAACGATTTGAATATATCCTCCACTTCTATTTTATCTATCTCCACTTCCTATTCCGCGCTATTTTTTCCCAAGAGAAAAGCCGAGTTCTGTAAATTTGCCTAGCCTAGCTATTTTCGTGTTTCCTCTCCCCGGAAAGAATTTATGAAAGGTACACATCTTTTTTTCTTCCTATGCAGCAGAATTGTTCAGATGAGAAGAAGAAGCGATAGATGAATACCGCACTGTGAAAAAACCGATGATATTGACGATTCAAAAATCTAAATATTGGCATAGGAAAGGAAATCCTTTCTATACCAAGTCATCGATGCATAAACATGTCTTCGTCCTGATGGAATAAATAATGCAGTTCTCTTCTTTTTTATCCTTTTATCTTTTTTTTTGCTTTACGTGTCGCTACGGTACGGTTTCAAAATCATCAAAAGGAATACTTTTACTGCGTAGCTAACGAATAAACGGCTGTCTTTGACTCGCACGAAATAGAAAAATATGAAATTCAGATGCGAAAGTGTGATGATTTATATAAAAGTTGTTGAGGCAAACATTTTCCTGACTTTACCATACTGAAGAAGGTAGATTACGCTATATATCAATGGTAACTCCGGAGAGTTAAATATGAGCCGTTTTAATAATTACGTGACACGTCTATCCAGCTAATGGAAATGAAAAATATTTTAATTGGCACACCAGTAAAAATACAGTGAAAAATTACACTTTAGCATTTTATTTGTATTTTTAAGGGTAAATGTTTCTTGTGTATATATCTTGTATTGTTAATTGTACACCAAATCAAAATTGTTTTCCATTTCTCATTGAACTCTACCAAGAAGGGCCTCAACTCATTTAGTTAATCTTGATTCTTGTTTAACTACTGGCAATATCTCGGTACCGATAATCAAATCAAGCAGGATTACCATGTCTAGAGTCTTAGCAATATACCTACTCAAAAGCAATCCAGTTTTGACCATGTCTCTCAACAAGAAACATTCTGCAGGACTTATCACTCAAGATTAGTTCGTTATTCATGTACTGCAAGAGAATTTCGCAGGTTATAAGGTAATGTACAAGGGGTTGCAACCTCTTCGGGTTTTACCCGAAGTCTTCGCACTAAAGGAAGCTCCTCCGGGTGAAAGAATAATATCTCTGGGTTAACTTTATCAAATTTTTATAGTGCTATCAAATCCAAATTTGATATTATAGTTACATAGTTACATAATGCAGTCCTATATTTAAAACCGAAGAGCAAGGAAACATCTCCTTAAGTCTTCAAAATCTACGGGCTATGAAAACATTGCGGTGGTAACCCCGGATAAAGTAGTAAACAAAATTCTAATGCAAAAGTTGCTCAAAAAATGTTAGAATCAATACTCCGTCTTTCTTTCGTTTGTTGTCTTGAGTGAATAAGAACCAATGAAAATTCGGTATTAGACCAATACACAAAGTGAGACGTAAGACATGGCTGTTGCAACATGGCTTAGCATTTGCAATCTGATGAGCAAACTGAACGCAAAATGAGAGAAGATTCAAAACACTGTCTCAGATGTTAAAATCATTATAGCAACCTACTTCACCACAAAAGGAGTCGCTTCCTGAGTTTGCACCTCTTCTTTTATCTCTTCACGAAAAAACGGTTAAAGTTTCATTAGCATCCCCCGATTACTTCCCTTCCCTTATTCCCGAAGGCTGATGAATGGATTCCGCCTTGTTTTCCTGCGGTAAAACGGAGTAACCCATCATTTTCCGGATCGCCTGCGTAGCATTTAAAGTCCACACAAAGGTCACTGACTTCGCCGCCGACCCCAAAAGTGTGTACACACATTTGATAAATTTCTGTTCACGCTTCGTCTAATCCTCTACTCAGACCTCTTAGCGCTCGTTAAAGGGGCGATAGGAATCCGAAGGGAAAACTGCGAATCCTAGTTTGTCAACAAAATTAGACGAAAACACCCGTTTCTCACCCGAATTTAATTATGTGACGCTTCGTAAAAGTTTATTTCGGTGTATTAAACGTATCTTCAGCATATAGGTAATTATAAGGCCATTTTGAAAATATTTCTCTTAGCAACGATAGGAATAAAGGGGTGTGCTCCTTTCAAAATATTATTGTATTCATATTCCCTGCAATAATGCCTTGATCATTAGATTACTTTTTATTTTTCTTCCGCTACAGGATAAAGAAAATATGTATATATTTAATTAAATTTTATCTCTTTATCGTTCATGGGAGTTATCATACGAAAGCTGGAGGCTTATGAACAGTGGCAACCATCCTTCTCTCCACAAAACTTCCTGTTGAATGCTATGAATATTGTTTTTCATTAGTTCATCGTGATCCACTTTGATGGATCATTTCCATTGATATCATTCTGGCTCAGCGAGTAAAACAATCAATCCAGCCTATTAGATCTCATACCCCCTCCGGTTAGAAAAACTTTAGAATAGAATAGAATAAAAAAATTAGAATCCAGCTTCAGTGTGGATGAATGTACGGGCAGGATGATAATGTCTTGTTGTTTTTCTCACAATTCATCGTATCGATATCTAATCTTAAGATATCGTGAGTTTTAAGTAAAAATTTAAATTTAAATGTAAATGTAAAATAAAGTTATAATTGAATGTTTAAGCATGAAAAGAAACGAGATAAGAATAAGTTTTTAGAAGTGAACAATTTCCTAACGATGAGGGGGCATCTTCGGTATTGATTTTTCTGGATGCCTAGCTCAACAAGGCCTATGGTTGTCATAGAGACGACTCTTCGAGACGCAGAATTTTATCTATTTTCTTTCTATCTTATCAACGAGGTCAAATTTAGAATAATAATATTCTTTCCATGGTATGAATAGGAATCTGCTTCAAATATTCCTTTAGTATTTACTTCAGATTCGTAGTAGAATTATGTCTAATTTATTATAGCAAAATAAATTACGTTTGCAGACAATGAAAGGAATTTTTCGTACACCTGCTATGGACAGATTATTTTGGGATCGCGTTAGGTTTTCCCCACCAGATTTTCGATTTTATTTTCAAAGTTGCAGGTACTTTCTTATTAAATACCTTTAAGAGTATAGAAATATATGCGTGTATATTTACGTGAGCAGTATGTACGCCCAAAATTAACTCCCTAGTTACGAGAGAATGGGGCATCAGAAAGAATCCGACTTTTGTAAACAACGCGATATTAAAGACAACGTGCCCATCAAGGAGGCATTGCACTTTAAAAAATGTTTTCATCTTTCGTAGATCGTTAAACCCTCCTTCTCCCAGCCTCATCCCCAAGTAAAAAAAATCTCTCGCCGGCGTTAATAACGTCGCATATATCTCGCTTGTATCTGGGTCACAGGGAGATTATGCGTCGGAGGTGGAAGAGGACAGAGGTGGATTTCAGGCGGTCAGCTCCGAAAGGTAGTTAGATGGGGATGTTTATAGCAGTCGATTTAGAAGTTGCACGGAGTGTGAAGAAGGTCAAATCCGAACGGAAGAACGGGAGGGAAGATGGAAAAGAGAAGTTTGTGGGTCAAAGATCACGTCTGAATGCTAAGATTTACATCGTGCCCACAATAACTTCACGCTTCAATTAGAAGAACGTTTACAAGAGCAGCTGATATCACAGAGAGCATTTCAATTCAGAACGAATCAATAGTTCCAACGAGTCACGCGGAAATTTTTTCAAATTATTGTTTGGCTTATTTTGAAAACATGACTGATAGCTGAAGGCAGCCGATTATCACCTTTTGAAGAGACTAATTACTCGAACGTAACATGGAATTCATAGAATATACCTAATAGTAAACAGGGACATATTTTCTATAATGTTAATTAATAGTGATAAATATAGGTGCATGATAGTCATCAGCATAATTTTATCTCTCAGTTGGTTTAAGAGCTAAAATTTCCTACTGCATGCCTTTTATTCGTTTCCGATGACTCATTTATTTCTTATCGTCCTATCCCTGCTTTGAATAGATAAAACATTCCTAGTATTCCGTCCTCACTCATCATTCATAACAACGCATGTCCACCCTTCCTATGTCCCGTTGTACGTCTTCAATTGAAATTTAGTCTCCGTAGTGTTCCTTAAGAAAGGATATTAGAAATTCTTCCCGATATTTTCCTCAAGAACTGTCACTGTAAGTTTTATCAATTTTTTAATGAAAGATTCATTCAGTTATAGTGTTTCAGAAACGCAATGAAATGTGTGCCCATTGATGAAGGTGATTCCGCGATTAATAAGTTATATTTCCAATCAAATACACGATTGGTCAAAATTTTATGACTAAAGATGAAGCAAGCAATACATTCCAAGAATAAACAGAATGATTCGCCGGTGATGCGCAGTTTCTAATTGGAGCTTTGGTGGATAATTTGTCTTGATTCGCTTAGTGTCAATTCCAGAATTATATAAAGGGATGACCAAGAAGTATAATAACAATACCAATTCCAAAATTTGGAGATCCTTCCCCTCACATATAGTCTTTAGGACTAAACGTTGACAATCGTTGCCACCGGGTCCCACGACCTAATCGCGACGGGTAATTCCTAAATAAAAATTAATAAATAAAAATAATGCTGCACAGTTCCACCGTTTATCCTCCGAAAAATGATACAATAATAGTTGACATAAACATCCTTTATTTTTAGTAATTGAATTTTATGTGATGTGCTGAAACATGAAATTTTCAAATTTGGTGTTGTCTACAGACAGTCGACATTCGATCAGATTAATGAAAATACAGCATTTAAGATCGCAGACATTGGATTACTACGTGGTAAAATATTTTTAAAGATGAATAATTCGGTTATAATGGAGTCTTAACGATTTCAGTATACAGAAAGACATTTCTTATGTTGTACATCTAACTGCTAATGAGCGAAATGACTCCAAAGTCAGCAGTCTACTGCATTAAGAAGAAGCTTAAAAATTCAACCAAACAAACACAATGAAATCGTTGCTATGAGAGGAGACACTATTACGTTAGTAAATAAATAGAAAAAAAAATCCGATATTTTTCCTTCGTTTAACTTACTCCGAATGTCCGAAGCTTTCAGTGAACGTAAACAAAACGTTTATATGACATGACATTTAATTCTTTCTTACGTGTTTTCCTGTACGGGGAGATTGTGGCGTTTTTCTCACGCATGCACGCGCAGTTATGGAAAACAGTCCCTCGCACGCAGTGCGGATACGTGCGTTAGGAAGAGTCTCGCGAGAGCCCCTATGCCAAAAAAAAATCCATCACGTGATGCACGAGAAGTCACTAGTTTTGGGCGACGGGGGAAAAAGACTCGTGACGAGAATTAATCAAGCCTGTAGGCTCAACCCTTTAGAAAAAAATGAACGAAAACCACGCAAAAATACATCTCGCTCCTGCCATCGGGTTTTCGTCCCAGCTGCCGTAAAAAAAAACAAAAATCGAAGACTCCTCTAAATACAATTGGTGGAATCGCATTGGAGCTAAACAATCACTTCTGAAAAAAGACTGAAGTTTATTCACGCAATCCATTAAATTAAATTAAACAATGAAATGAAACAACATGAAGAATATTTATTTGAAATAACTATGAGGGTCTTAACGTAAAACGTCTCGTCATATCAACGTATTAACGTCTTATTCTAGAGTTCTGTTTTCATGTTAACAATTAAAAGCATGGTTTCCCTTAATTTTGCATCTTTATGCGGCAAAAAATATTACAGCAGGAACTTATTTTTCTCATCTGCACCGCTATTTCCAAAGAGGAGCCGCAATTACGTAGCAATTTTTCCGATCTGTTGTTGAAATAATATGAAAAATTATAAGTGTTTTTATGAAAGCTAAATACTTACAAATGTTTCGATAGTTTAGCGGGCAATCGACAAATGTTTGGGACGGTATCTTAAAAAGTATGCGCGGTCTCTTGAGCGCCCAGCTTACAGGGTATCCTGGTTACAAGTTGTCTCCAAAGGAATAATTACCTTCACTTATTTTAATAGCGCTGTAAAGTCATAAAGTTCCTTCTTAAACAAGAATATGAAAACCAAGGAGCTGATTCTAAGGTAATAAGGCCCACAGTAAAACCATTTTAGGCATGAGGGGCATATTTAGAGCCAGAGAATTAGAAACATGTATCCCTAGACTGCTATTAGTTAAATTTAATAGGATACTGAAGCCTGCGCGTGGCCACTATAGTGGCCATGGGTCTCCAAAGGGGGTTACCAATGGTCACTATAGCTGAACGTGTTAATTAATATTTCGTTGCATTATCCACTTTCAAGTAAAACAGTCTAAATAAACCAAATTAAATCCCTAATTTATTCGAAATTAAGATCCGTAATCATTCAAATGCAGCAAAAGTATACGAATACTCATTAAAAGTTGATTCAATATTATAATATAAAAAGTGTTATTTTTGATTTATTTATTTCCCAATGCCTTGAAAAACATCCATCACCTGCAGTGCTGGGCGTAAGCAATCACAACGAACGAACACACACAACCATTCCGTAGCCAGAAAAATCAGACTAGCTGGTATTAGAACCCGGGACCTTGGAGTTGGAGTGCTAACAAGCCAGCTACTCCGCCACCGCGACAATTATTTTAACGAAAATGCAGATTGGATAATGTGGCTATCTTCAATACAAATTCTCTACTTATTCTGACGAGAATTCTTTGAACCAATATCCTTACTTTAGCAAAACTTAAATCACCCCTAATGGCCACCAATAACATGGCGTAAACATCTGAAAATCAAGACGAAAAATTAGACGAACAAGAAGAAAAATTAAGTGCATACATTCTGAAGGAATAAAACCCTTACTGAGTTCACAGAAACTATTTTTCGGTTAACGATATCATTTTTATATTGAAAGTTTTGACTTCAGTTTCTTTGTCCCTCAAACTCTTCGAGTACATTTAGCACATTTAGTACGTCGACGCCTCATTAGTGCTTTCCAATATGAACCCAAAACGTTGCTATTCTGTAGTATAAAATTTAGAAGCGCTTCGACAGCTAAGGTAACTTCGACTGTGAGCCCCAGTGGGAATCGAACCCGGGATCGCATTTAACGTAGTCGAACGCGTTACCCACATGGTTATCCGTAGGCCCTAAGCTGTTACTTATAGTATTAAGTTTATAGAAATACTACCTTCATCGGCATTGGTCTCAACGTCTCCCAAGTTCGACTTGAGCTAAATAATATTTTAACAAGCTGTTTCAATTTCTTTGATGCCAAGCTATTTCCTCTCTTAACTCTAAATCAAGGTAGAAAAAATAATATCCTCACCCCACAAAAATGCGCTGCGAATAACTCTATCTGTATTTTCAGGAAATAATTTGAACGTTAGAGCCTACATACTTCCCATATCCGCACAGCTATTACGGCATATAACGGAAACATTTTCCTTTATCTTTCTTCGTTCACCCTTCTAGTTGCTGTTTCCCCTTAACAGGGCTTAAATTATATTACGGTATAAACATTCAATTTTATTTTTTATACCAATCGGTTTGGCAGAATTATTAGTACATCTCCAGTAGAAAGACAATGGCCGTTATAAATTATGAATATAATAATTACTGTCGTCAAATCCTTGAGTTGGTAAATATTGTGTGTGGTAATACGAATTGCATAAATCTCCTGTTCTTTCACGAACTGAGAAATATTTTTACAACTAAGAAACGTGAGATAAAAAAGTAACACTCTCCAAAACATAAAGAGAGACTCTTGTTCAATGCTGATTGGGTACATTCAATAAAATGATGCAGGATTCTTTCCTCCTTTTGTAATCATATTGACTTCCCAAGGCGTTAATTATGTTAAAGATTCATATGAAATGACACAGGGTATTGAATCATAGAAAATAATTCGGGACTACCCCCAATAGTAACTTACCCTGATTTTTCTGATTTCCAAAAATTAAAAATTCTCCTTGCCCATATGAGACCCTGGAAATGAATCCTCTCCCGCAAATTTTTTCTATCAATGCGAATAAACTTTAAGCTTAGAAACAAGGAGGGAAAAATATCTTAGAAAGATGGAGGGAGAAATGTAAATCGGGCAGTTACCGAGAGCGGAGTGTAAAAATGCATTCTTTTCTACTTTTCTCGAAGACATGGAAAGAAACTCATCTGCAGACTGAGAATAAAAAAGATATTCATAAAGAAAAAAATTATCAAACCCTTTCGTAACGAAATATCCTTTCCCCGGCTCATTTCGGCGTAATCGCAGCCGGCTCATGGTTGGTCGAAAATTCTCTAATTAGAACTTGTGAAGGGTTGTTCAAGAGAAGTCCAACTTTTAATACAGGCAACGCAGGCGGGCGAGAGCTCTATCGGAGTAAAGAGTTCTCGCGAAAAGTAGGAAGGGGAAGTATTATGTGGTTGGAGGAATTTTCTCAGCTTTGTCTGGGTTGCCAAGGGAGACCGAATTGAATTTTACCCATCCCATTGTTCAAACAAAGAATAAAAGAAAGCGTTCTTAAGAACATTCAATAGGGTAATTGTATTATACCCACATTGAGTTTGGTGTCTTACAAGCATTAGGCGTGTGACAAAGAGAATCTACAACAAGCGATCGACCAATTGATACTGTTATTATATTCACGGATCGTTCGTCAAGTGAGTATTTCTGAAGCGAACATTTTAGGATCTAGGTATCTTATTTTGAATTTGATGTTGGATCGGCGAAGTAACAAGGTGGTCAATTAAGGAATAACAGGTGTGAAAAAAGCGACATGACTGGGACTCGAGCACAGGTCTCCCACTTCCCGAAAAGGAATACCTGCCCCGGAAGAGGGAAACCTGGGTTCGAGTCCCAGTCATATCGCTATTTTTCGCACCTGTTATTTCTTGGGACGTAGCCTTACGGCTCTTCCGTGGTTAGTAATTTACTTTTCCTCAATCGTTGAGATCAAATAATTTTTCCTACGAGTTCCGTAAATGTATCTTTTCTACTTAGCAATCTTAACCTGATTTCTAACATCCTTTCTTCAAAGAATTGCCACAGGAAACCTTTTCGGAACGTTTTTTTCCCTTACTAAAATATTATAGTACCTCTAAAATTTAAATTTCTACCTCTAAAATTAAAATGTCTGTGTTTTTGCGGGTTTTTGTTCGCTCCCTTTCTTGTGTGAGCGTTTTCCCGAACAGTGGGTTTTTCTCAGAAAGCCTTCAACAAAAAAAAGGGTTTTCCCCACAACCCCATCCTTCACTTTTTACTGTATATTATCTTCAACAGCAACTATCCCTACCAACCAAAAATAACGCCGCGTTATCGCTCTATGTTGCCTCGATTATCATCTTTGGAAGGTAAATACCATCGTCTCCATGGGAACAGAATTCCGCGGGGTTTCACATTCACAAGCATTTCGACATTCTCTTGTTTCTCCTCCGCGTTTGCGTATTTACATCCGCATCAGTCTCGCAGTTTAGATTCGATTTCAACGAAATACGAGCTTCTTGTATAACTAGGACTGCAATAAATACATCCGTTACGAATATCTATGTGACAAAGGAAAAAAAGAACTTATTGACGTAGGGTATTGCCTTGTTCGCTTATTTTTTAATTCTATTAAATTTGTCGATTTCCCAATATTTTGATAGAATTTTCCCTAAGAATGTGTGTGTTAGCAAAAACTCTAAATCCATTTAACTGCATACTGCCAACTATTTAATAATATACTGAGTGCAAAAAAAAATAATAAGCAATAATTTGGAACATCGACTTTGGTTATCTATTCCAATATTTTCAATTTGGCATTTCAATATCCTCTGATTTTAAGATTCCGAATCAGAATTCGTTAACTGGATTGAGAGGAAATGTCACGCAGTGGAACCAAAACATTTCACTTCGCACCACTGAATGTACACGTGAATTATACAGGTTATACACGTGAATCCGCTGGCGCTGTTTCTATCCAAAATTACCGACACCATTGTCATCTCTCTTCGCATACTTCACGTAACAACAAAATCCCATTAACATGAAAAGTCGGAAGTTATTTTACTCGATAATTTTCTCTTTTACTCGATAATTTTCTCTTTTACTCGATAAAATCTCCTCTTCCTCACGGAAAATCGACACATCACAGTAAAAAATAAACTTTCCGATCCGAGCATGCAAGGAAGTGCCGCATCTCCAGCTCGCCATCCAACTGACAACCTATGACGTCAAAGGCGAGGGAGACATCAGAGACGAGGGAACATATGCGTATTCGATGCACGGAGCTACCGCAAGGAGATGGAGGTCATTAAAGGAGGGATTTGTATTCCTTCTCCATAAAGGAAGCCAGTTTTCATCAAGTGGGCTGTGGACATCGGGCATTCTACGAAAAAACCCGCCGGAAAATACATAAAAACACCGTCAGACTGGGAGAGCTAATATCGATTACCTTGCCAGCGTGAGAGTAAAATAGTTTATGCCCAACGAACCGAGCACCAGACCTCATCGATTCGCGACCCGATGGTTACGGAAAGAACGAGCCGAAGTGGGAGAGAGCGCTCCAGAGCGCGGGATATAAAAATCGGAGACATTCCGCCGTTTTTGTAAACGCCTCTAATATTCTTTCCTCGACCCGTGCGGGGTATGTGTCACACGTCCACGACGCCCGGTCGATAAGCTTTCCTGTGGCCATAAGGGTACACACTCCGTCAAGAGAAGGAAAAAGCCTTTAACCTTCAGGGAAGGACGCAAGGTGACTTGGTCAGGAAGTAGAGAAGAATAGAGATGCGATAAAATATTTGCGCGTGCTTCCGGCTTATGCAATGCTACGTCATCGGAAGTTCATTGATGGGGAAATTAATGCTCGAGCACGACTCGCAGATGTTTGGGAAAACAATCCACTTGAGAAGTGTTGCAACTGCGTGGTAAAGAAAATAGCAATGTGTCAAGTCCATTGAGGGATAGAAGTTCGCATAAATTGCAGTATCGATATTATCTCTACGTAATAATCATATTTTAAATTTTCCTATCCCAAACTAGGCAATATATAAACAAACCAATATCGCTGCGATTGTAAAAACATTTGATTGATCGGTTATGCATAATAAATGAAGTAATAAACGAATTGTAATCGAAAATCCTGCTTAGAACTCTCGTTTACAGATCACGATCGCTTTAATTTTCAGTATAAATAATCAATTTCTGACGACTTTTCCTTTTATTATATAAAACGCGTTGGAAAACGATATCGTTCCTACTTACAAACTAATGTAAAGGAAATAAAGAAAAGCGAAACGAATATTTCAGGGTGGAATCGAACCCGTAATCCTTAAAAATAATGCCCAAATGTTCACTAATAAATAACACACAGGTGATCGTTTCATTTTGAAAACCAACCTTTCCCTTTCGTAAATGTTGAACTCACACTTTCACTTACTACTTCCAATTCCCTCTAAAAGTACTAACAATTACATACCAAGTATTAGCATAGCAATTCTAACCAGCTATCATTATAAGTACACCCTCTAATAAACCGTAACCCATGTAATCGAGGATAATTCGAGAACCTTTGCGAACATAAGGGGAAAATGCAAATGCATGATCTGAGATGACTTAGTTAAGTGCTACGGTAAAACCCCCACATTACCGGCACCCAGCCGCCCAGTCGATACAAGCGCCATCACGGGGGGACAGAAACACCGTAGTTACGTTAGGAAAAAAGGCGGTCGGGAAAGGAAGAGAGACAAGGTTTACGCGCACCGGAATCTAGCTCCCAAAGAAAATCGACCGCCTATCAGGGGCAGATCAATCCGCGGGCCGCGACTATAAAGCTGGTTGTTTTCCGAAAGTCAAAGTCTCGTTCGTAACAAGTTCACTCGGGAGGTCGCAGCTGTTTTGTTCGACAATCGCCCACTCGGGTGTTTTCGTCAAAGTCCCCGACGTGGATGTGTTGCCATAGGAACTTATTTGGGCTCTTTGTAGTCCTTCGCGACGAATTACAACGCGCCATAAACATTCGACATCACTTTTCGCACTTTCTCCATCTTTGGACGACCTTCTTCTGCACTCGTTTCACCCCCACCCCCTAATCTCTCCCTTCCCCTCCATAACAGCCCCCTCCACGGCTTCAAAAGGTCTCTGCCGCCGTTACTTGGGGAATACTTTTACAGCCGGCGTAACGAGTAACATCATCAAAGAGACATAACAGCCAAACTCTCGGGTATTGCACGTTCTCGGAGACAAACAGAAAAGTATCATGCAAACGCTAGCTAAGACGTAAATATATACACATTTAAAACATCTTTCTACGTGAACAACGAAGGATTAATGGGAATCGGGAGAGCAGGCAAAGAGAGAGCAATCAATGCACCAATTAACACAAAGAGGGAAGTAAACTTTCTTGCTCGCGGGGAGAAGTGGTCGGGTGAACATAACGAGATGGAACGGGAAGCAAAAAGAAAATCATTAGGAGGTGATTAAAAAAGAGCGGTATTTTATTGAGCACGTACCTGCAGTTATAAAAAACAAGTAAGAAGCGTTAAGGCGTGTTGATGTCAGGGTTGAGGAGAAGTCCCTGCAGGAGGACGTGGATGCAGACGACGAAAGTAGGAGTGGCAGGGTAAAGGATAGCCGGCGAAGGGATGGGGTTAAAGAAAAGGATGAGAGGGAATGTATGTGAGACTGAGAAGGGGGAGGGTACAAGACTCACGAGATAGAAAAAGGTGGGAGAAGGAAATCGGCTCCTGCTTCCTTTAAAACTCCCCAGTGAAATAAGCCGATTTTTCGAACACGGAATCTCCAAAAAGTATCTTGCAGGCGTCACCCGTGGATGGTTAAATGTGTGGCGAGATGGAACGCTGATACTACAGTAACGTTACTTGGGGCAACGAGATAGACGTGCATGTAAAAAGAGTGGTTTGAAAAAAGCTATTTTTTTAACACGCTACGGCAGCGGTAAGCTCGAAGCAGGAATCCGCCATAACTGACTGAGATGCGCAGGCAACGTATGGGGCCCGTTCTTCCCTTCTACCCGGAGCTTTCCACTCTGTCCCTCCTTCGGATATGGGGGGTCATAGGTCCGCGAGCCAGCCGCCTAAAACAGCCCAGGAGAGCGGAGTGCAAGCGTGGAGCGAGTTTAAGGATTGTTGTCAATGACGCAATACAGCACGGCGCATCTGAGCAGAGAATAAGCGCGGGGGGCGCACGGGGGTAGGGGGGGCATGGCGGAAGGAGACGGGAGAACCGAGGGGGTCACTCGGCCGACTTCGCCAACGCCCAATACTTTGCATGTCGTTCTCAGATGGCGCTCTCATTCCGTCCTGTTTGCTGGTATGAACAAGAGCAGCGCGGTTTGAAAGCGCACCCCGCGGTGGCGGGATGAGAAATTTAAGGCACGGAAAATTGCACGAGGGTTGTCGGTCTTGGAGGATTCCGCGCAGTAGGGAAATGATGAACGGAACTAAAAATGAGAAACTGCTTGATCAAGGCCAGCGATGGCAAAGGGATAGTTCTTCCATTAATGGAAATTTGTTCAACTTGCCTTTAACTGGCCTTGCCTTTACTAATTGTTTTCTTTATTAATTCTACATTATCATGCATTTTGTAAATTCATATCCTATCGTTTGTAATATTTTATACTTTCAAATCTTATTATTTGTTATATTTTATCATTTTAAGTCTCTTAATTTGTGATATTTTAATATTTACATCTTATTATTGTAATATTTAACATGCCTTTTTACTGTGACATTTATTATTATAATTGTTTAGTTTTGTAACAAAATTGATATATCCCGTTGAATGAATAAATACTACCATCAATGTAATAAAAATATTTTCCAATATCAATGGCTCTTAAGAGCTCAAAAAAATGTAATAATTTCGTATCAATTATCCCTTTATTATAATATAGTCAGGTTATATGAGAATTTAATATAATTCACGAATACGGACTTGATTTTTTGGTAGTATTACATAACGTAAAACGTTATCTTGGGAAACAAAAAAGTTTAATAAAACCCATGCCTTCCACGGTAAAAATTACACTCATAGATATTTTGTTTTATTTTAGACCGGAGAAAGATTTGAAAGTGTTAGGTTAACTTAGATAATAATGGAAAGTAGGATGGAAGAGGGAAGTTTTTTGGTAGAAAGTGGAGGAATTCCATACAATTATCGTAAATGCAATTAATAGCATATGGTAGAGTTAGATACAGATAGATAAAATTTAGTGTGGCATTAATTTGAAGTGAGTGATAGACGGCTCATAATAATGCCGAGAAATCGATTATAAAAAAGTAAAGAATAGGTGTTGAGACACAAATATGTCAGTAACAAATGAATGAAGGAGTAAGATGGAGAGATTAGTTTACCATATTGTTTAATATTTTACCAATATAATAATTAATTTTTTATTTGAAAGAAAAAACACTAAAAACTGATATTCTTTAAGATGTTGTTCTAAAAATTCTGAAATAACTGTGTTTTTAAATTTAAGAGGAAGTTTATCAGTTCACATTTTATTTTTATTTCTTTAAAAGACCATTATTATCTGCTGATAATATGACATATTATAAATGATAGTATAAATGTCATGAGTATAAACATTTGTGTGGTTTTGTTCATTAAACATTCAAAATTAATTATTTAACTAATGAACGTGTACATTATGCAGCCATTTTCCAGTTACTGCGCAGTGCACATTAAAAGTGCAACAAATTTGGTACGAAGGATGCGAAAAGAATCACGAAAAACAGGAATGCTTATAAGAGAGTAATTGAAAGGAAGTCTGCAAACCTCTGTGTTCAAAGAAATCGATGATAAATTGGTACAAATTAAGAAATATAGCAGTAAATTTACTCTAAAGCATGCGATGCTTCACTGAAGAGACGGCATTTTTGTAAAATTCCTCATGAAAGCGAGTTAAAAGTACAGTGATCAAATAATCGAAAAAGAAACTAGAATTCCTAGAATTTAGCAACCATATAAATTATGGAATAAATCATTTGAAAGCATTTTGTACCAGCATTAACAATGAAGTGTATAAAAGAGACGTCACTAATGCATCGTAACTAGTCGCGTGATTTGGTCCTTCATTAGTTCATTCATGAAGTACCTTCATTGATGTAAGTTATTAAATTTTTGAGTCAATTTCAAAGTTTTAAATGCCACAAGCATAATTATCCATCAATACAGATTAATAAAAATGTTTTAGGAACCACGTAATAACAGACTGTGGATGATAAATGTACAGAAATGTATTGCATTAAAGTTAATGTCTTTATTTAGATGTTTACAGAGGTGAAGCGTAAAAGAAGCTTCTTAAGGTATGCGTCTCAAGTAACGGAATGATTCAGTCGGATATCGAATTAACGATCCTTGTCAAAACGTTTGATTGGCATTGATAAGATCGAAGAAAGTACGGGAATATTGTGAGGGGGCTTAAATTTAAATTCCTAATACATTTTACAGTCTCATGTACGAAGTACAATCTTTGTTTCCTTTTTCTATACAATCCTTTTTTCCTTTGGCATATCTTCTTTCGTACTTCACAAAAAATTCCTTCAAGACGATTTGTATACATTCTATAAATTATAACGTTAAGCCCAGAGATAATTTCATTTAGGCGCGAAATAGCGAGATATATTCTGATGGAGCGATAGAAACACATATCCGACCAAACATAAAATACCCACAGAGGAAATCACCGAAAGAATTCAGCTCTGGAGAAGGAGAGAAGCGTATTTCGAAGCCTATAAAAGTTACACTTTTTATCCAAAAGTGTTCGCAAAAAAATCGACCCATGTATTATGCACCGATCGTAAACTTTTCCCCTCAAATCTGCTTGAAACAGTTAATACGGTTTTCCCTTTAAAATATTATAAATCTTACCAAAATGCTAATTGAGCAATTATTTGCACCTCCGGATTAACAGAGGCTTGTTAGAGATGAACAGAAGCCCATGATATCTCTTGAGAATGCTTTACTCTCTCTCTCTCTGTTTTGTTCTATATTCTCGACGGAGCGTCGAGAAGCTCATTTTAGATTACGAAGCCAGTCGAGTAAGGCATGACAGTATTGTTTTGAAGGGTTAATACATTAATCGATTTGACTTCTTAGCTATTATAATTACGTTTACCCGAATTTTTACCGAATATTTTATTTTAATGGCGTCCTATGTCCACATGTCCACTTACATAGTTAATATACGTTAATATGAATTTTTCCCCAGAATGTTTTGCTTAATAACCGTAGTACTTCTGATATTCTGGAGAATTCCCAGGCTCTTATGGAGGCTCCTTTGTCTTGTACCTTTCCTCAAGGAGTATTTTCGCCTCTTTTTCCACGAATAAGAATGCAAAAATGTATTTCCAAATACAATTAAATCTAACAACTGTGAGTTTGGGGAGTTGTGAAGATAAGGATTGCTCATATTTTCCGAATATAATCTTTTGACCAAAATTGTTGGTTGATATTTAAAATTATTCGTGAATCAAACACGATATACTGAATTAAACTTTCTTGGTTAGGGTCTGAGGTGAGGAAATTTAAGACTTTGGGCTAAATAACCAGCATGCACCCTTTCGCGGTCTGTATTTAAATTTTAAATAGGTCGCACTGTATCTCCTTTTGTTTATACCATTCATTTTTACTACATTATTACATTAATAACTTAAACCATCACTGATGGTTACTTAAATCACTGATCAATAAAATTAATATTAGAATTTTCCACATATACATATTTGTGTGCGTATAAATAAAGATATAAAATCAGTAATATTATTTTTTTCTTCAACTTAGTCTCACTGCTACTGAGAATGTAGTTTTCTAATTATTTAGCATCCGTGGAAAAAGTGAAGAAGAAAAAGGAAGATAAGAAGTAATTACTCCAAACCTAAAACGAAGTAAAATGTTCAATCTTGTCCATAGAAAATTTTATAAGAAATTGATCAATTTGATACCATTAATTTTTCCGTGAATGCAGAAAGATCTAATCATGAGCATACTTCCTGCTGAGTACGATATACGATGGCTAAGTGCATTACCATCAGTAATTGACAAAATAAAGTAAGAATCGTGACCCCAGAGTGTTTAGAAACTACCATCCATCATTTCCACTTACAAAAGTGATAAAATAAAACCTCATTTCGAAATCAACGAAAACAAGACTTGAAAACGAGCCCATTCGCCCATCAAACCCTTCCATACGTTCTCCTTTTGACTTTTTTTTTTAGAAAACAACCAGACCAGAACTTCACTTATCTTCTTCTTAAACTGCATCAACCCTCTTCGGTAATTAAGGTCACGCGTAAGGAGAAAAATAAAGCGAAAATAAGAGCTAAGCAGGCAAAGAGAGTAATAAAATAAAAAGGATTGAAAACAGCACTTTTCTACGCGCATAGTTCCATTTTTATCGAGCCTTTTCCCCGACCGTGTCTGCAGAGCTGAGTCGCAGAGCCCGGAGACGTTCTGTCGGCTCTGGCGCCAGTCGACAAACCGGCGCCGGAGGGTCGGGTAAAAAGAGGAAGGGGTGAGCAGGAGGCTCACGGAACCCGGGGCGTAGCTTAGCGCGTGACGACTGCCCGTTGTTAGCGAACGCGTGACAAGGTCTGTCTGCGATTCCCACCTATACCCCACATGCCCCCTTCAGCCATATCCCTACACCTGCAGTAAGATGTTGCGTGATACGCGAGCGTTATTATTTTTTCCACGCTTCGAACTCGTGCCGTTTCGTTGCGAAACCGACAATCTTACAATGCAGATGTTTTTTCCTCCTATAACAGGGAAATGCTTGGAAAATTTTTAAATATGAGTGTAGGTAGCTTTTACGCATGAAGCGTAGCTAAGGAGACATCCAAGGATTTTATGCGGTTGAATATGTAGGTTGAAAGTTGTAAACAGCGAATTGATTTGAACAGAGTATGGATTAAAATAAACGTCAATAATTAGTTAAGTCTAATATGCCGAGATACAATATCTCTCCTTATTGAAATTGTGGAGCAGTTTAAAATCAGTCACGAAATCACCCACTACCTTGTCCCTCACGTGGTTCAAATATCGGTCTTTGGTAACTGATGACTATAACACTTAATTGAAGTACTGCATATCTCAAACAGAAGCTACTATTAGAAATAATTGTCTATCAAAGGGGCTCGCAAGGTGGCCGATTTAGTCCTTAAAGGTCGATATGACATTATATGATAATATGATATTATTTATGGAGACGTATTAATCAGACTAGGGTCAACTGGAAAAAATATGATAATTAACAATAAACTTCATATAAAATATTTCACAAATTATATTTCTTTAAAATTAAAATCATATTTCTTACAGATAAGAATAAAAATAGTAACAAAATGGAGCGATTGCATTGATTTTTCTAATCTAAAAAACATTTTAGGTAAAATATACATTCCAAAAATTCATATGAAAGCACCATTTGCTTTTCGTATCATAACTACGTAGAAGTAGAGGGAATCTAATTTAGTCTGATAGTTGGGAGGGAGGGATGTATGAAGAGTCAAAAAATTATTAAGGGTCACAAAAGTTTAACTAAGAGACAAATGTTTCAAAGAGCAACTAAGCAATTCTTCATTGAGAGAATAAAAAAGATATCAAAATAGCTTTAAAATATGGAGGCCGTGAGAAAAATCTTCTTAGGATTAACAAAAAATCAGTTCAAGCTCTTTTATTGAAATCAAGAATTTTCCCTGATGATGAATCTATGAGTCGAAACCATGGTCGTTTAAACAAAAACTCATTGTGGTTGGTAAAAGTTAGAATATTATTTGTTCCTTCAAGAATTTTCCTTTACTATTTCTAGTAAATGAACGATAAACGTCACCACCCAAAACAGCGTGATTGTTAAAAAATACACAAACTTGTTCAGGAAAATTATTTAACCAAAGCTGTTGCAAACTACGATTAAGACATGAAAAATTCACTCAGGATTGAAAACGTATTTCTCTCGATACAAATAGATAAGACTAAGACCCTTCATTGAGCTTTCACGCAGAATTCAATCCGTTATTGGAGAAAATTTACATTAAGCATCCTTTTGAGTGAAAAATGCCACAAGACCCCACTTAACAGCCGATATATCAATTTCGTGTAATCACACAGCTCTTTGCATCGGAAACATTAAGAAGTAAATGGACGAAAAGAAAGAAAATATTTGAACAGAAAGAAAGTGCAAAGAAAGAGAAATTCAAGGAACGGTTAGGAGTGATCGAAAAATAGAAGAGCTGGAAAGACAAAAAAAAGAGCCAAGAATGGTGTTTTGTGGGCTGTTTCATCCCAGAGGTAGGGCAGACATGGAAGCATTGGCGCCGAAATTCAAAGGTTCGCGTGTCGGATGGTCGTTAATGGTGATCCGTGGCTGCCGGGTGAGATAGGGGGAGGGAAGTCTGAGGTGCAGAGGAGGGGGGAAGGAGGAAAACCTTGTGGTAGAAGGGGAGGTCGACGAAGGGGTTACGCTCATACTTTCTTCCACTATCATTTCTCCCACCCTCAGCTCTTCCCAACACCAAATTGAGCGTTTGAAAACAGTATGTGATCTGGTTTAGGTTACCAAGGTATCGGCAACGCTACACAAGGATCAGTCACGTCGTAGTACATGAATACATAAAAGAGGAGAGTAAAATAAATTCGCAATAAATGAATAGTTACTTCGCGACAGAGCTTTGTTTGTTTCGGAATATAACTGTTTATACTACAACGATTTAGACACGTTATTTGTAAGTAATAATAATATAATTCATCATTTGGATGCGACGTTCGGGCAATATACTCCGGGTTTACCATGTTCGGAAGGGCGTAAGCGTTCTCAATAAAAAAGGTTAAGTTCTTAACAAGGTAGCCGTGCTATGATTTTTTTATTTGAAATTAATTCTGGAGATTGATATTGTATGTGATTTTGTGCTTTTTGAAAAATGTATGTAAAACCGCAAGGTTGAGAATCAATCAAGTGCTTTATCAGTCGGTTAATATATTGCGGAAACCTACTGATAAATTATGTAAGCTTAGGCGATGTTTTTTTACTACATTGGTATTTGGAAAATATATTAAACCTAACAGAAATTGCGAAGGAAGAGTTTAATCTTCACCAACGGTTTATCAGTGACCTGAAGCAAATGCAACTACTGAAAGTACTTCCATCATCTATCTACATNTCAAATATATGTCCTGGTTTTAGCAAGCCATTTAAATCAATGGAGAATGTGATAGATCCTGCTTAAGCTGTATTCTAACTATTAGTGTTTCTAAATTCCATGTAACCATCTAATTTACCACCCCACATTTTAGAACTTGAAACTGGAAAACCACAAAATGAGCATCTTCCAATGTGAACTGAAATGACAGCGCTAGTCATATCGCTTAGAAATTTTGATACCCCAAAACTGTGAAACGGTACTAGGCTGTGCGGAATGTTGTTTCACTTAATTGTTATTGAAGCTACGACTATGGCAGGGTGTTCATTCCTAGAATTCCGCTCATTCCTAATGATCTTCCGTTCGAAATCAGTTCGTCCGTCCAATACAGTTGCTGGTTCAACTAACTTTCCTAATATTTATCAACAAACCACAAGTGCAGTCGATGAATGAAGTTGGTATTAATTTTGAAATTATGCAACTCAGATGGTTATTATATATCATAACACCGTTTTAGTACTGAATTGTAAATTTGGATATTAGGGTGCTTAAATAATTTTCATTTCCATTTCCATTATACGATAATGATACTGTATATGATAATATCGTATATATAATAATCTCGTATATGATAATTTCTCAATTAAGTGTTTCAGTTCATCCTGAACTTGAAGTCATATTTTAATACATTTTGAATTTTTTAAACTAATGTTGTATGATTATTTTACTATTTATCCATGTAAATTTGTTCACGTTGCGGAAATGTTTCATTTGGATTAAAATAAGGAAGTAAGCTAGTGAAGCGATAAGGTCTCTCTCTCATATGGATTTGCACCAAATAAATATTCCAATTTGTTTTAATCATAAGAAAGTTTCAGAGAACGTTACAACAATTATTCAATCATTAGGTTAAACCCTTAAAACGATGAAGAAGGCATGAAAAAAATGCGCATCAACCGCGGAGAAAGTTCCAACGCCGCGCCACCTTTCCGCAGAAACACAGAACTAAGAGAATGGGACCGAAACCGAAAAGAGGTAAAAAAGGAAAATGATAAAAAATGAGAAAAGCGTAAAAACTCAGAGTTCCCTCAGCGGTTAGGAGGAACGAAGGAGTGACATTTCAGAAAATTTTCAACTCAAGCACCGAGTCATTTATTCCCTCCGCCTCCACAAAAAAAACTCATAACCGGCCTCTGTTGTACCATTCCCAGTCAGCTCCTGGTCGCTCCTCTTACGTTCCTTTCGCACTCCTTTCTTCTTAATACCTCGCCTCTACAAGAGGACACCAGCGCAACCCATCTTCAGCACCCTCAAACCTCTCTACTTGTCTTCTCCAACCTCAACTTCAGCTTCTCTCCCTCTTGGATTTCTCTGTTAAAGAATCCTTCATCGGCCACCCTCCACACACTCGAGGAAACCTTACCGTTGTTTCTTTCCTCCTTCTTGCCTCGTTCTCAAACTCTCCTCCAAACTGCTAACTTCTCTCGTTCTCATTGTTAGAAGACATTTCCTCTCTCTCTCTCTCTCATTCTTTCTACGCAGTCTTGTATCTTTACCTGCCGTCTTTCTCTGTCTCTCTTTCTGTGGCAACCAATAAAAGATCTGCCTAATAATAGGAGACGACACCATTTCGTCATTTTTGAGTTCAAATTATCGCGCCGAATGCTTTTGTCAAAATGAGGAACGGAAGATGTGAGTGAAGAAAATTAAGTGACTTGTCAAACTCTGTTCCCATAATGAAGCGTTCAAAAACGTCGTTCCTCAGTGGAATAAGGGAATTTCTCTTGCACAATGACAGGAGTTCTTGTAAACCACGATGACGAGCTTGTAAAGCACTAGTGATGAAGACATTCGTCGACACTTGTGGGCCTCGGTATTTTATTTCTTTTGTAAATTCGTCTTTTATAAATTCCGTTCACAATTTCATTGAGTTCAGGACATGCCCTTTAGTATTTTCATTGCATTAAGACTTTTCCATACTGATGGATATTATTAGCAGGATACGTACAGTAATCATAAGAAAATAAAACTTAAATTTCAGACCATGGAAAATCCAAAGGGTTCTTTTGAGTTGGCGGTGTCCATGAAATTATTTAAGTTAATCATCTCGATCAATTTCACAGCACCATGTTTTCCACAATTACTTTATTTTCATCTGAATGCCGCAAAATGCATTAAGAAAAGTTAGATCGTAAGGTTTCACGATTTTTAGCAGAATTAGCAAATTATGGATGACAACCAAAAGAGAATCTACGTGATATCTATAAAAATGGACGTCTCTGTGTGCGTATGTTCCACGAAAACTTAAGAACCATACGTTGCGCAATTTTCAAACTTGAAACGTAGCTACATATCTTTCATGCGCAGAATATAGGATACTTTTACTTTACCTAATTGTTCCCAGCTCGACCCCAGATGAGTGAAAGCCCTTCCATAAAAAATGCATGTAAAGTTCATTTTTATCGCTTGCAGGGTTTATTTCGTTTGGAAAATTAAATTGGAAAAAACAGTCCGAAAAAAGAAAATCAAAATATCGATTTATACACCAAAAGAAGGGAAATTAAATGAAAAGTCTTATTATGCAATCACAAGAGAGGACTGTACAATAGCTGTTCGATATTCGCTAGTGGCATTACAAGACTTAAAGTCAAATAAATTTTTGATGAGTGTTGTTTTTGCCATACCGTCAGATGACTTTAGACAAAAATTGTCTGTTACGCATGTCATTGTCAGCAATGACAGATAGACTATATGCATGACTTAATGCATCAAAAATGAGGAGTAAATTGAAGAGATTGAAACTTAACTTATATCGACACTTATATACTTATAAGTGAGAGCTTATCTCAGAGATCTTTAGCTGGGTCATTTTCAGTTCAATTATTGGTCTTAGGTAATGGCAAATTAAAAGTTAAGATAAAAACTGGATTAATGGCATTTTCAAGTAATTTCTGCAATATGGTCAGAATTATGACACGGAGAAATAAAGTGCCTCGAGACATAACGAGTAAGTGCAGTAAACAGAATTTTAATTGAGATGTTGATCGATGTAAGAAAGAAATGTCATCCATTAAAAATGAGAATGTATATAGTGCACAGATTTCAAATATATGTCCTGGTTTTAGCAAGCCATTTAAATCAATGGAGAATGTGATAGATCCTGCTTAAGCTGTATTCTAACTATTAGTGTTTCTAAATTCCATGTAACCATCTAATTTACCACCCCACATTTTAGAACTTGAAACTGGAAAACCACAAAATGAGCATCTTCCAATGTGAACTGAAATGACAGCGCTAGTCATATCGCTTAGAAATTTTGATACCCCAAAACTGTGAAACGGTACTAGGCTGTGCGGAATGTTGTTTCACTTAATTGTTATTGAAGCTACGAATATGGCAGGGTGTTCATTCCTAGAATTCCGCTCATTCCTAATGATCTTCCGTTCGAAATCAGTTCGTAAGTCCAATACAGTTGCTGGTTCAACTAACTTTCCTAATATTTATCAACAAACCACAAGTGCAGTCGATGAATGAAGTTGGTATTAATTTTGAAATTATGCAACTCAGATGGTTATTATATATCATAACACCGTTTTAGTACTGAATTGTAAATTTGGATATTAGGGTGCTTAAATAATTTTCATTTCCATTTCCATTATACGATAATGATACTGTATATGATAATATCGTATATATAATAATCTCGTATATGATAATTTCTCAATTAAGTGTTTCAGTTCATCCTGAACTTGAAGTCATATTTTAATACATTTTGAATTTTTTAAACTAATGTTGTATGAAATAAAAAATTTCCTCATTTAACTGATTAAATATTTAGTTGATGTGGCGTTGAATACTTAATCATACATTTAACTATTTAATTTAATGGTTTGGAAAGTAGATTGATTTAGTATTTATCACCTACCTACACATGTGAATATTTTTTTCCAATCAATGGTGATACGGAGGTATTTATAACTCTTCATTTTCCCCTTAAAAATCAACGGGGTAATTCAGCTAGTTAATAGTAATTTGATATTTCTAGTCGCCATTATCTCACAAAATCCACTTTTTGCAAAAATCTATAGAAGTATTATTTATTACCCAAAACAATTATAGTACCTATTAATTAAATAGCTCTCATTATAATTACGACTACGGCTATCCTTGAGTAAACAAAAGAAAGGGGGTAAATTACCGGAGTGAAATTCTCATTATCAATACGTTAGTTAGTAACGATTAAGTAGATTAATTTTTCATCTTTTATCGACTTAGAATGTCGTAAAACGTTCGTTACTACAAAGAGTTGTTGCTCTTGTTAAGAATTTAAAATATTCCATTTAACTTTTCAAAATTTTGGATCGGGTATTCGTTTCATTACTTTGTAATACGCACAAACTGCATAGCGAACACATATGTCTATAAAAACGTGATTTTAGATTTGTGAAAATGTTAAGACAAAACTAAGAAATACTTGTTGACCGTTTATAAGTGATGAATACAAATTCGAACCAACTAAGCGAATGGCAAACTATTACAGCCCTTACAAAGTTGTTACCTCCTAAGCACTCAGGATATCTTATGTAACGAGTGCACATGATAGTTGAAGGTTTCGTGAAAGGTTTTCTAGAACGTCTCAAACACTATGGAAAGCATTTCAGAGCATTCCCATTAGCTGAAATCGTTTATACGAAACTACCGTTATTTAGAATGAAATGAATCCCAGGAAGGAAGGCTGAAAATCGAAAATCCTGCATCGACCATTCCTGACGGAAGTTCATGCATGTCGAGCCTGAAGCTTAGGCCATCTTTCTACACATTCGCATTGATGGTTGCATACACTGCACGGGTTAAGGGCGAAGAGGGGGCAGGGCTTGAAGAGAAACTCTGTGGTTAGGGAATGGGAGAAGTTTTCAAGTGGCAAGCGGAATTGCTGGCCTCTTTGAAGTGCAGACGAGCCAGTTAAAGAGCGCGGAGGAGGCTAGGAGTGGGAGTACCAACACTCCCGTGCCCGAGAAACTTATCGCAGCGACCCTTTTAGTCATTTTGCGAGAAGACTAAACCGGAATTTTTGTGGAACTAAAATCAATTTTCTACAACTACATTAATACCCTGCAAACAGCTTTTCGGTGTGTGGCTCGTATTTTCGAGTATAAATGTAACCTAATGGCGCAGACAAAAATTGAGACTTAAAATACTGAAATTATGCTATCTAACGATTTGGCACTTGTGGTATTTACCTCCTAATTGAGGCGACAAACCAATACACTGAATAATATTGACCTTAACAAAAAGATATACCATCACAATAGTGTTTTTGTGTGACAATAGTGAAGTTGTGATTTTAATATTCACTTCCAGAGTAACACGCAATTCAATGCGGACAGAAAAATGCGCTACTATTTTTGAAATAATTTCACCGTGAGTTGAGTACTCCAGAAAATAAACTAAATGTATAGATGACTAAGGTACACTTAATTTTGTTGTGATATTTATGGTAATCATTTCAATAGGAATGCGATTACCATCTAACTTAAACAATTATATATGAGAAACAAGTTATACATTACGTATCTGCACTTATAAGAAAAATATATGGTGGAATGTAATTGTGATTTAAAATTCAGAGTGCCGTGACGTATTATGGATTTTCTTTATAATAGCGATAAATAGTCCCTATAAAGTTGAAACATTTTTATAGAATTACATAGTTTCTTCTCCATAATTGCATAAAGATGAATCAGTTGGGCAACTGCCACAAATTTTCAGACAAATGTAATTAATTAATTTCATATTCTTATAAATGAATGAAATTTTGGGAAAAAAATGTCTTCTATTTGTGTTCAGGGGTTAACTTTCAAAAATCGTATTACGAGACGATAGATAATATAACCATATGTAAAGACACAGATATTTCGCTTACGAACAAAACTTCTTTTAATAATTTTTTTTATCTAAAACACATTTTATATTGAAATGATGTTCCAAATTCAGATAGATTTTGCAGTAAGCAGTAACTATGAGCATCGAAAAACCACATGTTAGTGCACTCAGAAGTTAGAGATATGAATAAATTTTACTCACAGTCAGGTAGACCTGTCTCCCATACTGCTTTCTAATCTTGGATCATGAGAATTCTTCTTCCGGTCAATAAGCAACAAATTAGGAGTATAGATATTGATTTATGAGATTTGTAATGAACGCTCAGAGGAATATAAAAAATCAGTCTTATTGAGAACAAAAAAGTAGTACAAGTGGCCTATTAGAAAAATTTCATCGTAAAATGCAATGACAAACTGTCATTTACTTAATTTGTGCTTATCCATTCAATGAGGTTACCACGTAAGGAGCATTTCCGAAAACACAAACATCGATCTCAATCAATTTACGAGGGCATTTACGAGGGAAAATACGTTGAGAGTTTCTTTAATATTTTAAAGAAAGAATTCTTTGATTTAAAAAGCTAAAGAAGCCTAAAATCGATTTTAATTCCATAGCAAATGTCCTGGTCGAATTCTGATGAAAAATCTCAAAAAAGTAAAATTGGAAGTACTGGTTCCGTGAAATATCAGTATATCACTACGATTAGTTACCCGATGTCGTTTATTTTAAGCACATAATATTCGTCTAAAAGCTCCAAACATTGCTGGGGTATATTTTCCTACAAAAATTACTTAAATCAGCTCCTGCTACTCCTGAATTTACTACGGACTTCCCGTGTATTCCAAGAGTGATTGAATGAATAATCAAGTAGAAATGCTCCATAGTTAAGTATTTTAGCCACTGCTTTCCAATAGATCCCTAATATGAGGAACACAAGGTGTATTGATGTCATGATGTGCTTGATTCGTCTTGGTTGCTCAAGAAAGTAACGTAGGCATAAAACAATGTAAGAAAATTGGCATATACTTTATGATCTGGTGTGACTCTATAAATCCTAATCAAGCTGAAGGAAACGTGTTCTATTAATACATACGGGAACTCCAATCCATAGAGAAGAATAAAGGAAGTAGTAGAGGTGAAGCTTCTGAAGAGCTGAAGAGTTAACTTTTCGTTCTCACAGCATTAGATGACCAGAAAAGGAGAAAAAGTGTAAAATACGATTGTGTAATGGCCGAATAAGTAACATTAAAAGATGGTTTCAATGTGCATAAACATGGAAAGAACAAGTCATTGACTCAGATGAGTTCTATTAATAATAATAATATTTTCATTACTCATCTTTAAATTTTACGTAAAACGACAAGGCATGTTGTCATTTCGCTGAGAACGGACTAAATTGGCGATTGATTTTCATTATTTATATATTCGTGTCACATTTATGAAACGAAATTCTAGTACATTACTGTACCTTGTCTCAGGAATTACCTTCGTGCTAACTCTTCTCTACATGACGCAGAAACTCTAGGCGTTCTTTTCGTTCGTACTTCAACATTCGTACAGCAGTTCTCAGATAGCCACCATAGCAGCGACTAAATGTATGTCCTAAAGCCTCTGTTGCACAAACCAACCAATATGCTTCTTGATGCGTCCTATAACAGAACCGCAAGTCTCTAATTTAGATTACCTAACCGCATTGTTCTCTTTATACGAATTTTATCGGGTTATAGGATTTATTTCGGTAATATAAGAATTCTCCATCTTACAAACCAGTGTTTACTATTCTTCATCAAATTTAATTTGGGATGAAACTGGCAACGATACAGTAAAGTGGGTTGCAAAGATGAGTTACGACGTAAGAGAACCTCCGAGAAAAATCGTTAAAAGGGCCGAGGAGCACTGCCAAATGCAATTTATTTTAGCTGGTTGGATATAAATAAATTTACATTTTTGAAATTTTTTATGGAGTAAACCAACGTAAGATAAAATCAAAACATAATGATAGATATATCTTGAGTTATATCAACATCTGCGTCAGAATGATACACCTCACAGAAATGTTTCACTTGCTGAGAGGTCTCAATTTTCATCACTGAATAAATCGCACATTGAGGCATGGCTTTTCTGGTTACAGTTGTTTACATAGAAGGCTATGCTGGCACTCCACATAAAATTCCAATCTTTTTTATAAGGACGCCAGGGCTTCAAGACTTGTACGACCTTTCTTTCGTTATCCTGATTACAGATCGACGCATAACATGCCTCAAAGATTGCATTCTGAATTAATGCCATCATGTTTCTCGAATGAGAGACAAAAAAGACCTTTGTTTTCCGTATTCGAGGAAAAAATTTCATCGGGAAGAAAACATCTCAGAGCCCGTTTTTTTCCTCTCATTTTTTCGCACGCTCATTCTCAGCGTTCTTTCCGCTGCACTGCAGTCTTCAGAGCGCTCGCGGCAAGGAGACGCGGAGAGTGGGGTAGGAAGGAATAAATCTTGCAGGAATCCTCGAAGAAAAGAAACGAAATAGCTGAGCGAGAGATAAGACATGGAGGGAATCGGCGAAGGAGGAAACGTGCTCCCACGGATAAGAATGAGCAATGGAAAAGGACCAATATTCAACAAAAGACATCAAATGGATTTGAACGCAGAATGACGGGGTGGGTATGAGATAGACCGAGAGATAAAAACCTTATGGATACGTGTGGGGGAGGGAGACAAACGCTGGAGCGAATGCAATGGAGGAAGATGACGCAGAAACTGGCAAGAGACTGAATTCGAGGAGAAATGAGCGAAAAAAAGTTACGCCGCGCTTACAAATAATGCCGGGGAGGGAAGTGGTGAGATTGAGCTTAAGAAAAAGGGGTCGAAAGACGAGAAGAGACTAAAGTATGTAAAGGTGGGGTGAAAGATAACAAACTCTTCCCCGTCATCCGTTTACTTCTTACACCGTGTTCTTGCTGCAACACTCTTCGCGCTTTCGGAGAATTTTGGGATAAAAATCAGCTGTTTACGAAGAAGAGCAAAGGGGTTGACAGCGTCGCCGCTCCCCAAAAAGGAGAAGTGGCAACGCTGTTTTCCTTCAAAATGAGCAGTGAAGGAAGAAGATGAGCTAAAGAAAGATTGTCTAAAGGGAATGAAAAAGATTTTTCCCCCGAAAAAGAAGCAGTATAAGAGCAAAGAAGGCAAATAAAAGGTAGGAAATAAGATGGTAAAGAGAGAACTGAAAATATGGGGAACAAAGGGAACGGTAAGAAATCGGACTGATAAAAAGAAAATTATACAAGGGAATTTATCTCCGGAAAGAGCTATAATTAAAACCACCATAGTAGGTTTAATACATCGAGAGAAAGAAGGGAAATAGAGGAAAAAGTGGATGAAAAACCTATAATATGATGAACAAAATAAATAATAAGCACAAAATGTGTAAAAATAAAATTTCAATAATCTAAATATACATAAATACTCTGCAAGTCGCCTTTCGGCATGTAGTAGGGGAAGTAAGGGAGAATTTCAAGAATGTATTATGCAACAATAAAGTAGGAAGTAGATATATTAGTGAATTAACATAGCTTGCTCTTCTCTGAACTCTGAAGAGCAAAGTAAGGTACATACTGTAGAAAAAACTAAATACCACTAAGGAAAGCTTAACTACAGGCTAAAAGTCCCTGAGAAAGGCAGGCTATCTACAAGGAAGGGTCCGCATGTATTTTTCCGTTCTCCGCAGTTTCCCTCCCTGTGACAGAAGATGATTTGCATGATTACTTGATTTGATTAAGGAGAAGAAAAACTATTTATTGACAAAAACGATACAAATACAAGAAAATAAATTTGAGGCGCTACGAGAAATAAGTGGATTACTATTACAGTATTTCAAAAGGACAAGAAAAAGCAACATATATTACGATGCGAAGGGCAACTAAACAGAAAAAAATAAAATAAATTGGCCAAAATAGGGAATAAAGAAATGCGGCAAGAACGGAAAAGACAGAAGAGTAAAGGGGGAGAAAGAGAAAGGAAAGACGATGCAGTAAGAAAGGAAACGATGGAGGAAGGGTGGAGGAAAGACGACGCAACTGGAAGGATAAACATTCTGGAAAAAGAGTTCGGAAGGCGACGAAAAGAACTTCTAGTTTCTTCGGAGTTAAGAGGCAGATTTTATTTAGGTCGGCAGAAAGAGAGGGGAATGGAATACAGAGCGAAAAGAAGAAATGGGGGCGAGGGATGAGGTAATGAATGAGATAACATGACGTTCTTAGAAAAGGGAAAGAAGTGGCGGCAGAGAGATGTTCGAGTGTTGAAGAGGAGGGTTGAATTTCGTGGAGGTGAGGGAAATTTAATTTCCAGGGAAGGCGCTGGATGTCCGTGAGATAAAAAGAGAAAAAGGGGGGCAAGAATACAAGGAAAGAGACGGAAGTGATGAACAGGAGATAGGGAGGAAGTCTAAGGCAGTGAAGAGAAAGAAATAGCATTAGACACACACGCTTTCGTTTAGAAGGAAGCAACAGCATAAGCATTCCGAGTTACGGAGGGATGGGGATTGAGAAACCGAAGAAAAATTGAGTAATTAAAAACTCTTCAACTTTTCCTTTTAGTTTCTGGCATTTAATTGCTAGGGAATGCAATTACGTCGAGCCTGCGGCAGTGAGTTAATGAGAACTGCGATATATACCCTGTCTTGTCCGATAGTTAATTATTTTCTCATAGAATAAATATCATTTTGATATATGACTTTGTAGCCAGGAACATCCGAATCACTCCAAGGGTCATGAATCATTCGGAATTCAAATAGCAACTTCTGCTTTCGTTTTCATTACTGTTTTCTTTTGCTGCGTTTTAATTATTCTGAAATCGAAACTGGTCTCTGCGGTGAAGGTATTTGTGAAGTAAAAAGTTACTAACAAAGTAAACTGCTGTCTCAGAGATTTCTCTTTCATCTTGACATAACGGTTTACGTGATTCCAAATGGATTAATAAAGGAAACGAGCCTTCATCAACATTTAATTTGGAGTGAAAATAATTATAAGCAAAAATGCAAAATTATTATATATAAGTAAAATAATGACTCGAAAGCGATATATCTATTTTACGAACCAAATAATGAGTTAAAATTTAAGTATATATACAAATGTAATGAATTAAATGTAATTATATAAATATAAGTAATATGATTTGCTTCAAATATCTTTATTTGAAATGAAATAAGAATATATCAGTGTGAAGATTATATATTGAATATTTTCTCAGCGCAAAATCAAAGCTTATGAAGCTAAACTATGTTATATAACTGAAGGAAATACTTTCAAGGACTTTATTTGACTGTAAATTTGGGCACATAAAGAGAAGTAAAAAACAATGATGTCAGTATGTAAATTCATAAATAATTCGTTTAGACACAGGATTTGCTTGTTCGAAAACATTTGGGAACTCATTAAAAATGAACGAACTATGAATAACAAAAGATGGATTTGTGCGGATTTACGATAATTGAAATATCAACTATAAATAACATTTCTGATATTCCCCCAACATTTCCCATATCACTCTGACAGTGTAAATTGTGACCCAGACTGAATCTTTTCATCGGAAGATGTTTCATTGGCATATATAAGCATACTATAAAATACAAGTTGTTTCTATTCATGAAACAGCGGCTCTCCGTGAAGGTCGGAATTCATATTTCAACGCCCCTACAGCAACGTTCTATATCCTAGAAAGTAATCTGAGACCATCACCGACTTCATACCATATAAGTAGAAAAGGATAAACTTGTAATATCTTACAATTTTCCTCCTCTTATAATTTTTTTGTATTGACATGACTTTGTAATGAATCAGACCATAAATAAATTCGTCGAGATTAATATGTCTAGAAACAAACAGTTATAAGGAATAAATTTAATTAAGTTGTAATATCCACGCTTTTTTAAATTAGCAAGTTACCTACGTTGATTTAAAAAAATGGAAGTGGTTAAGATGGAGTTTCATTTGAAGAAATAAATCAAAGACAGGATAAATCGCTTGGTAAAATATATAGAGAGATGGTTCGGTGTCACTTGGTCGAAGGACAACTGGTCGATGGGACAACCCGTCGCTGGACATTTCGTCGCTGAGACATTTGGTGGAAGGACAAATCGTCGCTGAGACAAATCGTCGACGGAAGGGAATGTTGTTATTTATGATAAAGTTTTCGGAGCGTTAGTATCGTTATGGTGTAATATTCATTGTAATAACTCGGAGTATTTGTACGTGCAGTTTTTGCGATTATCGTAATTATTATTGAATATTATTTATCGTAATTAATATCGTATTACCAGCAGATTTTACGGATATCGATTAGTTATTAAATATGATGGTGTAATAAATTATATTTGGTGACCCAACCCAACCAAACCAAACCCAACTCAACTGCACGTACTAATACTCCGAGTTATTACAATGAATATTACACCATAACGATACTAACGCACCGAAAACTTTATCATAAATAACAACATTCCCTTCCGTCGACGAGTTGTCTAAACGACGATTTGTCCTTCCATCAAATGTCTCAGCGACGAAATGTCTAGCGACGAGTTGTCTCAGCGACGAATTGTCCTTCGACCAAATGTCTCAGCGACGAAATGTCCAGCGACGGGTTGTCCCATCGACCAGTTGTCCTTCGACCAACTGCCCCGGAACCATAGAGAGATAATAATGTCAGAGAAAACAATTTAAAGCAATATGCAAGATAAAATACAGAAGGGAAGGCAGAAGCAAAACTTGTAGAATTATGAAAAGGGTGGTGTCTGTTAAGAAGAAGTAAAGATAATGGCTTTCAAAGATGAATCTTAAGGTACATAAACCTACGGAGAAGTATAAGAAGGCACATATGTAATTCGTTCCTACAGCAAAAAATAAGATTGCTTTAAAGAAAAGGATATATAAAGTAAAACAAAATTTTTTGCACTGATCTCGAGCACGGAAATTTTGACGTATTTCCAGAGCTAACTTTACGGTTCACATGCACACCACAGGAAAATAACAGGATCTCCCTTAAATAAGTTTAGACAAATTCTCGTATGCGTCTACCATTTTCATTCGCGTGAAGATATTCCTTTTTGCAATTAGTTAACTTTCAATATTTTCTATAAGTATCTGAGAATGATTGTTACGAAAAGTCAAAAATTGTTCAATATTTTGAATTACTGATATTTGATAATACTGCCATATTTGGAGTTGTAACATTTTAATAATGAAACACGACTATTTTTAAAAAAAGTTCGTGATTCCGTAATATAGGATGCGATTGTGTTATGAAAGTGTATGGTATACGTTTTATTGTGAGCACTACTTATTTTTATTTTCACCATTAGATACAAGACTTACACTCTGTAGTTACATTTCTTCTGCTAAGAATAACCAAAACTGGAATATAATTTCCTGCTGTTTTGCTTGGAAACTTTGGGAATGAATGGTAAGTTTGAAAGATCCCCAGAATGCCTACCTTAATTGATACGCAAGATTATGCGAATTAAGATTACGAAAATACCTTGTAAATCCCTTTAATTTGCAACCCTGATCCGCGCTTCCGACATCACCATCAGAAAAGCATCCCAGCATGCTCTGCAAGCGAACAATTCCCTCATTGGGATGCAAATACTGATGGAGATTAATTACTTCTGATTATATCCCGTTAACCAAACCGGCATTCTGGAGCGAAAAGGGAAATACTTTAAAGGGATAAGAAGTGTAGGCTTCAGGCGATCAAGAGAGGAACAAGGGAAAGAGATAAGGGAATGAGATGGCAGATTAGATAGGAGGGAAGAAATAGGAAACAACGGCGTAAATGAAAACAGAGAGCGGCACAATGCGATAGGCGACCGAAAGAGAGAAAGTGGATTTTTATGTGAATTTACTCCATGAAAACTTTGTGCGCAGGTATTTCTATATGGTAATTGTTGCACAGGTAAAACCAATAGAGGATTGCTTAAACAAGCGGATATTCATTACAAAATAATACATTAGAGAAACATTTACTACGAAATATTCTTATAGTTAAGTGTATAGATTACAGGGAATATATACCTCACTGGTGCAAAATTTGATAATAGCTTCTTTTCGAATAAATTGTTTTCTTATGCTATCTATATTTGAGGATAACATATCAGAAGTTATTAAAATATGTTAAACTTCAGTTTATAAAACATAAACGAAAAAGGGTTGGTATTTCTGCAATCGATACATAAGGATGTATAAAAAATCTACAAAGAATTCAATTCCTGAGCTGTTGTATTTTTGTAAAATTTCAGTGTTGTTATTCCTTCAGCACTTGGGAGTATTACTTTGTTCTTTTCGGTACGTTTCAATAGTTTTAATGTCAAATATCATCGTCAGTATAGAACGTCACTCGATAGAAAATTGTCACATCTATCCCTCCAGATTGTTAGACAGCTGTAAGAGAATTTCTATTTACGATATTTTAAACGTGGATCCCGAAACCCCACCCATTTTTCATATCAAATTACATATGTTTTTGAACACTCGAGAAGCTTGACCCATAACTGAGAATTGCAAACTTTCTCACTTGAATATAGCTATTTTTCTCACATTACTATTTTAACAGTCGCGGAAATGTGGTCAGCAAGAGTCGATTAGAAATAACTCATAAGACAAAGTTTCAGAAACGATACCAAAACATATTTGCTGCTTAAAATTCCAATATAAAGCAAAATGAGAATGCAGAGAAAAAAAATATGATTACATTTTAATGCAAGAAAATCCTGTACAATTTACAGATTGAGTACTGTTGTACTAATACACTGTTAAGTGAATAGAGATTCGTATGTAAGGGATATTTGAGAGAGATATTTTTGACCCAAAATTAAGTTTAGGATATAACATTCTCGTTATAACAGTAAATGTGCTTAGGATTCATATAGGATGAAAAAATGCTTATGCCAGTGAAATTACAATGTCAATAAAAGAGACTCCTTTAAAATAAGAATACTCAATGTTATCGCGTATACAGCCACGGAAATACGTGCTGCGTAAATGACAAAGCATGCTCTGGAAGAAACAAAAATAAACAGAGATGATAAAAGGGCAAACAAAAGTGGAAATCAAACGAAACGGAAAGGAGAGGGATAGAAAATAGAGGGGAAACAAATAGAGGGTTGGGAAAGATAGGAGAGAGGAACGATGTACGTGGGAGTGGCGGCAGATAAGAAACGTCGGATGAAAAAGAGAAGTGACGGAGGTGTGCCCTGATGTGGGCGTGTGGAGAAAAAGGAGGATGAGAGTAATAGCAAGGTGTTTTCCGAAGCGATAGGGGGGAAAAAGAGAGAGGTGTCAGGCAGACCGAGTCTGAGAGAAGAAGCGCTGAGATATTTCCATGGGACAAGGGGAAGAATAGTTGCTTGGCGAAAGACCGCGCTTACATCACACGGGAGGGAAAATAAGAAATACTGGGTGGAGAATATAACGGAAAGATGGGAGAAAACCCCGCGAGGGAGGGAAGATTTTGAGAAGCATGGGTGAATACTGAAGGAAAAGAGGTTTCTTTATTTGGGAGGTGTTTTATACATCCGCTACGAGTTTATGACGGGCTCGAAAATAAGGGCCAGAAAGGATATTAAGAATGGGAGGTCGGAGATAAGGAAGCCAACTAAGGAAAAAGGGGCGTGCTGCGGGAAGGAGATGAGCAAGATGAAGGGAACATGGAGAGATACGTATTAGAATGAGATGAAAGGCAACGTCCAAGTTTTGCTAAAATTAACCTCTTTGAGCTACGAACCGCGTCTGTAAGCAGTTTTAAACTCATTTAGCCATAGCTTCATAATTTAATTTACCTATTATAGAAATGCTCTGAGGTTTTAAAATCTTATTTGCAATGGAAGAATTTTGACAGGAATAATTTCAAATGTTCACTCAAGAAAATAACAGGAACTTCTGTACATAGTAGCCTCCGATGAAACAAAACCCATATTAGATTGGAAATTACTCTCAAAAGAGAAAATTAATTTAAAAAAATACATTTGTAAGACAAGAATCTGAAGAAATTTTGAATTAAAAAGTCTTACGACATCTTTAACAGAATTGATAAATTACACGTTAGTTGATGAATAAAGAAGATAAACTAAAAAATGCAAAAATTGTATTTCACACCAATTCACGTACTGAATTACTTTTTCAAACAAAAGATAACATCAAGGATTAAATGAGATTTAAGTCCTCTATGGGTTCTAATTCACCCGCTTATTACCAACTTGGGAAAAGGAGGAATCGAATAAAACATTCGAAAGAAAGATGGTTGCCATTTTAGACATCGTGTCACTGAAAAATTATTCAATCTATTTCTATAAAAAGAGCCAATTTGTCATGCTGAATTGAATTACTCAAAATTAATTGGCAAGGAAGAAATATTATTCCAGAAGAATATTCTGCATCCTTAAGCTTCATATGAAGGAATATCTTTGTACCATTCCTTTCAATATGTGACATCATTGGTCCTTTTTACAACGTTTTAATTATCTTTTGTGACTCAGAAATTTCCGGTGCCATATATGGACAAGAAAGCTGTATTTATACATGTGAATGTTATGATTAAGGCCCATTAAAATCTAATACAACATATGTTTCGCGTTCGTTATGCACATAAGTGTTAATATTGTAACTCATTTGTATGTATGTATAAATATGCAAAGACTGCACATTTATACTAAGGACTGCAAAGAGTAAACTGATCGCTTGATTAAACAAAACGAACGGGGACTTGGCAAGAACCAAACGTTTTGAAAACCGATGATCTAACTCAGAGTCCCGTATCACAAAAACATCGGGAGGAGCTCGAAAGGATAAACAGAAGAAGACTGCATTGACCTTAAGGTGCAAAAACTTTTCAAAAATCGAATCAATCTGGACTTGTTTAGATAAACGAACACTTCTTCGAAAATGAAAAGAGAAAATCTTTTCCTCTAGAACGTATTTCCAGAGCGACACTGATCCAACGGAATTCGCGATAGAGATAGATAGGAGAGCGGCATTAAAATAAAAACTTTGCCCATCAGTTCCCTTCTGGTAGACAGTAAACAAGGCTATCTGAAAAGTCACCCACGTCGCTAAGGAAACGGGATGGATCCAACAAAAAAGAAACAGGGAAGAGGTATGGCAATTTCGCGGGCTCAGATTGGCTCCAATCAAGCACGGCTTGGAATGAAGAGGATATTTTTCCGTAGCGGAGGTAGAGATTCTCTAAAAGCAAGATGAGATGTAGGGAGGGTTTTTCGGGAGTGAGATGAGGGGATTTTTGAGAGTGGCAAGTACTCTCCTTCTTAAGGGAGCAAAAATGAGACCGAGTATGGAAAACATGGGCTTGCCGCCTCGATTACACGAACGGGTTCATCTCTCCACTTCTCCCTCACGCCCCATCATCGCTCTGAAACCCACTCCTCATCCACCATCCTTGGTCCCTTACACCCTCTTCAGAAACTCCCAAATCCACCCTGTAAAAGTACTTTATCCAGTGCCATATATTAATTTTCCCCATCCCATTTCTTTCTCGGAGGCAAAATTAGCCTCTTCTGGGACGACTTTTGAGGAGAGGCTGCCTTTTTTTTAATTTGAGCGCGGAAATTTTATTAATCGTCCCGCTAATAATGGGTTCCTTTACAGGATGGGCTCGATGAGGTAAATGGATGAGGGTTTCTATCTCCACCTATCTTTGTTATGAATCTACCGGAATTATTTTTCTTAATTTGTAGACTGTATTAACTAATTCAGTGTTTGTTGTGAGTGGTGAGTACATAAGAAGACTTCAAATTTACAACAGGAAAACGAAACATCCGTTTTCAATAAATGACTAAGCAAAACATCTTGGAAATCATTCCTCAAGCAGTTAACATTTTTACACTTGAAGGAATTGAAGAAACTTGGGTGAAATTGAGGAAATTGAGGAAAAAGGGATGAATTGAGTGGAACTTAAAATATCAGCATGCCATTAAATTCGTCACTATATGTAAAAATTACGAAATTCACGTTCATTGACTTGATCACGTAAACAAGATAAAAGAAATAAAAATGCTTGCGCAATGTATTTTATTGTGACTATGATATCAAATGTAGAAGGAAATTTAAAGCTAGCGGAACAACGTTCAGATAGCAAATACATATTAAACAATAAAAACTCTCAATTATTCATTCAAAGAAAGAAAAAACCGTGGCAACGAAATCGATCGAGCTTTCATTTTTTCTTTTAGTTTCTTAGTAAATAATAATCCAGTAGTCTCTATGTTGATTTTATTTATCTTTACTAATGTAACTTAATGTTGTTAGAACGCACTAAGGAATAAATATCAGTTGATTTTCTCCTATTTATAATTCTACGTGCGTTAGTCGCGTCTCCCTTTTTCTCTTCAAAATATTTTTATAATAGGTTTTTTAATGATCATTCAGAGATATTGTGATTATGTTAAAATATGACAGGAGATGGCAATACTGTAACATTTTTAGGAACTTAATTACATAATAACTGTATTCGATTGGGTTAATTGTAACCAGTATTTTGAATGCCCTAAATATGAGATTGTATGTGAAATTTATAAATCGTATTTTCTTCGTTCTGTCAAGTAATTAGTCAGGAGGTTGGTTTGAAGCTGTCATTAAACTATCAGCTACTAAGCGTCATCACTGTAAATAGGGAATGAGGCTTCCTAGAAATAAGAGGAGTGAGTTACTTTACTTTTCTTTTCCTCACTTAGCCAGAGCACTGTAAATGGAAATCTCCATGCCCTATCAGTAAAATAATTGAGCAACAATTTCCTAAGTCGTTGAGCCCAATGAAGAACAATGTCAAAAGTTTAAATAGGAACTTACGACGATGAATACTTTAATCAGCATCGGTAAATCCACTATTACTTTCGTACTACCACACACAATAACAAGACTGAGATTAAGGATANAGTAAGAGGAAAATCGGGAGAGAATATACTCGAATATAGTGAGTGAAATCTTCAATGAAGAAGTACGTAGCTTAAATAATATAAGTGAATGAAAAGTATGAAACAAATGAAATGATAAAAATAGTCTGAAATATAAATGTAGATAGATAGAAATCAGATAAATCAGGAAATTAAATATAAATTAAATAAATTCTAATATTCAGAATTATTTTACGTATTTACCAATATGTAGTAGCGGGGGCGTTATATCTTTATTGCACTGAAAATGCGTCTTTCCGCTTTTACATCTAGTATTTGATGAAAAATTTGCGGAACTAAGGAAACGACTACATTTCCGAAGCTTCAAAAGAAAGGAAATACAAATTTTATCTTCGACACATTAGTTGAGATAATTAAGGCCTGCATTAACGAGTTATCTTATCAATAATCACTTCAAATATCGACGAAAACCCTAAGAACGCTATTCATAGCTCGTCACCTCGTGCTTCCCAATTTCACCCTAATTAACTTATCAGTAGACTCCGCCCTAGGGTTTCATGGCCTGTTTGATGATTCATCGGCGGATGGGATGAAAGGGAGTAAGGAACGGATGCTGGGTTGACAAGTGACATAAGATTAAGCTGAATATGACGTCGTCATGGGCTGCTTAAAGGCCTCCGCACACCGTATATAAAGGTTCAAGGACTTCCACTTCCCTTCTCACTTCATGACTGAGATATGAATAACTTCTGCTGGTTTAAGAGAAGTCCTTTTTTGGGTTCCAAGAGAAAAATTAGGTGGCGCACTTGATTTATTTTTCCTTCCTTGTATTGCTAGGATGTCAACTTTCGAATACATTACCCTCCTAGAAGAAACACATGAGATATCTCCGTTTCCATTCCAACTTTTTATTTGCATACTTATCATAAGGCAGGCCTATCTTTAGTTCGATTATTTATAAAAACGAAAAAGTGGAGACGACTTTTGAGACTTTTCAAAGATGGTAAGAACGAGAAGCAAGCAAAAGGGGTTAAATTGTTAATATGTCTACTGGATTTGAAAAATAAAACGTGTCATATTTATTTCGAGCGACAATTTGTTTTGAAAATTAGAATTTTGAAGCTTTTTCAATAGATGTATGCTAACAACGTAATATTTTATCGACTTAACCTGAAGTCAGTAGGGTGTAATAATTCAGTAATCATTCATGAAAATTATAATCTATACCAAAACTGGGTTTGAAGTTAGTAACTTTTATTGGTATTCAACGTAGGAAAAAATGAAGTAATGAGTTTCAGAACAGCAATTCTCCTTTGTAAGGATATGTTGGAAAAAATGTAGAGAGTCAGCGATTTCTGCTTTCCTTTGCCAATAAATCATATGTATACACATACACTTTATAATGAAGGACTGTGGCTTCAGTGCTAATATTCGTACACAATTTATCAAATAAATAGTTTTTGAGGACTCATGAAAGAATAGATTACGATTATAAGAATGGTGAAAACAAAGAACATGCACAAAAATTATCAACGTAATAAATTGTTTGGTTTGCTGATAAGGAAAAAAATTCTTCGAGTAACATATCTTCCACAGAACGGCACTGTGTAAGATATAAATGTTATTATAGTTGCTGAAATTCGATTTTTTTATATATGACCAAATCAAAAATTAGTAATGGACAAAGTCACATTCACATACTGCATTTCCCAAATCTTTACATCCCTATGTAACTAAGACGGTTACCAAATGAAAGCTATCTACGAAAGAGCCATTATTCATATTATACAAATCAAAGAGCAACTGAGCTCTAATATCCATATGAAACTCATGCTTTTAAATATTCCGAAATGTTTTCTTATAATTATAATATGTTGTACCATATAATGAGATTAAATATTAACTATATATCTCATTGACTTGATAGTGCCATAAAAATATATCTACGTATGTCTGGAGTCGTTTATGAAAACTTTATACTTCAGTCTGGAAGATTCCGATTAAGAGTGATGACTTATAGAGAAACATATATATGTATCCACGCATTTTCAGCGTCTCTCAGCAGGAATTTCCGCCATCAATCGCGCGTAAGACAGAATTCTCATGAATCAACCGATGCAGACGGTGATAAGAGTGACCCCTCCAAAGATAAGGAAGTCGCGGATTGAAAGAGAGCGGCAATGAGGAATGAAAAGAGTAACAAATGAATAGTAAGAAGATTAATGGAGGAAAAAATGAGGGTATACGGGAGAAAGATAGGCCTTTTACGGAACGAACGACACGTGAAGAAGAGGGAAGATGCATTCGCAGGCAAACGGAAGAGGAGATAAGGATGGGAGTGTAATAGTTGAGATCAAGAGCGTCGGGGTCGCTGGAAGCACCGTTTGGAAACGTGCTAAGGGTTAGGAGGTGAGGCTGGTGAAAATGCAGATGGGTTCTGATGTTAGGAGGCACGGAGAGCGTCGGAGGAACGCCATGTGGAATGGGAGCGTGTTATGGGTTGAAGGGCTTTGGTAGAGGCTGAGGAGTGGAAGTAGTTGGAGGAGATCAAGGGAGTTTATCCGTGAGAGGGCGTTGCAAAAGGTGGAGGAGGGTGTCAGTTTAATGGAGCGAAGGCCTTCTTTAAAGACGTTTGAGAGATACCATTGTTCCCAAGACTCTGTCTCTCTCCTGCAGCGCCATCTGAAACTGATTCCCAAGAGCATCCTCATTTCCGCTTCCTTCGAATAGTATGAATGCGTGTGTACACTACTTTAAATGCGTATGCGCCCTCTTAGGCGAATCGATAGCGTTGGGTAAAGAAATGGAGAGATAGAGAGAAAGTAAGGAATTGAAAAGAAGACTCTATCACTGGAGACTCACCCGTTGGAAGAGATGAGAGCATCCTGAGGTTGTCACTCTCCAAGCAAGACGATGCATAAAATTAATTTGATTCGGGTGGTTGCCTGTCATGAGTTTTCGATCCGTCATCCAGTGAAATATGGCTCTATCGTTAGTTTTTCGTTGCGTATTCAGTTGTTTCTGATCACCTGTTTAGTACCATGTATGATTAGGATGAGTCATACACGGATACCCCAACCCAACATATTGCAAAAACTGGAACCATTCATCGGAATAATTATCACCGAAAAATTGCGGAACATTTTATCAAGTTAACATTTTTCTCGATATTTTAGCAAGAAATATTTGCAAAAATGTGCTTTCATTTTATAGCTTTTCGGAATTTTAAATAAAGGAGTCGATCAAAATATTTTAATTTTTTTTACCTTTAATTCCTTTTATGATGTTAGAATTATTCAAGTATGCCTTATCCAAGAAAATTTTGAAGGATAAATATACTGAACACAGATTTTTACAAATTCAGTCATAAGTGTACTTATGAGTAGTTTAATAACAATAGTTTTGCAACGTTTAGGCATAGGATCGAAATGATAAACATTTTCATAGTGAAATTACGTCATATAATATTCAAATTTCATATCGTACCTCCCTCTATCAAATAATGGCATTCCAATACCTTATTGAATTTTCTGGGTGCTTGGTACGAACCTTGGGTGTTGTGATATACGGTGAGTGTATCGCTATCAGTCCTGGGACCTCGTCCTCAAAATGTAACTTATGCAGAATGCCATGGTTACATTTATTTTCAATTTGAAAAAAGTTATTATGGTTCTGAATAATACTTTAAGCTCTCCTTAATTAGACTAGAATTGCGTCGGAAGCAACGCGTTATATCATTCACATACTGAGTTTTAAGTGCGAGGTCTACCCGGTGTACTTATTACTCATCTGTGTATTTAGATGACATTCACGATCGCAATAAGAGAGTATGAAGGAAATTCCTGATTCCTGAGCATAGAAGTGAAACATTTTACTTATCATTTACATTCACTGCTAAAAACTGTACGTACCAATACTCCAAGTTATTACAATGAATATTACACCATAACGATACTAACGCGCCGAAAACTTTATCATAAATAATGACATTCCCTTCCGACGACGAGTTGACTCGGCAACGAATTGTCTTTCGACAAGTAGTCTCTTCGACAAGCTGTCTTTCGACTAGTCGTTTCAGCGACGAATAATCCTTCGACGATTCGTCTTAACGACGAGAAGCCTCGCGACGAGTTGTCTCAGCGACGAATTGTCTTTCGACCAAATGTCTCAGCGACGAAATGTCTAGCGACGGGTTGTCCTATCGACCGGTTGTCCTTCCTGCCCCTGAACCGCCAGAAACACCATCTTTGGAACTCACTTCCTCCTTATTTTTTATCTTGCTAATTGTATGATAATTAATAAAATTACCTCGAAATTCCTTTATTTGCTTGACTTGTAGTTTCATACTATATTTATTGTGCCAACTATTTTTTTTCACCAGTGCGAAGGTGTACTTATATTATCTTTGTGTGATTTTCAGGTCTGAAAATAAAGTTTTCTCCTTTCCCCAATTCCCCAATGGGAAACATTGTCATATAATATAAACTTTGCATTAATGTAGTCATACCGCGCGGTCGATTTCTCTTCAATTACGTCTTTTTTATTTATTTTAATGACTAGAAATTGTTCTTTTCTCTTCTTGGAAATGTCTTAATGTCTGTTTTCCAAAAAGTAGTTCTACATTTCATCATAAAGTTAGTGTCAAACGATATCTATATAATCAATTTGAAAGTTAAATTAGTTTTACTTCGGACAAGTTTCTTATTATGGATAGCGTAATACTCTCTACTGTGACGAAATTATTAGCAAGAATAAATGCAGCGAAGGCAAATTCCGCGAAAAGAAATATTCCTACGATGCGATGGGAGGAATTACGTAACCGATTCATCGTTTTTATTCAGTGAAGTAGGTCTTGCTCAGAATAAGTTTTCACGTTGCTATGCAATAAAAATCGATAACTACTTTTTACATATTGTATTACAGGTATTGCATCTTCAAAGTTATAACTGTGCGAGTTATTTCAGATTCAAGAAAAAATAAAAGCGCCAAAATGTTACCAATTCGCCAAGAGAAAAAAATCTATCAAAAGAAGGTGAAAAAAGAGCGCGCATTTACTCCCATAGGAAAAAAGACCATGTCCCTCTGGTTCGCAATTTCAGGAGCTATCTATGTAAGTAAGTCCTGAAAGTAAAGCATCTAAATAAGTAGGCATGTCTAGCCGAAGCGAAAAAATCATCTTCACATGTCTGAATCAAAGGAATCAAGAAAGAACAAGTGCAGCGAATGGCAAAAAGAGAATAATTACATTATCCGCCACGGTATCTGCACATCCGGAGTGTGAGAGTGGGTGGGTCGTGACCAAGTGCATTATGGGACCAAGAGGAGTTCAAAGTTGGCGGCGCCGGCGGTAAGTAAGGAGACTAGCGTACTAATAAAACAGGTGAGTCAGCCAACAGCGTTTTCCTGATACGGTTCGGAGAGTAGAGGATTCGGTGGTTTCCGGAGAATGCGGGGGTGGTTATGCATTTGCAAGTAACTGGAGTGGGGAAACAGAAAAGAAAGGAGGGGAACCTCTCCCACAATCCATACTGTCTTGAAGATGAATCTTTACGCAAGATACTGCGAGCTACATAATTCTATACGGGGAGAAATAATAAAAGGAGAGAAATTTAATTTTCCAAGTCTAGATAAAAATGACTTTACAATGATGTCTTTAAGATAGAATTTTTTATACATTGCTACACTTGTCCAAGTTGAGCTATCATTAAGATGATATAAAATCAAGAAAGAGCAGATAAATAAGAACATAATATCAAATGAATCCTTTTAAGATAAATAATTAATGCTATATGCTAAGTTTGAAGAAGTATGCATAGAGTAAAGGCGCAGAAATCAATAGAGCATCAGGAGAGTAACATGGGATAGTACCCCTCAAATCACAGGGTTCTAAAATCATGAACTATTAAAGCGATATTCTATATAAATAGGTGACCATATTTTACATAAACAGGTTACTAGAGAAATATTTTGAATATATATTGTTGCTTCAATGGTGAATAAAGCAACCAATAACAATCAATGCTGCAACAATTAAGCTCTACTTATTAACAATCGACGCCAAGCTCAAATATACCTGAGACAACAATAGAGATAGGGCATTTGCACCAATTAAATAGCAATGATTGACTCAGAAGATGTTAAATTAGTAATCTAAAGAGAAAATGAAGAAAAACAAGAAACAAATAGAAGAGCTTCTGCTTCATCTCACGTAAATTTAGTGGTTAGGCATGTAAACTTTTTCGGTGTGCTTCAGTGCTCAACGAATGTTTGAAAACTTTTTGTGAGACATCGAGAAATAAGGGGATCGGCGAACGAAAAAGGTAACGGGATGAAAGAAAGGGGCGGGGCAAGGATGGGGAAGAGATAGGGGGTGGGGGGGGGGACGCGGGCGAGGCCGGACAGAGCGACGCCACAGAGACGACTGATTCACAACGGCATCTAGACGAATAGTATCCGCACTATATATCTCTCTTCATTTCTCCCGCTCACTCATTTGCCCTCCACGCACACTCACCATCTTCCCATTCCTCTCCAGTACTGGCGCAACTCCTTTTTTTATATTCCTTCGATTTGCTTTTGTCTCGTCATAACTTTTTCCGACTCACTAGATTTTCCACGAGGACTTCGTTGTTTCCCTAAAAGGATTCTCGTGTTGAAAATGTAAAATTGGCGGAGAAATAGAATGGAAAGAGCGGATTCGTACCCTTGCTCAACATTTACATTAGATTTCCTCAAAGTAAATGTCTCTTTCCCAAATGAAAATTAATACGATCAATTCACAGGGTTATGAAGTAGTGACCCTATATATTGATTTCTTCCATATGTAATATTTGGAATGGGTTATGTGAGGAGCATTGTTTGGCGGAAATTGGCGAGATAGTAACGGCTGGATGAGTAAGCGATTAACACACGGGCCTATTTGAATGGCAATGTTTCTAGCTATAGGCCCTGTATTACAGCCACTGGCTCCATAGTCACATCATAAAAAAAAAGATATTCGAATGCCCCGCTGTTGTGGGTTTGCAGGACTTAGGGTGAGGAGCCAAAATATGAACCGGTAGTTAAAGGGTTACAGAAATTCACAAGGAGAAGCGGACATGAAAAATGTCCATGTAGCTCAATGGATAGAACAACCAACCGGCAATTGGGAGACCCGGGTTCGAGTCCCGGTTCCGTCAGACTTTTTTCATGCATGTTTCTTCTTTGGAATTTTCCTAGATGCACGCCTTATCGTACAGAGTTACCTAAACACTTTTCCTTGTGGTTAAAGAAAGGCCGTGTGACGAATGTGAGGGTCGTTTTACGTCACATTTACGAAGAATGTACGCAAGCATGATTAATACTGTGTATGAGGAAAATGTAATTGACAGTTAAGTAAGAGGAAAATCGGGAGAGAATATACTCGAATATAGTGAGTGAAATCTTCAATGAAGAAGTACGTAGCTTAAATAATATAAGTGAATGAAAAGTATGAAACAAATGAAATGATAAAAATAGTCTGAAATATAAATGTAGATAGATAGAAATCAAATAAATCAGGATAGAGAGGTACAGAGAATTAATGTGTATATGCGAAGAAAATAACTCGTTTTCCTCGTATTTATATTCATTAAATTGTGCTTTGATCAATCTGCCAATTCATCTCTCCTAGGAACTTCAAATACGGGAAGTGAAGTATATAAAAATATTTGTTACCTTCCACATCCAACCTCAAATATGAATAATATGAAAGTTTCAACAGGTCAAGAAATTTGAGTCACTTATGCCTGCCCCGATTTACTTTGGTTTAATATTATTCGAGATACAAATACTCTTGTTGAGACTATACCGAGCAAGCACAACTTACGCAAATCAAAATTCGGCAATAGACTCGATCTCCATACACACGGGAATTGCCAATAATGTCAGATATACCCTCAAGTTAATAACAAGAAACGAATAGACTTTCATGATAGTGTGACAATCCCACTACCGACAGCAGACAGTAGAAAGTGAGCAGTTAGTGCGAGTAATAAATGTGGTTGCATAATTTTATGTTTATGTGATAGCTACTTTTATCTCAGTCTCAACCACTCAACATGAGTATCAAGAGGATCAGCATGATCACTTAACTAAAGGTGGAGGCAACTTGAGGACCTCATCCCATAGGCTCAGTTTAACTGGGAGAAGCTTTGAGGTAATGGCTTTAAAAATGTATAACAAATTCCCTGACTCAGTTAAAAATAATAGAAAGGTGCCATTTTGTAAAAAAATAAATCAATATATCCTGACAAAAGTAATAATATTGTGCCTTTATAATAATGTGGATGAATTTCATAATGAAAAACATTTCTGATATGATGTAAAAATGAAATTTATAATTAGCAACAAGTATTTTAATTCTAATGTATTTATAATATTGTAATTATTATTGCATTAATTTAATAAATTTAATATTAATTAATATAATTGCACTTCCAATGTAATTATATTATATTGGTTAAACTGGTAAAATTTTATGGTTTTGACGTGTCCTATATATGCTTATATATGTCTTTGGATAATTAAATGTATTATTATTAATTAGCTGTTTCCATGTATGTAATTATACCATAGAAGAGCATGGAAAACACGTTATCTTGGTTGCAAACTATATTCGAAGTTAAGCCTTCCATATCCCATGGGTTAAATGGAAGAGGAGACTTTAAAGTCTCAATTTCGCCCAAAATAAAGACATTATTCATTTATTTACTATGCAAGTTGGCCTCGGTCTGCGTTACCTTGGATGGCTGAGACTAAACGTATGTACAAGTGCAAATATATCGTTTTAATTAATGATTCACCAATCACATTAGTTAGAGTGAATATATATTTCCTATGGCTGAAATGTTGTTATTGTTATGCTTGAAAGTTTTATTTCAAGCGATTTTAAATAATAACACTATTCCGGAGGAATGGAAAAAGGCAACGATCATACAAATTCATAAAGGGGGAATCAAGACAAGCGTAGAAAATTACAGGCCCATCAGTTTGACGTCGGTGACATGCAAGATAATGGAGAGATTGGTAGCGGACTATTTAAGGAGTTTTTGGAAGGATACAGGGTGGCTGTACAAGTACCAACATGGTTTCAGAAGAAAATATTCATGCGAGTCGCAGTTGCTGGGTTTATGCCAAGATATTTCAGACTCATTAGATCTGCAAAAGGAAGTAGATGCCATTGTAATAGATTTCTCCAAAGCATTTGACATAGTACCGCATCATCGGTTGGTAGATAAAATTGACGAAATGGATATAGACAATAGGATTAAGAGCTGGTTGCGAAATTTTATAAATTGTAGATCACAGCGAGTAAAAGTAGGTGAAATATTATCAGAAAATATTGAAATAACGTCAGGGGTACCCCAGGGAAGCGTAATCGGTCCATTATTATTTTTAATCTATGTAAATGACCTGGCGAAGGGAATAAAATCGAAAATCAAGCTTTTTGCTGACGATTGCATAATTTACAGAGAAATAAATAGTGAGAATGATAGCAAAATACTGCAAGAAGACATTTTAAGAGTCGAAAAGTGGGCTTCAATAAATGGAATGATGATAAATGCGAAGAAAAGTAATCACATTACATTTACAAATAAAAGGAAAGAGAGAGAAATTAGTTATGAGTTAAATGGTGAGGAAATACCGAAAGTAAATAAATGCAAATACTTAGGGGTTATACTAACGAAAAATTTGGACTGGAGTACTCATATAAACAAAATTGTGTCTAAAGCATTTAAAAATTTACATTTTGTGATGAGAAATCTAAAGGGTAGTACTAGGAACGCTAAAGAATTAGCATATAAAACAATAGTAAGGCCGATACTAGAATATGTGACAAACGTTTGGGATCCTCATGATAAGCTGAACATTAAAAAGATAGAGAAAGTGCAACGAAAAGCAGCTAGATATACGTTAGGGAGACATAAGAAAGAAGACAGCGTTACAGAGATGTTGAAGACGCTCGGGTGGGAATCACTGGAAAAAAGGCGAAAGATAAACCGGTTAATAGGCATCTTCCAGGTTAGAAACGGAGGCGAGGCATGGACAGAATTAAAGAATAGGATAGAGGAACCACACTATATAGCTCGAGGGGATCATAAATATAAGTTCAAACATAGAAAACAAAGAACAGATATCGCTAAGTTTTCCTTTATAAATAGAGGAATAAAAGATTGGAATAGGTTACCTGAAGAGGTTTTCAAACCATACCCGAAAAGCAAAAAAGATTTCAGAAAAACATGTTTTAATTTACTCTAAATGTTACGGAAGTATATGATGATGTCATGATGTATGGTATATGTAGTGTATGTGTATGTTTTGTAAATTTTACTGTTATATCCTTGCCACCAGAGCATTGCTACAATTGTAAGATTATTGTAACAAATATAATAATATCATTTATAAGAGCTCTCGCTGGCATTGGAACATGCAAGAGCTATTTGTATAAGATATGTATGAGTATCACATTAGGTTTTTGAGTAAAATAGGAGTAGGTGAAGATAATATCCAACGTTATCTGGTTGGCGTCGCCTATGTTATGTTATGCTAATTTTAGTATTACGTGTAAGTCTTTTGCATTTTAATATTTAGGCTAAAATTCCACGTCAGTCAGGCGAACTAGGGTAATTATACATTATCAAACAGACTCAAACATCAGCTTCTATTTCTCATAGATTTCATTCAAAACGAATCACGTTGGCCAGATGATGACCGTCAAAGTCGAAACCGATTATTTAGAAGAGGTTGTTTTATATGGCGTTCCACAAAGTTATGCCGAAACACCTGTAGCATATATTTTTGAAATATCAAGCACAGTTCACATGGAATTGCCTCCGTCGATTTAACAAAGCTGATAACTATTTCAGTAGAATGCACCCAACCGAAACTGAAGGACCTGAGCATTCCGGAATCTTGAAAAAAAAGGCTGGTTGGAGCCTCATCCCCTTTACAATTAGCTACAAAGAGCTAAGAGAGGGGAATGAGACTCTCTTACTGAGAGAGATGGGGAATGAAGTAATTTGCCCTAGCTTTCATCTCCGAGCCAGAGTGCTATCACTGGAACAAACTCATGTAAGTGAAGCACAATGAGTCTAGGAGAAACAGTATTCGTAGAATGCCATTAGGGGAGTCATCAATGGAAAGCCAAATCAATTCAATCTTTCAGCATCACTCGCACATCAGTAGTTCTCGAATCGTCATACCCATGAGTACGACTGAGATACAATAAATTAAATATATATATTTCTCTATTGCGTACCAGAAATGAAGCGAAAAAAATGTAATTCATCAAGATTTGCTAGGAAGGAGTAATGATACGATATCTAAGAAAACGATTCGATTTCGCAAACCTAAACTAATCTAATGTGATATCTTTATATTCTAACAAAAATTTTCATTGCTGTACTTTTGATCAGAGAAAAAACCATTTTTAAATCATGACATACCATTACCTAAAAGACAAAGCTTAAGATAAGAAAGTGGGATTTGAAACCAAAATGACATCACGTCTGAGGAATGCCGCGTGGAACATCGATGGGAATTGAGGAAAAGGAACGAATAGCATCAATTATCAGCTTCCCTGTCTCGCTAACCGCCTGATACACCGGTTCGAACACTTGCGCTTAATTTAACCTCGCCTGCAACGAGAACTCGCTGCGTACACATTTGCGCATGCGTGTGTACGCGCGTTTCCATTCGTGCGTGTGTGCGCGCAATGCATTCCCAACGACGTGACATTCCTCTGTCGGTTCGTTAAAGTATTGCCAGTCAATTGCCTCACTCCGCAACCACTCACAGCACACGTCGAGTTTCCCGTTTCGTTGGGCTTTCCACACTGTCATTGCTCCAAGGGCGTGAATCATGCGAAGATTTCAAAATTTACGCATAATGGAATCACCCGAAGCAATTGCGATATTGTAGGTCGGATATATGGTCGAAAATATCGACAACCATTGTATGGCTGTTAATTAATTGTGCATAGCAATGGAGAGATACTAAATCAAGGGATAATCGCTGAGGTATGCGAGACATTTATCGATAACTTACATGTACAGAATTCAACTACAAATAATGGTCCTACAAAACCTAAGCAAATTACCATAAAAAGGAGAATTGGCATAAGATTTTAATTTTGGCTGAATAATATCGTTTTGTGTTTGAAATTGCGCGAATTCTTAAAAAATAGACGAAAATTTTATGAAACTTCGTGGTAGTAAAATATTAGTGCCCCTGATGACCAAAGCGACAGAATGTATGGTAAGGAGATGATATTCTTTTGGAGAAGGTGCAATCTTTTGTTATTTTTACAATTTACAAACTTACAAGTTCGAGTGCTGATGACGTAATAGAGCTTCTTAATCCCGCTCTTTTCTCCCATGGACAGTTGTTTGTTCCATGGTAACGATTCAGGAGGTGAAAAACCATGAAGATGTTTATCAAAGTAGGAAGAGAAAAATGGATTTCTACTATAGCAAAAATTAGTACTAAAAACTTTTTTGCGCTTCGAATTCCACGAGATTCGTAAAATTTAAGAAAAGTTGATTGAGATATCTTTTATACATTCCGCTTACATTTTTTGGTTTAAATTATAATATGGTTTACTTATAAAATTATTATTATAGGCTACATAATCAATTTAAGTTAAGTTCCGTCATTTTTGATGCGGGAGATCTCTAATAAATAAAGTAATGGATAACAAACTGCTGTTGCAGCTAAAATAGAGCAACGAGATAGTAATCGACTATATATAAAATATATCGAGTGTCAAATATTTAAAAATACAATTATCAGAAATAAATTTCTTATTGAATACTTAAAAACGATCGTCTTTTTCCTGGAAAGTCATGACAATCCGTTTTACCTATTCCAATAGAGACCATGTAATTAATAAAATGTCAATCTAAATCAATCAATCGACGCTACTTACAGAGTTAGAATGTTAATTCTCTGACTCATGATCCAAACTGTTTCATAACGTGTTGATCTTAGCTCCTGAGGCGAAATGTCGCCAGGAATCACCTTTCTCTTATTCCAAACCGATTCATCCCCCACATTCATCACTTGCTCCCGACACGCAAATTGCTCGCAGCGGCGATTTGAGAGCGAGAATTTCCGTTTGTTTATTCCTTTTACTCATCCTCCTCACCTTTCTCTCTATAACACGGTAGACAAGCAAGAAGCCCATGTCTCCGTATCCGTGGAAACCAAACTCAACCCTTTTTGCGTCCGGCCGATCGGTTAGCGTAGAGTGGTTGAGGTTGAATGCTCTTCCACAAGACGAGAACAGACGAATTTCCTGCGACTAATACTCCTCAAAACAATATCAGCTAACCGAATTTTGCATATGGGGAGAGTTGCAAAGTTGTGCAGGTAGACTGATGACTATAGACAACGTATAATTCCTTGAAGTTTTGGGAAATGAGCTCTACAAGATATTTACTCACTAACAAATGCATAATTCCTACAAATAATTCAGATAAGAACAGGTTTTTGGTTTGAAATTATAATAAGTAGGCTGTAAAATTTAATTAAAAGGAATAATATAAGGAAGTAGAACCTTGATAGGTTCATACGCCCTAAATTTTCCCTCCATTCTCTCTTTCCTCTATTTTTCGTTAACTTGTTTCAGGTTTAACACCATACAACGACATTATCCTTCATCCTGCTGTTTTTTCCTGGAATCCTACCACCAACTTCTTTCTTTGATAATTTCTCCTTACTAAATACTTGCCTCATCCTACTCTTTTGGTGCCAATTTTTTCTTGAGACAAAACCTTCTCTTTTCCTACATGTCTATTTTTTCATTTCAAGTATCTTTTTTTCAAACCACACCATTCTAAATTTTACTATTCTATACGGTGCCCACATCTCGAAGGCCTTCTATTTTTTATGTCCCTCTTCCTTAGGGCCTATATTTCACACCAATTCAGAGATGATAATATTTCAAAAAATTACCATTATGAGTGTTGGCCGAAAAATCTGAACTTATACATTATACTATTTGAACAACTTCTTCAGAGAAAAGTTATTCTATCAAATAAGATGTCATCGAAATACTTTTCTTCATTTTAAATTTTATATTTAGAAGGCACTTATTAATTTATCTCTCATCCCTTGCATATTTCAATTAGTTCTTTAAACAAAACGATTCTCAACAAGTGGTGGTCTATTTTCCATTAATTCAGTTATCATAGAGAAATGGTAGAAGTAAGAAAGTTTTAAGGGAGTATAAACTCATCCGCAAATCATGAGAGAAATCAACGACAAACGAAATCGAGGTGCTGTCCCGCATTTACTTACCGAGTACACTAAGATTTAAAAATTGAATCAGCACGAAAATACTACATACACCTTTATAATATAGACTGCTTTGAAAAAAGTGACATTCCATTGCTGTGATCATCTAATTTCGTTATCCTTTTATCATCCCTTCGGACCTATTTTACATCGCGTTGTTGTAAGCAGTCATACACAAAAATCTTTGTAAACCTATCTCCGTTCATTATTTTATTATTTTTTGTCGATTAAGATAACCTTTTGAGTAAATATTGCATTTTCCTAAAACTCCCCGATTTTGTCTCCAAGCGACAAAAATCATGAATTCAGATCACACACTTGCCTTATTCATTTTTTATGAACCAAATTTCGAAGCTTTGAACGAAGGTAACTGGGTACCTGAGAATTAAATGTTAACAAATACTACCTTAAAAGTACCTGTAAATCTGTGTTTACCAGACGATACTTTGAACCACAATATCTCCCTTTTCCCTCTCGGATCTGATTCCGCGTGCAGCAGAGGTTAATTTCGGAACTGCAAACGGTAAAAAGTCACTAAAACCTCTCATTCCAACGACTGAAAACCTACCGAAAATAAGGCTCGGGTACTCTAATCGTGGAGCAATCTCCCTCGCCATGGGCCTATTTAATCGGCCCATCATCTCGTTCCCAATGTAAATCGACGCGACGCCGAAATTGAAACAACGGCGCATCGGAGAAGGAGATAACGAACTTTTCGAACCCTCTTTATTTCGCGATCGGAACAATAGAGGGAGTAGCAGACGTATTTTTGAATACACAAGGTATCTGTCTGTAGATAAAAGGGTGAAACTCGTCAGTCCGATGATGAAGTAGTCGAGATAGGTGGATAACAGGGCTGTTGTGTGCCGTTTTTAAAGGGGTGCGTATATGCTTGTTGGCGCTTTGAATTATATTTTGAGGATATTTAAGTGCGAATCAACCTGAGAAAGAATAAAACTTATTCTTTATTGTATAGCTGTTTAAAGAAGACAACGACTACGTATTAAAGTTCAGAGATGAAAATATGTATACCAAATAGGTAGGATTAAATACAGACAGTTACCAACTTCCTTAAGAACGACTTACGTAAACCCAGACTTATTTCAATGTCCAAAAACTGAACGGGAAACTCTAGCTTAGAAACAAATGACGTTCTATTTGCGCAGCTTTAACGAGTAGATCATGCGGCAATCCTTATAAGTTATCGCCTATTTTAATTGTGTAAATCTCTGTCCCTAGTGTAATGGTTAACTTTTAGTTATTCTACCCTTTGAAATGCAGCACTATAAGTAATGTACGACTTACGTAAAATTTGAGTTACGAAGTGAGTCCACTTAGGTAAGTCGGGATTGTTCGTAGAGTAAACGAAAATCGTGGAATACAAAGATGAGAGAATTAAATCAAAATAGAATGGGCATGAAAGGCTTTAAAATGCTCTAAATTAATGAACTAGTGTACAAAATATGGGAAAAGGATAGTTGGAATATCCAATAAGGGAGCCAAAGTAGGAAGTGCAATAGGTGTTATTCAATACAAGAAGAAGAGAAAAATCATCAGTTTCAGCAACAAAGGGAGGGATCATCATCATCAGGGTTCTGCCTGACGNCATAACGTGTTGATCTTAGCTCCTGAGGCGAAATGTCGCCAGGAATCACCTTTCTCTTATTCCAAACCGATTCATCCCCCACATTCATCACTTGCTCCCGACACGCAAATTGCGCGCAGCGGCGATTTGAGAGCGAGAATTTCCGTTTGTTTATTCCTTTTACTCATCCTCCTCACCTTTCTCTCTATAACACGGTAGACAAGCAAGAAGCCCATGTCTCCGTATCCGTGGAAACCAAACTCAACCCTTTTTGCGTCCGGCCGATCGGTTAGCGTAGAGTGGTTGAGGTTGAATGCTCTTCCACAAGACGAGAACAGACGAATTTCCTGCGACTAATACTCCTCAAAACAATATCAGCTAACCGAATTTTGCATATGGGGAGAGTTGCAAAGTTGTGCAGGTAGACTGATGACTATAGACAACGTATAATTCCTTGAAGTTTTGGGAAATGAGCTCTACAAGATATTTACTCACTAACAAATGCATAATTCCTACAAATAATTCAGATAAGAACAGGTTTTTGGTTTGAAATTATAATAAGTAGGCTGTAAAATTTAATTAAAAGGAATAATATAAGGAAGTAGAACCTTGATAGGTTCATACGCCCTAAATTTTCCCTCCATTCTCTCTTTCCTCTATTTTTCGTTAACTTGTTTCAGGTTTAACACCATACAACGACATTATCCTTCATCCTGCTGTTTTTTCCTGGAATCCTACCACCAACTTCTTTCTTTGATAATTTCTCCTTACTAAATACTTGCCTCATCCTACTCTTTTGGTGCCAATTTTTTCTTGAGACAAAACCTTCTCTTTTCCTACATGTCTATTTTTTCATTTCAAGTATCTTTTTTTCAAACCACACCATTCTAAATTTTACTATTCTATACGGTGCCCACATCTCGAAGGCCTTCTATTTTTTATGTCCCTCTTCCTTAGGGCTATATTTCACACCAATTCAGAGATGATAACATTTAAAAAAATTACCATTATGAGTGTTGGCCGAAAAATCTGAACTTACACATTATACTATTTGAACAACTTCTTCAGAGAAAAGTTATTCTATCAACTAAGATGTCATCGAAATACTTTTCTTCATTTTAAATTTTATATTTAGAAGGCACTTATTAATTTATCTCTCATCCCTTGCATATTTCAATTAGTTCTTTAAACAAAACGATTCTCAACAAGTGGTGGTCTATTTTCCATTAATTCAGTTATCATAGAGAAATGGTAGAAGTAAGAAAGTTTTAAGGGAGTATAAACTCATCCGCAAATCATGAGAGAAATCAACGACAAACGAAATCGAGGTGCTGTCCCGCATTTACTTACCGAGTACACTAAAATTTTAAAATTGAATCAGTACGAAAATACTTCATACACCTTTATAATATAGACTGCTTTGAAAAAAGTGACATTCCGTTGCTGTGACGATCTCATTTCGTTATCCTTTTTATTATCCCTTCGGACCTATTTTACATCGCGTTGTTGTAAGCAGTCATACACAAAAATCTTTGTAAACCTATCTCCGTTCATTATTTTATTATTTTTTGTCGATTAAGATAACCTTTTGAGTAAATATTGCATTTTCCTAAAACTCCCCGATTTTGTCTCCAAGCGACAAAAATCATGAATTCAGATCACACACTTGCCTTATTCATTTTTTATGAACCAAATTTCGAAGCTTTGAACGAAGGTAACTGGGTACCTGAGAATTAAATATTAACAAATACTACCTTAAAAGTACCTGTAAATCTGTGTTTACCAGACGATACTTTGAACCACAATATCTCCCTTTTCCCTCTCGGATCTGATTCCGCGTGCAGCAGAGGTTAATTTCGGAACTGCAAACGGTAAAAAGTCACTAAAACCTCTCATTCCAACGACTGAAAACCTACCGAAAATAAGGCTCGGGTACTCTAATCGTGGAGCAATCTCCCTCGCCATGGGCCTATTTAATCGGCCCATCATCTCGTTCCCAATGTAAATCGACGCGACGCCGAAATTGAAACAACGACGCATCGGAGAAGGAGATAACGAACTTTTCGAACCCTCTTTATTTCGCGATCGGAACAATAGAGGGAGTAGCAGACGTATTTTTGAATACACAAGGTATCTATCTGTAGATAAAAGGGTGAAACTCGTCAGTCCGATGATGAAGTAGTCGAGATAGGTGGATAACAGGGCTGTTGTGTGCCGTTTTTAAAGGGGTGCGTATATGCTTGTTGGCGCTTTGAATTATATTTTGAGGATATTTAAGTGCGAATCAACCTGAGAAAGAATAAAACTTATTCTTTATTGTATAGCTGTTTAAAGAAGACAACGACTACGTATTAAAGTTCAGAGATGAAAATATGTATACCAAATAGGTAGGATTAAATACAGACAGTTACCAACTTCCTTAAGAACGACTTACGTAAACCCAGACTTATGTATAGCCAATGTCCAAAAACTGAACGGGAAACTCTAGCTTAGAAACAAATGACGTTCTATTTGCGCAGCTTTAACGAGTAGATCATGCGGCCATCCTTATAAGTTATCGCCTATTTTAATTGTGTAAATATCTGTCCCTAGTGTAATGGTTAACTTTTAGTTATTCTACCCTTTGAAGTGCAGCACTATAAGTAATATACGACTTACGTAAAATTTCAGTTACGAAGTGAGTCCACTTACGTAAGTCGGGATTGTTCGTAGAGTAAACGAAAATCGTGGAATACAAAGATGAGAGAATTAAATCAAATAGAATGGGTATGAAAGGTTTTAAAATGCTCTAAATTAATGAACTAGTGTACAAAATATGGGAAAAGGATAGTTGGAATATCCAATAAGGGAGCCAAAGTAGGAAGTGCAATAGGTGTTATTCAATACAAGAAGAAGAGAAAAATCATCAGTTTCAGCAACAAAGGGAGGGATCATCATCATCAGGGTTCTGCCTGACGGTAGGTTCTCGTGCTGTAATCCTCGATGCTTAATCCCCTTTCCTTTATTGCGTAGCAACATAAAAGCAAAAGATACAGTTGTTTACTGGGCAGATGAACTAATTTAGAGGGATAAGAACAGTGACTGAAGAAACTGTACATGGCGGGAAGAACTGATGATCTCTCTAAAACTCTAGATCTGCTAACTTCTGCTCTCTCGATTGTGATAATCATGCACAGCTATGACCCATATTCTATACAGATCTTTTTGACCCACTTTTCTGTGCCATTCTGGGTCGGTTTCTTCTCAGAAATAAATCTAGCGCAGTCCAGAAATATCAAACCTGGCTGATAAAAAAAAATCCTGAAGATGGTTAGGGAGGATTACGTCGTAAAATGTTATATTTTTACCTTTAGTATATATATAACTGCATATTTAACCCCTTCCATATAGGGGATGTTAAAACAATAGACCTGTATGATTGATGTAATGACGTGATATAGACTATAATTTGCTGAACTAAATTTACAAGGGTCTCCCAGATAGCCAAGTGGGCAACGCGTTCGTCTTCAGTGAAAGCGGTCCCGGGTTTGATTCCCGGTGGGGGCCTACGTGCGAAATGACCTAAGCTGACGAAGCACTTTTAACTATACTACTACTACATATATATATATAAGTTAAACAAAAATTGTGATTTCAACATTTTATTTTCTGTCAGGTTTCGGATTAAACAGTCACGATGACTTGGAATCATCAGAAAGCACAATATAGAGATATTGAACCTCAGATTGTAGCCATAGAAACCCATTCGAAATTTTCCCGCCTTCTTTTGCTAGACTTGGCAATCTTTTTTTGAAGTCCCTGAACACAGAACGGAAACAACTTGTCTCAGACGTATTTTACACTGAGAATTGCCGGCTAACCGCAGTAATTGAGGGGTTAGTGGTTTCGACAAAGGAATTATGATTTCAGACTTGGCATGAATGCCTTCACTCGAGTTCTTTACCGCAATTTATTCTTACTAAGCATCTGCGGGTGAAAATCCGCACTATAAATACCAGGACCACCTTGCGAATCGAAAGATCGGCCTACACCGTAGGGAATAGATTAAAAATAAAACATCGGGCGAATCTGAATGCATTTTGAAGTAGTTTCCCCATCACACTAGACATTCACTTATGCATTTCAGCTCTAAATGCGTGAGCCCCTAAATTACGAGTTACCGGTCGCACCCACTTCGTGTACTCCCCTCGCAAATCCAATATTCCGCAAAAGCGTATCTCGCATGCACGTCACGTTTGAAAAAGACTGCGATTCGCGTGCTATTTCGAACCCGTGCGGTGCATTTCGGGAACGCCATTAAATCCACTTCGCAGGGAGTGGGAGAAATAAAGAGTTTTCGATAAACAACTTGGAAATGCATGCGAACCGCACCTCATGCAAAACCGGTAAGCGGGTCATTAAGAAAAAAAAAGATCGACCGAGTCATTCCATTCGGACCTGCAAAGATATTTTTAAACCTTTTTTTTTCACCCATTTCGAAGTCAGACGCCACTTCCTCCGTTCGGAAAGGGAGTGAGTCACTCCGTTTTTCTGCGAAACCGAAGGATAATGGGGTCTGTTATTGCATGTCTTCATGCTCAATTGACCAAAACGGGGATCTCGACAATCACGCGATGCAGATTTCGGTTACTATGGCGAATTGAGCGTGGAATGCGCAGCTGCGCTTGTAGCGAATGAAACCGCTTTCACGTTCCACATTTCCAATGTTTTGATTCGTTCAAGCTAAATATAAATGCGGACATTTTAATTGCAGAATATGATGAGGTTTTTCCTTCCTCTTTTGCGGTTTAATAGTTTATCATTCATGTTTTTTGCGCCTGAATATTTCCAATAGGGTGTCGAGACTTCATTCATCTAGAAAATTTCAGTGTGTACATGAATAAAAACTTCCAAATTCTTTAGACTGCAAGTAAGAAAATATACTAGGGTATGTAAACCGCCGACTGTGGTGGCGTAGTGGTTAGCGTGCTAGTGCTCCAACCCCAATGATCCAAGTCCCATCTAGTCGGACCTTTCCAGTAAGGGGATGGATATTTGTAATCGTAAATTATAATAATTGAAATGTATGTATTGGAGCCTTCCTATTTCCGTTAGATAAATATATAATTAAATCGTCATTTATCTGAGTAAGAACGGAGCCATAGCAGTAAAATTAAAGTTCTTATACCTGAACCGAAATTGAAAACTAGCGCATATTCTGCTCTGATTTTCGAATCGCAATTATATTAAAAGTAACCATATAATCATATTTCGCAATGATGGATGAATAAGATAAATATGACGAAAATAAATGATGGACGGTTACTTTCAAGTCGATATTTAACATTTACATGTTCATACATGAACTCAAACTGATCATTCCTTCAATATCATTAGTCTTCCTTTAAAATTGAATTGAATGTCTCGATGATAATATATTTTTATTATAAACGTCATATAAAGGTACGTATAGTTATTGATATAAAATTTTCGTATTTGGAGCCAAGTAGACGTATTCAAACTGGTTCCAACTGGTTGTATTAGGAGCGAAACGAAAAATATCGGAGTATTTTAATAAACATCAGAGAATTCGTATCTTTTTACGCCTCTGACTAAAGAAATTGAAATTTTAGTCCTTATAATTTAAAACGCATTACAATAAATATGTATTTCCATATGAATTAATTTTAGAATTATTTTAGACGATTATTAATAACGCTGCACTTTCGATTGCTAACAGCACGACTTACAAATGATTGTCGCGGGTAACATAACGTTCCGCGACAGTAGCTCACGTCTTTATCGATTAAAATTGAATATAGAGGGAAAGCTTGTATTCAAGGCAACAATTGGCAAACGAATTGAAATATTGGAATTAACAAGGAATTGTAAACAACTATAGGGCTAATAAATGTTAACAAACTCCGAACAGCTCATAATGTGAGTCGATAGAGAAATACGATAATTATAAGGCAGCTGCAAATATCGTAAAAGAGCAGCAACGCATGATGCTGAAGCTGGAACTGATTAAAATAAACGACAAATTTAGAATTACGATGGTAAAAGATGATTATATTTTTCATATATTAGGTGAAATCACTAATTCTCTAAAAGAGGAAATAATCACTATCGAAAAGTTTTATAATCAACTATCCTGAAAATCCCGAAAGTTTATACCGGGAATTGTCTCGAGTTACATTATTCAGTTCTCTTTGACTCGTCTGTCATATGTTCATTTCATAAGCGTTATCGACTTATTTTCTATTGTAATTTGATCATACAAGTGAATTGATGAAATCATTCTAGGTAAATATTTGGTGTGACGATGAACTGTCGGCAGAAATCATGGAAAATTGTTATAATTTACGTTAGTACCCCGCGAGCCGCCATATGGCGTATGGGAGAGGGTGAAATAAACACGTTGCACATCTTACCACAAATTTTCATGATAAAACCGGCTGCGAAAACTACTATTCATCATCAACGTCGAATTCTTACAGGCATTGTAGAAAAAACTTCAAAACTGACAGCACAACTATAATCTGCGACAAGATGTATAAATCAATTGTTTACGCACTTCCCTTATAGTACAATATGTTATTCCCCTAATGAGTTCTTATTTTCTTCAAATCGAAGCCCTATCTTTGGAAAACAAACGTTGATATACTGCTACAGTCATAAAGATAATTATGAGACGTTGAACATTACGCTTGAAAGTTGAAAGAAAGATCATTTATTCATGAATGTAGCACGCTTTCTTCGACACCTGGAACCGAACTGCTTCCGGAAAGATTACCAAACGATTCCAGAATTCCAAAGATCGACCTTGTAGTCCTTCAAACGAGTCAAGCGAACGTTTCCTTTCAAAACCTAATGAATCGCAATAGACCTTGTTTCCCCATTAATGCAAATTTCTCTCTTGTCCATCAATAAAACCGTTTTCATTTAAAAAAATAAAGCTCCTGAGAAGGAGGTTCTGAGGAATAATGGGGATTGAAAATGAGGGGAAATAAAAAGAATTCTAAAAACAGCTCCTCGTTTTCTAATAGTTCTCTCCCGCGGAAACGACTGCGGAGTCTTGAGCTCCAAAGATCGACCCGAAATGTAACAATAAGCCCGGCTCAAACAGTATGAATAAATTAAAGGAGACCGGTAACTGATTCAGACCCCGGCCGCCGTACTTTTCACGGAGCTGCTGCATGAGGTGAAGAGGAGAGGGGCGAGGGTTGGCTGAATGCATTCCAAATCGAGGTGCCAGAAAATGGAAAACGAGCCTTGGAAAAGAGGATGGAGAGGAAAGAGGATTAAGAACTGAAGATATTACGCCGCACCAGTTTCAAGACGTGAGAGAAAAGGTACTGGGCGAGCAGGGGGTGATATTGATTACCATAGAGCACTTTCCGTTAATTTATAAATGTAGTACTAAAAGTAAGATTATACTATGGACAGGAGAGCCTTAATATAGTAACTACTAACACAGCGAGTTACGTGTGCTTAGTGAAACCTACTATTAATTATTTCAGCGACCAAATATTTCGTATGTCGGTTTTGTAAAGTAACGACTGATTTCGCTGAAACGACGATCTTTTGCTCAATAGAATGCTGCACCGATGCACCATAAAGATAACTTGAAAACATAATTTAATAGAGCGGCCTCCTTGTTGAACTTACTTTATAGCAGGATCATAAGCTAAAGTACCGTGACAGTTGGTCTTCACATTTCAAGTGAAGATGGCGAAATATCTCTTCGATATTTCGGCGATAAACTTTCTTTTCCTGAGTAACTTTGCCTACTGATATTCCATCCAAGAGGCAAAAACGTTCCTAATTTGACGCCTAATAAATACGTTTAGTTCGATATCAAGTTTGTATATGTGTGTCTCAGTTTTCAAAGTATTATTTCATTTAAAGAGATCACGTTACAAAAACTTTAAAATTATCAGCTCTACCTGCCGAGTTCTTTTCTATATCACAAACACGCACTTAAGCTAAAAATATATGATTGAACGTGCCACAAAGTGTCCCATGTTTTCTGACGTAATGCGAAAATAACAGCAGCAATTACGACATGAAAAGCGTTGTATTATGGAAAGTGGAATGTCCTGAAAAATGTTGACAAATTTTCCTAGAAAGAAATATGTAAAACGTACAACTTAAAAATGTGATGACGAATAAAGGACATTAAAAATTATATCACATGGATATTTAAAACGTTTAAGGTATGTTTTTATGTAAAAATAACGTCTTAAAAAATGGCCCATTTCAAGACCCATCACCCACCATGCAATTGAGGTTTTCAAAAACGAATTCTCACCTGAAATGTTATGGAATGTAAATCCTACGTACAAACCTCAAAAAATACTGATGAGGAGCGTATTGATCCGTAATTATTCAATTCGTAGTAAGTCGCCGCAAACATTTATTCCTGATTCCTCTTCAGAAAGCTTTAAAGAATACCGTGGTATAAGTTAGTCTGTGTCTATCGATGTCTATTTCTACTATTAAGATCCTATCCTCGATTTAGGTAAAAATGTGCTCTAAAATAAGGGCGCACCATTTTTTTACATAAGATATGCAAATATTCAACCATGTTCATTACAATCGACTATAATAAAGGATAAAGTATATATATTTATAGCATTGCATTATATTTTACCCGACGATTTCCCTCAATTGCATTTAGCATCGGCTTGAATTCGAAGAATTTCGTAAGAAATCGAAGACCGGCATTTTTCGAGCAGCTTGGTCACGTTTGACCCCTATATTATTGTGATACGTAAGAGTTAACCATAAGTTACTTGCATAGCTGTGCGCAGAATTTATTCAATAGTAGCCATGCAAAGTTTCAACGTCCTCACCAAAAAACTCATTTTTGCATTTTTGGCCAGCTATTTCGATCCTAACCCATTCTGCGACGTGTAGAATGACGCATTGTCCAGGTTATTGAACGATGTCTAGAGAAAGCCTAATAATAATTGAAATCTCAATTGGAAATTCACGAAAACAAAAAACAAAACAATGAAGTTGTTTTGTTTTTTTTTGTGGAACCGAATGAATATCAATTTTTGAAGTAATATATTGGTAGCTTTAGTGATGAAATCGCTGCTAAAATCTCCAACCGTTCGCACAATATTCTCATCCTTAATAATATGAATTCTAACTTAAGTAAATGACGAAGCTAACGCGATTGAAATAACCTTTAATTAAAATACAACATCTTAGAGCGAAAAATATGCATTACCAAGAATATGTATGATTTCATTACCTGAATACGCGGTAAAATTATCGACAATCGATATAATATTCATCTATAGTTTGCGTGATATGTTAATTTACATAACCTATCGTAATTTCAATTTCAATTTTCGATCCATCTCGAAAAGATGGAAATATTTGCATTGTCAATAGTCATTCATCGAGTATAGTTTTAAAGTTTTAAGTCTATTCGAGCATAAGATATTTTTTATTACATTTATTGAAGTATTTCTTTGGTAATAGGGCAATTCAGGCGTCAAAATGAAGATGCCACAACTTATATCCGATGCCTCATGTAAAGATGGCGGAAATAAAATTCCTTTCACGGTTCGTCCAAGTTTTTCTTCGAAAGAGCCAATAAAGTGAAGAAAACTGTGGGAGAATATTTGTCGAATACCAGGAGAAGAAAGATCAGGCATAGAAAAGAAATAGCCCAAGATAAAGCGGAAAATCAAACACTAGAGTTGGAAAAAAGCAGTGAAAGGAGAAAAACGAATGGGACAGTTAAAGAGGGACAGAGAAAGAGAGCGAAAGTTATGATCAAAAACGAAAGAGGTTTTGGAAAGGCGGAGCGAGACGGCGGAGTTAAATGGTTCAGAAAGAGACCCAAGGAGGCTGAATATTGGGGTAGGAAGGTGTATTAAATGTCAATGGAAGCCAAGGAAGGGGAAGGGAGAAGAAAAACGTATGCTATAAGGTGCTGAGGGGCTAAAATAAGAACTGAAAGGGCGACAAAAAAGGAGGCGCAGGCAGTGGAAGGGGTAAGGGTTCTATATAGCGATGGAAATCACTATAAACGAGGAGAAAATAAAATGAAAAGAGGAAGTATTAGGAACACATTTTGAGGCAGTAAACATGGATGGAAGCAAGGGCCAGATTATAGCAATTAGATTCAAAGTATCTTTCAATTTCATGTTCCTCAAATAATTCATATTTTCTCTATAATCCTCAACTTTTTTGTTCAGTACTGGTTAATGAGATAAGGTCATTCTGAGTCAATTTGAATATTCTACTTAAATTTTGAGTTCTCAACAATGTAGACCATATTTACTGTAAATTAATGCAGCATTTTTGACATCAATCTCTAACTATTATTGGGATTTTTTCAACTAAGGTACAACTTTACTGATGGTGATCTCATATATTTAACAAATTTAAATTTCAATTGGCGCAATATATCAACGTGATCATTGCGACCTGAGGCGATTGCCTCACTTTTTTACAGGATCACCCGTGCTATCTAGCGGGCCCCATGCTACATGGTTGTATGGTTTAATGTTATGTGGGAACATATCTTCATCGATATACTATGTATAGATGTAGATATTTGACATAGCAACAGCTGACAGACCAAAATATTTACATGGCCAGTGTGTTTCCAGAAAATTCTTCCATTATATATTGTGCATGTTTTAAAATTACATAATCAATACATCCACGTGTTTTCATTTTACATTTACATTTAAACCCCGCAAGCCGCCAATGCCTCGTGGCAGGGGGTGTAAAAACACCAATAATTATATAACTGCTATTAGCTTCTCTAATACTACGAGGGAAAAACCACCAGAAGTAACTTCCTTGAATCGCTTCTTGGTTTTCTCTCGCGCAAGTTGCTAACTGGAATAACAATATCAGCTATCTCGTTGATGAGATCTGTAGTGATTACCTTTTCGAAAACCTTACTTAGGTAATCAAGTCTTCTATCCCTAAGCGAAGTCCACCCGAGGGATTCTATCATAGTCGAAACATTACTGTCGAATCTAAAATCTCCCTTGACAAACCTAGTCGCTCCAAGTTGAACCATCTCAAGATCGGAGACTAATCCTACTTCGTGAGGATCCCGAATTGCACAGCAATACTCGAGTAGAGGTCTGATAAAGATAAAGTACGCTATTTCCTTTACTCTCGATGAACATCCCCTCAGATTCCTACTGGCTAACCTTTGCATCCCGTTTGCCTTTTCTACTACGCTAAAAATATGCTCTTTGAAGGAAAAAGTATGTACTACTAAACGTAATTCCTAGGTATTTATGATCATCACGGAATTAGACTATAAATAGAGGTGTAGGACTAAGTGATGTTTCATACCGTTATTCCCACGTGTGTATATATAGATTAAATTAAGATATATTCTTATGAATTTATTTATTTTTCAATATGTTTATCAGGTTGTTTTTATTACATTAGACCATATTTACTGTGATTTAATACAGCTATTTAAGAAGTTGTAAATTAGTGAAAATAAAATTCCGAAAAAGAGGCTGTTTGTCGGCCTCTCTCTTCATTAAAGAGAGGCTGTTTATTTATGTAAATATTATATAGGAGATATATTAAATCGTTTTTGTTACTGAAAGAAGTTCTTACATTGTAGTAACATATGACAAAGCAATAGGTAGTACAAAAATATTCCTTTCAATTCCATTACATCAAATAAAAGGGAAAAAATGTATTTCCGGATTTTGAAGAGTGTGTTCGTCTGTCTAAACCCGTGGGATTTTCTCACGCAAATATTCCTACGCATTACGTTTTGATGTATCTTCTGAAGAATATACACGCAGCCGGAACTTTGGTCCGCGGAGATTTGGTCCGCTACGATTTGGTCCGCTACGATTTGGTCCCACGACAATTTGGTCCCGCTACGATTTGGTCCGCGACGATTTGGTCCGCGGCGGCTGGGTGCTACGATGATTTAGTAACGACACGCGATAAATTGGTTGTTGGGCAAGGCTGAGATTTCTCATAATTAATTGTTATTGTTGTTGCTGGATAGAATGCAATAGTTTTGTTAGTATTTAACCTTTTGTTAAACAATAATTAGAAGTATGCCTTACTGGAATCGGAGCGTGCAATAGGGGAGGAAAACAGTTATCCGGACGTAAAAATATGACAAAAGTATTGTTTATGTATAAATTAATTGATACGCAAGGAATACGCATCCCGAGATAAATGAGTGTTGTTTCAGAGATAAATAACGAAGAGAGGAAATCGGCATAGATGATTAATTTGAATGGTACTTAGGAAGAGAGACTGCAAATAACCATAGAAATTTACAATAACAAATTTATGTTCCTAAAATGGTATTGTTCATATCGCAATAATTAACTAAGTCCAGGGGCACATATTTAAAAATTCGATAGTAGTCATATTATCATATTGCCCAACAACCAATTTACCGCGTGCCGTTACTAAATCATCGTAGCACCCAGCCGCCGCGGACCAAATCGTAGCGGGACCAAATTGTCGTGGGACCAAAACGTAGCGGACCAAATCGTAGCGGACCAAATCTCCGCGGACCAAAATTCCGGGTGCCGAATATACCTATGAGGTAACTAAAATTCCTCTAATCAATGATTTAACATTAAACAATCATTAGCTGAATCCAACGTGCGCAAGTATATGTGACCCTTTGAAATCAAAGTTACTTAACAATATTAGTCAAATGATAAAACACTTTTATAGCCATACATGTGTAAATCAGGAACGTCGCTTTGGCTTTGAGCAATATTTGGAATTTTACTACCCACGTGGGGCATAAATAACTATCAATGAATGCAAGCAAGGTAGTTATAAGCTTAGAAAAACCCATGGTCGAATGTTTGGACCATGGGAACCAAGAATGATGTTGGCTTCAAGAGCAATGAGCAAACATATACGCAGAAAAGCAGGTGTGGAGAATTTAAGGTGTGGGATGTAGAGGAATTGCCACAGAGAAACCATCTTCTGATATTTCTAATGTATTCGAACTCATAAACATCGAAAAAACTGTTTTGAGAAATCTATGAAAAGGAACTGAAATCAAAAACACCAGCAATAGGTTGAAATCACGCCAAGTATGTCGGTATTGAATCGTCACAATTTTCAAAGAGGTTTCCAACATTAATACTATAAAACCATCCGAAGGTAAAAGAAAGATCTATCCTACATTTGTTTAATATCAATATCGACATGGAACAATATTTAAAGACACACTTGGAACACACTATTGAAACAATAACATACATCAAAAGCATTTCGTCGAAATTTTACTGTCATTATATCGGCCGTAAAAACAAAATATAGAAATATACTCGTAGCTCAGTTCCCTTACGACGGGATCTAGCTCACCCGCGGGTAGAAATGGAGAAAAGATCCCGCGACAGAGTCCCAAATGGTTAATTACGGCAAGGGCAATTCCGCATTTAATTCGGACCAGGTGAGGAAAGAAGGTTTAGAAAGGGAACGATTTATTTCGAGGTGAGAGAGAGACTGAGATGAAAAATAAAACGACATCACCACGAACCAGGGATAATCAGATGACCTCAACGCATGTCAGAGAGCTTACCGGTCGGGATGGTGCCCACACCGAAGACCTTATCTCATTAACTTGGGATGATATAGCGGGCTTGTATAACTAGTCGGAAAATGTGTCAGATTATCGAATTACTTCCCAGATAGGGGGCTCGAGCGGATAATTCCCGTAGATTCCATGCGCGATTATGACCGTTTGGATTTTTTTAAAGTTTAAGCAGAACCGACCGCTTGTGCACTATTCAGTTTGCACTGAATCCCCATAGAAAGTTCAATCACCATTTTCGCCAAACTTTTCGAAATTAGCTCGTAATCTCATTTAGACCACTCCGTTTTTCGCAGGCGCTCTCAGCGTATCAGTGGAGAGAAATTTTTGGCGCACCCACATAAAGAGACCTCGCACTCAAAAGGGTTTTATGCTCATCGATTCATTTCCACTGATCCATTAACGCAACGAACCTCTTGACGAATTATGACGCCGCTGCTCGCCATGTTTTCAGATTAAAATTGGTTCCTGTCGAAACGGCCATCTACGAAGTTTAAATTTCGAATTTCTGCGGAACTTTTTTATTCGTTCGAGCAAGAAACATTGCACTTGCAGTAATATTTCAGAGTAAGCGTTGAACATCAAATTACTCTAAAACCCTTACATGGTGAAACCCTTATAAATGATGAAAATTTATCACTATTTGATCAAAATACCTGACATAGTTAATCATTTTGGATTCCAGAATTCCTGGGTAGGATTTTAATATTTTTTAACGAAATCCAGAATTAAATATTTCAAACATAAACGGATATGTATGTACATACCTCCAGAACTTCCTACTATTATTACGACAACAAATGCAGCGATACTCACTTTCATTGAAAAGATGAATTAATCGAAAGAATGATTTTAGATGTATTAGTATTTAAATCTGTCTAATAGACCCTTCGGAAGCTCTTCATTCCTTTCAAAAAGTTAAGGCGGCTCTCTGGACTCAATCCTGACGAAAATCTTTTAGCTATAGAACATCCGCGAAATACTCGTAATCCGAAAGGGACCGAGATTTAAAATGTTTGCCCTAATTAATATAGTGCTCAACCTTGCTATTGTCAATGATTTTGTTATATTTGCTTCCTAATTAAAGGGAATAAAGCATTTTAATACTATTTTTCGTAATTTATTCATTATTACTATTAATATACTCAATAGCATGTGAAATCCTTTTTAAAATTTCAATATTATTATTATTATTATTTTCATCTTCACTGCAATTTGGCCTTTTAGCCAGGTGGCAGTGCTGGAGGGGGATATTCATATGGAAGCACAAAATTTTGGTGGTCCGCGGAACAAAAAAGAAATGGCAAAAGGGGTCCTCCGCCAATAACAGTTTAAGAATCGCTACTCTATCCTGCAGTATCCTGGACTGTTATTTAAATTTAAAATACATTAGGAAAGTTATCATGAAGTTTTTAAGATGGGCACACCCCAGTTGAGAAATTAAATGAGAAGTCAGGTACAACATTATTTCACAGCACTACTTAACAATAAAAAGCACAATGGTTAGGGTAAAAACATTTACGATCAATAAGTTGTTTAATCCTCGATTTATCCCATAATTATGCATGCAAGCGCTGTAAACGGAATGTATTGACCTTCGTCTAGCACTTATGTGCTGAAAAAGCATTTTTATTTCCAAAGAGCAATACTATTTTCATTATTATTTGAGAGTTCCTTTTCGTATGCATTACAAGCCTTCTTTTTCCTTTCATATCAAACCCCTTTAATCTTAGTTTTTCACCATGGAAACACAACGGCATTACGACCAACAAGCAAACACACCCTCGAAAATAAAACGCAAAAGTGTTAAGTTGCGACCGAACGCAGACCTCCACTTTCCCTGGGGATACATTATCTCTCCTCGCGAGCTTCGCCTAAGTAATAAAGTTGGCAATCTCTTTAATCCAAATCACAACAGTCCTCATAGCGATATCCCCACGCAGTCCCATTCTATTTTTTTTTCGAATTGCTGGTCGCGATTACCGGGTTTGAATATTGGAGCAATAATCGGGTAGGGGGTTAATTTGCTCGGTCATTATTGAAAACTTGATTTCCTCGTATTCCAGAAGAGGGCGCCGTATTGCATTGCAGTTTTGGAGTTTGAAAAGAGAAAGAGATATATGGCGTACGTGTGTTTCGGCAGAGTAGGAAGGGTTGGGGATACGTGGCGTGGGGATGGGAAAAGATGAAGCAGATGACGGGAAGGGGGTAGGGCTATATTTGCTCTGCCATATTGATTGAACTGGAGAAAGGCAGAAGCACGGTCGTTCAATTGTTCCCCTCAGAGCTGTAAACTCTGAGAAAAAATCGTTCCGAAAAAGCCCGATGTTCATGTTTTATCTTGGCCCCTCCGTTTTAGTTAACTTCTCCTTCCAACTGACTATCTTTCAGATATATGATCGCATTATGATGCTCCGCGCTCCCTTTATAGTTTCGGAGAAACAAGTTGAAATAATTCTGAAGAAGATTAAACCTCGCGAACAATGGAGATGCGATTCCCGAATGTCAGGCAGAAGCAGCAAACGAAATGCTTGGCTGAAATTCGACGCATTGTATCCATGGAGATTATTTTCGAAGTGGACGAATTATAATGGCTGGGCCTCAATGCAGCAGGCTACATACCTATGAAACACATAGCGGTGTATGAATCATTATAGCTTTATGTCTCCATTTCCTTACGTCAGCTGATCATCCTGAGGGATATACTTTGATTCGATTCGATATCAAATAATCACACTGGACGATTTCGATCATTTCATTGGTATTTTTGGAGGAAATGGAATCTAGTTTGGTAGCTATTTCAGTTACTACAAGGGAAATCAATTTTACCTCCTTTAAATCATCAAAATCGTAAATTATGAGGTAAGATTAGCGTGTATTATCCAAAAAGTAATCTAAACTTCATGACGCGTGTAACCAGTAGAGATTTTGGTGAATCCTTTATATGCGGAGCTGCGCTTATAATTTTTACGACCTCGAAACTATTTACTTGCGAATACTTTGTGCAATGCTTACTTCTATCTCGCAACTTTTAAAACTTGCTCGAGTTTAATTTCACAGTAAATGTTAATGTAAACACAAAACTTTTACACAATTAATGTTCATGTTTTTCTTTGAGAAAAAATACATATATATGACAACATCACGTTACACTGAAATAGTGCATGTTTTTTTATTTAACTGTGGAAAAATTTACAAGTTCCAAAATTTAATTTTTAACGATTCCTTTCTACATCTACATCTACATAAGTACCCTGCAAGCCGCCTTCCGGCGTGTGGCAGGGGGTGTAAACACCAAGAGTAGAATTACTTCTTTAATTTATTACTATCGCGTACCGTTCGCGGAAATTCCTTTCCTTTCTTCTAATAAAATCTTCCTTTTTCATTTCACTAAAATTGTTAAAGTATCTTTATACCTTCTTGCTTAGAATTCTTTTGGTTCTATAGAAGCCAAATTTGGCATCATAGAGAATTCTTGAGTGAGTACAACGGTAATGTTAATCTGCCCTATTATTCTGCCTTGAAAGTTTGAGAATTCTCAACTTGAGAGAGTTGATCCTATTAGCATTAAATTATAATTCCCTTATTTTTGTTTGTTTCCTTGCAAATATATTACTCATAATTTGAATACCCTAAATTAAATCACGTAATATCGATCTTAAACGACGATCACGAAGGAAGTTACCCAGAGTTTTAAATAACGTTGAAAGAGAGGAAAAATATGGTTCAGGGGACATTCAAGCATATATACTTAAAGTACATGAACATATATTTATTCAAATAAGTTGAAAACTTCTACATAATTTGACCTAATGAATAGCCAAATCATTACTATGGGATTAAGAAAGGTAAGGCTGGCAGGATCACGTTCTACATTGTGTTGTTTTAAGTTAACTTAGAATTATTTGAGAATCTTTAATTTGATTTTCTTGACTACTATACGTAATATGCACAGTCTTTCCGGTGGGAAAGGTGACTGATTTTATTTTTATGCAACTATCAGCTCCATCTAATTGCGAACAATTGGGTTAACTACCGATACATTTAGACTGCCTCCTGTAAAAGTTTCACGGTGCTTTTCAATACCATTCAATAGCATCACTAATTCATTAACGATGACGAGACCGTTGATAGTACCCTCTGAAAAGGTACAATGAAGCAAATTTCCCAACATTATATTTTTTTGAAATTGGGTAAAAGTGCCACAACAATTTTTAACTCATTCAAGCTGTTTATAGCAATGAAGCGATGAGTTGAAATAACGTTTTTAAGCGGTATATAAGATTTCGTGATGGTAGAGAAAGTACCGAAGATGATGCACGACGAGTTCCATCATTGACAATTCGAATTTAAGAAAATTGTCAAAAATGGCTGAAATTCTTCAAAATGATGATTTTACGTCCACCAGGCTAATTAAGAAGCTAACAGGAATTCTTAAATCCACTGCTAACTTGATATTAACAGTTAGTTTGAGCTAACGGAAGGTTTTCTCACACGCTTTGCATTGCACATATTGACGGACGATTTAAATGATTGCAGAATGGGTCACTGCAGATTTTTGCAAACAGCTGCTAATACGGATGTAGACTTAACGCCAAGCATTTTGGCAGATGATAAGACAGTGCTTTCAGTGCAAGCTGCTTAAAAAGCGCCAGAGCTCAGAATAAAATGGTCCAGGATTTCCAAAAACAAAAAAAATGCGCATGCAGAAGATCAGACTCAAGACGCTACTCACTGGTTTTTTGTTTCAAAGGAATTATCCATTAGGAAATTAAACAGGAAGGCAAAATGAGAATGGTGAGTACTACGTGGGCGTTTAAATCCTTTATGGCACAGAAAGTGTTCGAGTTGGGCCCAAATATCGGGAAAAGAGACGATCGTCGTTGCACGACTAGGCACCGACTCACAAATGCTAAATTGTGCGTCAGTTCTTGGCCAAAAGAAGCAACGTGGTGCTCGATCACCTACCATACTCATCTTATTTAGATCCGGGTGACTTCTGGCTGTTTTCAAAACTGAGATTGCCAATAAAAGGAAAGCGTAAAAACACGATTTGAGACATCAAGAAGACTACGACCGCGATTCTCGAGGCAATTCCAAAGAATGAGTTTCAGAAGTGCTTTAAAATAATTTACAGCTACTTCCAACGCTGTGTTGACTCACAGGTAGTTTAATTTGATAAAAAACTAGCATAAAAAAAATCTTTTTCTTATATTTTATTCCTCGTCAGTCACCTTTCCTGCTGGTTAGACTGTGTATAAAGACGATTTCTACATGTGTGAAAATTGGCATAAAATAAATACATTTTCCGTACATTGTGCTTGGACGTTCTGATGGCTGGCTTACTGCATAAATACCAAGGGTTCGTTTTATTCTTAAATTAAAGGTTTTTTATACATCGTTGATGAATTGAATTAAAATTATCGATCATAATTTATTGACAAACACGAAGATATTACGGAATAACTTCTCTCTGATGAATATTAAGTTACCAAGTAACTTCACGTTTAACAGTACAGTGATTTCAGCAAGGTAACGTAATATTTCCCTAATCAGTCAACGAGAAAACCAAAATCTGGTTCAGTTCCAGTTTTGCTCCTTCTGCCATCGAACCGGTTCAAATGTTTTTTTTTTTCTACTTTGGCCTTTATAATATTATATTATTCAGAAAATTTGCTTCATTAATTCTACATTTTCATTTACATTACTCTACTCTAAATTTTAGAAAAAAATCGTAGAAATAGTTGGTTGCAAGTCGTTACAAACGGTTAATAAACTCTTCCAATCGCATTTACGTAAAACATGCTTCCTTGGGAACCGGAAAGTGTAAGGGGAGGGCTCCCGGATAGGCAAGTGGGCAACGCGTTCGTCTTCAGTGAAAGCGGTCCCGGGTTCGATTCCCGGTGTGGGCCCACGTGCGAAATGACCTAAGCAATCGAAGCACTTTTAACAATACTATATTGGAGGGGGAAAATAACTGTTTCCGATTCCGGTTCGGATTTGGTTTTCTCTTCTACGTCTACATCTCCATAAGTACCCTGCAAGTCGCCTTCCGGCGTGTGGCAGGGGGTGTAAACACCAAGAGTAGAATTACTTCTTTAATTTATTATTATCGCGTATCGTTCGCGGAAAAAAAGAGTCCCTAAAACGACTTGTCCTCGCGTCTATTTCTCTTATTTTACGCTCACTGTCAGATCGGCCAAAGTAGCAGGGGGGTCGCATCATTCCAATTGCGTCTTCCGAAAATGTATTTCCTCTGAATCTATCTAACGATCGCAGCCTAGCTTCTATTCTCCTTTCTTTCAAGGATTCCCAACCTGCGTCTGAGAGCATTTGCGTTACGCTTGCTTCTCTATCATAGTACTTTTTAACAAAACGTATCGCCTTACGCTGCACTTTCTCGAATTCGCGAGAGTTCATTTCATCCGCTGTCTCATATACTCGCTGCATATTCCAGATGGGGCCTAACTAACGTGAAATAGCATCACTCTCTAACTTTTTCATCGCATCTACCTACAATACGCTTTATAAAACCGAGCTTTTTAGTTGCTTTACCGTATATTTTTCGAATATGTGTGCTCCAGTTTAAATTATAGGTAAGAGTGATTCCAAGATACTCTACTGGGTCGACTGCATTTAAATTCGTTCCACTAATTTTGTACGGGTGGTTTTGACGCAATTGTTTCCTTTCGAAGAAATTTACTACAGAGCATGTATCTACATTAAGATCTAGTTGCCATTTTTTGCACCACATTTGTATGTGGTGCGAAACCATACTTCGGTTGTTTCTGCTTTCGGTTCTGTTCCGGTTCGATACCCTGGACCACAGCAGTTTCTCAAGTGTTCATGTGTCACAACCAGAGGAATCGATGGTAGAAGTCATGTTTCTTCATCCATATTTTAGACGTTACTCTCGTATAGAATGTACACTACTCAATTCATGAACAGTCACCAACATTAAATCAAAATACAATTGTTATTTTTACTGCAATTATTGTTCACAGATATCAATAATAAGATTCATATTTCAACGAAAACATTCCATTTCGAACTGATAATTAAAGTCAAGAAATATTCGGAACAGAGATGAGAATCAAACTGGTAAATAGATCCAAAATATCCTAAATACAATCAAAGATATATTTAACCTAAAAAGTCCTAAAGTTACGTGTTTGGAAGTTGATCCTCCGCTCATGTTCTGCTCACAAAATTTTCTTTGGTTATGCCGCAAACAATGGGGGTTAAAATNAATGGTGAGTACTACGTGGGCGTTTAAATCCTTTATGGCACAGAAAGTGTTCGAGTTGGGCCCAAATATCGGGAAAAGAGACGATCGTCGTTGCACGACTAGGCACCGACTCACAAATGCTAAATTGTGCGTCAGTTCTTGGCCAAAAGAAGCAACGTGGTGCTCGATCACCTACCATACTCATCTTATTTAGATCCGGGTGACTTCTGGCTGTTTTCAAAACTGAGATTGCCAATAAAAGGAAAGCGTAAAAACACGATTTGAGACATCAAGAAGACTACGACCGCGATTCTCGAGGCAATTCCAAAGAATGAGTTTCAGAAGTGCTTTAAAATAATTTACAGCTACTTCCAACGCTGTGTTGACTCACAGGTAGTTTAATTTGATAAAAAACTAGCATAAAAAAAATCTTTTTCTTATATTTTATTCCTCGTCAGTCACCTTTCCTGCTGGTTAGACTGTGTATAAAGACGATTTCTACATGTGTGAAAATTGGCATAAAATAAATACATTTTCCGTACATTGTGCTTGGACGTTCTGATGGCTGGCTTACTGCATAAATACCAAGGGTTCGTTTTATTCTTAAATTAAAGGTTTTTTATACATCGTTGATGAATTGAATTAAAATTATCGATCATAATTTATTGACAAACACGAAGATATTACGGAATAACTTCTCTCTGATGAATATTAAGTTACCAAGTAACTTCACGTTTAACAGTACAGTGATTTCAGCAAGGTAACGTAATATTTCCCTAATCAGTCAACGAGAAAACCAAAATCTGGTTCAGTTCCAGTTTTGCTCCTTCTGCCATCGAACCGGTTCAAATGTTTTTTTTTTTCTACTTTGGCCTTTATAATATTATATTATTCAGAAAATTTGCTTCATTAATTCTACATTTTCATTTACATTACTCTACTCTAAATTTTAGAAAAAAATCGTAGAAATAGTTGGTTGCAAGTCGTTACAAACGGTTAATAAACTCTTCCAATCGCATTTACGTAAAACATGCTTCCTTGGGAACCGGAAAGTGTAAGGGGAGGGCTCCCGGATAGGCAAGTGGGCAACGCGTTCGTCTTCAGTGAAAGCGGTCCCGGGTTCGATTCCCGGTGTGGGCCCACGTGCGAAATGACCTAAGCAATCGAAGCACTTTTAACAATACTATATTGGAGGGGGAAAATAACTGTTTCCGATTCCGGTTCGGATTTGGTTTTCTCTTCTACGTCTACATCTCCATAAGTACCCTGCAAGTCGCCTTCCGGCGTGTGGCAGGGGGTGTAAACACCAAGAGTAGAATTACTTCTTTAATTTATTACTATCGCGTACCGTTCGCGGAAATTCCTTTCCTTTCTTCTAATAAAATCTTCCTTTTTCATTTCACTAAAATTGTTAAAGTATCTTTATACCTTCTTGCTTAGAATTCTTTTGGTTCTATAGAAGCCAAATTTGGCATCATAGAGAATTCTTGAGTGAGTACAACGGTAATGTTAATCTGCCCTATTATTCTGCCTTGAAAGTTTGAGAATTCTCAACTTGAGAGAGTTGATCCTATTAGCATTAAATTATAATTCCCTTATTTTTGTTTGTTTCCTTGCAAATATATTACTCATAATTTGAATACCCTAAATTAAATCACGTAATATCGATCTTAAACGACGATCACGAAGGAAGTTACCCAGAGTTTTAAATAACGTTGAAAGAGAGGAAAAATATGGTTCAGGGGACATTCAAGCATATATACTTAAAGTACATGAACATATATTTATTCAAATAAGTTGAAAACTTCTACATAATTTGACCTAATGAATAGCCAAATCATTACTATGGGATTAAGAAAGGTAAGGCTGGCAGGATCGCGTTCTACAATGTGTTGTTTTAAGTTAACTTAGAATTATTTGAGAATCTTTAATTTGATTTTCTTGACTACTATACGTAATATGCACAGTCTTTCCGGTGGGAAAGGTGACTGATTTTATTTTTATGCAACTATCAGCTCCATCTAATTGCGAACAATTGGGTTAACTACCGATACATTTAGACTGCCTCCTGTAAAAGCTTCACGGTGCTTTTCAATACCATTCAATAGCATCACTAATTCATTAACGATGACGAGACCGTTGATAGTACCCTCTGAAAAGGTACAATGAAGCAAATTTCCCAACATTATATTTTTTTGAAATTGGGTAAAAGTGCCACAACAATTTTTAACTCATTCAAGCTGTTTATAGCAATGAAGCGATGAGTTGAAATAACGTTTTTAAGCGGTATATAAGATTTCGTGATGGTAGAGAAAGTACCGAAGATGATGCACGACGAGTTCCATCATTGACAATTCGAATTTAAGAAAATTGTCAAAAATGGCTGAAATTCTTCAAAATGATGATTTTACGTCCACCAGGCTAATTAAGAAGCTAACAGGAATTCTTAAATCCACTGCTAACTTGATATTAACAGTTAATTTGAGCTAACGGAAGGTTTTCTCACACGCTTTGCATTGCACATATTGACGGACGATTTAAATGATTGCAGAATGGGTCACTGCAGATTTTTGCAAACAGCTGCTAATACGGATGTAGACTTAACGCCAAGCATTTTGGCAGATGATAAGACAGTGCTTTCAGTGCAAGCTGCTTAAAAAGCGCCAGAGCTCAGAATAAAATGGTCCAGGATTTCCAAAAACAAAAAAAATGCGCATGCAGAAGATCAGACTCAAGACGCTACTCACTGGTTTTTTGTTTCAAAGGAATTATCCATTAGGAAATTAAACAGGAAGGCAAAATGAGAATGGTGAGTACTACGTGGGCGTTTAAATCCTTTATGGCACAGAAAGTGTTCGAGTTGGGCCCAAATATCGGGAAAAGAGACGATCGTCGTTGCACGACTAGGCACCGACTCACAAATGCTAAATTGTGCGTCAGTTCTTGGCCAAAAGAAGCAACAAAATTTTCTTTGGTTATGCCGCAAACAATGGGGGTTAAAATTTCTTGACTTTTTAACAAATCGTGAAACGTTTACCAATCTTGTGTTTTCGGATTCAATTATAAATACTGTCAGAGAAAAACTTAAACCAAAACGCTCTCATTTGGGTGTATACGACAATTTTATCTTCGACTTGCAGAGTGAGAAAATGCTGACGTTCGCAATGATTTAATGAGCATTAGGGACATTATCAATTCCGCGGATTCCGCGGAAAGGCACCACTAGAAGATAAAGCCAGAGATGGAAAAGATGATGGCAAATATTAACATATTCATTGGGTACTTGAGGAAATCTGCCTAATCTGGAAATCCAAGGTAATTCAGAGGAGGTTAATTGTATGCAGTCACCGATATATGCAAGTTATCATGAGTAACAAGAAGATTTTTAAGCGAAAAGTCACAAATCACAGCACTGATCAAAGAGGTGGATCGGGTTGCAAAAACTGTCAATTACTTAGTACCGTTATTAAAGAAGTTAGAAAAATGTAGATAATGTAAGAAAGTTCAAGTCCCTAACAATTCGTTACTTTTAACGGAACAGAACGTTTGCAGACAACGGAATTGCAGCGGAATTCAGACGGAGTGGTAAAGAATTTATATCCACAAGTATTACGTTAGTAAAATACATTTTTCTGTGAAATAGAAGGAAACATTGATAAACACTTGAAATTAGCCTCAGATTCACCCTTAATTTCCCTTGCAAGCATTGTGCAACTAGGCTCGTGAATGTATATATACTACAACTCGGTTAACAACTTGCCGTCATCCCCGCACTAATTTAAGAAAAGAATACGCCCGAATGAAACAAAACCGTTAAAAATAAGGAGGAAGTTCCACTTGCATGCAAGGCGACATTTCAGTACTAAGATAGGAATGCCATGACACAAATATTCCCAGGGGGAAACGATCGTTTCGGAGAAAGAGAGAGAGAAGCCGTAACGTACACGAAAAAAGAGAGATTTTTTCCGTTGTGAGAGGAGAGGAGATAGTTTGGAACCCCTGGATAGGGCCCTGCGAGTTCGCGAAAAGGCGTTTATTTTCATTGGCCGTATCTTCTCCATATTCTTTTCTCTCACACGGTTTAAAAAAATGAACGAGAGATAAAAGTGCGAAATTTTCTCCGTATCAGCCCGGTTCTCCTTACGTCACTAGGCCCTCCCCTGACTACTTCCCCTAGCAACTCATCCCCTTTTCAAGTTCCCTAACAGAACCTAGCGCTGCAACATATCGGGCGGCCTCATTCCGTACCCAGTTTCATTTTTTATTGTTACGGCCATATTCCGTGTGTATTCGAGGAATGGAGAGGGGAAAGATACAAGTGGATAGAGGCGAAAAGGAAAATGAATGGAATAATGTAGGAGCAAGGGCAAAGCGGAGGAATGGTCAGAATTTTTCGGAATGGTTTGGAAAAAAGAGAAGGGCTGATTATTTGTGTGCGAAGAAGGGTCGGAAATGAAGGTAAAGGAAATATGATTTGGAAAAGAGCGAGACGAGGGAGAGTGGATGTGAGGTAGGGAAGGTGCCGAAAGATTAGATAGATTTGACTGGGATTGTTGACACCAAGGGTAGAAAACAGAGATATAGGATCGAAGAAGAGGTTGTGAAATACAGAACGGAATTTAAGGGAAAAAATAAATGTATGTAGTTTAGCGAAAAACGAAGCCGTCTATAACTAAGAAAGGATACTAATCCGTAACGTTTCGTAAAACGAATTTATAAATAGAAAAAGCAGTATAATTAGTTTTCATTGCGTTCTATAGTGCAATCTTGTATGTAGTGAACTTTTCTTTGGAATATGGCTACGTACCAAATATGGAGTTCATCAAATATATGCTTTCATTGTTTATTTTCATCGTACTGATGGTATCAACAGCTGTATGGTCATTATATTGAAACATTTACGTATGAGGATATTTTACTTGTCATATGTGATCATACCCTTAGATATATAAAATTATTATTATGATTGGATAAATATTACTGAAAGCTCTTAACATTAATCCCACACGTTTTGATGATGTTCTTCTGACAAAACTGTCGAGAATCGGTGCATTACAGAGCTGAAACAAATAACGGAGTCAGTCAATACTGAGTGACTAAATCAGCTCTAACAGCCCATTTTCATACGTACAAATATCACAATAATAACGTATAATCATAATAATATATTCTCGCTCATTATTTTCCAGTTCTCTTTATGGAAAAAATTCCATGGCTAAAATCGGTAGGCTTTTCTTGACGCTATAACTCAAGAGAAGGAGTGATTACACCAAACGCAACTTTCACCGTGACTGGTACTTCAAATTTGTAAAATTACATTAATATAACAGGACACTAGAAGTATGTTCTCCCGACTTTAAGTAAGTACTTCTGGCAAGTTTTGGAGAGCCTCTTAGTTATGTGTACCTATCAGTCATAGCAAAAAACCGCGTCACCTTATATTATGTGAGCCCTAAAGAGCTCTTCATGGAGAAAACGCTTATTCCCAAGGAATACATGGAAGCGGAAAAGTTGATGTGACTCGATCCCAGATCTTCCACTCTCGAGGCGGAAGCTCTCTCTACACTTAGAGTGGAAGATCTGGAATGCAGTCCCAGTCACTCTGACTATTCCCCTTGCATCGATTCCTTGGAGTTTTCCATGCACACGCCTTATTCCGCGAAGATACTCCTGTCCCCTTCCACAATTTAGCTGGTCTGATTTCCATGCAGCAGTACCTTTAGGTTTATATATCTCTAATATGATATGGTTATTTTCTATTGTGGGAGTGCAGAAGGCATCAAAATGATGAGTTTGATAAAACCATTCATAGAATACAATATATGTTATACAAAAACAAGTAAATACTGAATTTAGAACGCAGCAACAATAAGAAGCGGAAATTAATATATATGGTAAATAATAGAAATTAGCCCTAAGTTATGGTACTGACAGAATATCTATACTTACCAGACAGAAGACTGTATAACTTCGTCATCTTGGGGTTTGAAATCCAGTAAACATAAGGTAACGATGCAGACAGGGCAATTTTTGCCTTAGATTTTCATTTCTGCAAATAAATAAATTCTGAATAAATTATGTTTGATCTTCCTTCGTTATATCTAGTGGTGAACACCGAAATGATGAAATGCAAGCATGGAAGTAATACATGGCCACATTTTCATCACTACATAATAGTAATACACAACACAAAGAATATAGGCAACATGCTAAATTAGGAAGACCTGATATCAAGTCAGTACTATCTTGTCCCCATTTGTTTTTTGAATTAACCTATGAGTAGATTTATCAGTAAGTCATTTAAACTCTACATTGGTCAACACAGAGTGAAATATTGTCAGACTTAATGAGCACGTTATTATAATTATCATTAAAAATAAATATTTACGTGCATCGCAGAATTCTCAAGCATCTACTGAAAACAAGAACGCCAACACAAGAAAGAATTAGGGAAAATACTTTTTCAACCATAGGCATTAACGCATTTCTTTTGAGAATTTCTTAACATCCGCCATTATGATTCTAAGGAGAGGATCACAGAACTCCTGAAAGACTTGATTACTGTCATTACGCAAAGGTTATGGATATTAGACCTCGGAATATTTTCGCTGCGGAAGAAATTAACTTACTTTAAAAGTGCCGGCCGAAAATATTCGCGCATATATTTGCACAGCGAATCCATTCGATGATTGCACGACTCCTTTTTTTTAAAGAAAAGTCTACAACCTTTCCGGGGAGAAAAGGCACTATTTCCATAAAAAACAGCGCAGAGAGGTCCGCATGAAAATAGCTGGAGAGACGAGAGACGGAAGCGAAGAAGAGATCTGCGAATCAGTTGTTCGCGAAACGAATGAAGAGTGAGAAAGTAGCACAGAGGTGAATTTAATGACTGAGGCAGCTAATATTTGCGTTAGTAATTGGCGGACCTCGGATTGTAAGGTTTTGGGAAAGAAAATGGTATAAAAGGAGATGAAAAAGGAAAAAAGATTTGTCTCTTGGATGATGAGAAAAGATTCGAAGACTTCTAGCTGTAGGTCTTCTTGGATGTGAAAAATTAATCTCCTTTTACTCGTGCTGCGACGAGGTACATACGTAAGTCCGGAATGAAGAACAGGAAAAAAATTAGCCTGAATTTGAAGATCTCGATGGAAAATTGAATAGACACTAGTGAACTATAGTAGAGAACATGCTCGCTAACAAACCAATACATAATAATACACAATACATGACCGTTACCACCTGGTCCACCAACTAATTGCAACGTTTTACTATTAAATAAATAAATAAGGTAGGGTTCTTTATCGATAAGCTTCATAGCAAATTGCATAAATATTACTATTTGGTGACTTGTAGGTATGCACACGTTTTCTATCTTTAGGTAGATTTATTTGCTCTGTAATGCTGTAACAAATTTTCTTTCTTTCATTTTTAGCTAACATAGGCCACTTTTCAAACAATCCTACGTGTTTTAACTCCATGGGTCATAGAAACATACAAGCCCTTACACCATGAATAGGCAGTAGTTCATTAAAGAGACTGCAAGATATTACCGATTAGTCATTGTAGGAATATTCTTGAAAGTTAAGTTAAGACGCGAATTGCGTCTTAACTCAAAAAGTTACCTTCAAGGTTCTCAGTAAATCGAAAATATTTCTGACTACTTTCATTTTATTAAAAATCAGTGTTACTCATGTCTGCTGACATGAAATTCTTCTTCAATTTAATATTTCTTCAAGATACAAGCGTATTCTAAATAGGTCCAATTGATAAAATAGAAGATTATAATCACAAAGAATAAAATATAATAATAAATTATGATTATTCTTTCAAAAAAATGTTCATTTGTTCAATCGCAAAATAGTTCTAACGAATTAAAATCAGGAAAGTGGGTATAATCGTAACCTTCAGTTTTGAATGTGGCAAATTTTCCGAAACAAGAAAAGGGTCTCATCTTATACTTTGAGACAGGCGCTTATCCTGCTAGACACAATCCAAAATCTTTACATTCAAATGAAGAAATGACCCGAAACAGAAAATGTGTAACATTTTGCTCGGATATTTCCGATTCATATAACCCACAAAGTAGTTCATTAGCCTACAGACAAAGGTCAAAGGATGTTTGTCTGCGACTGAAATATTTTCTTAAAAATATTTCCTTCGTAGTTTTTAATCATTTAACACATGTTTATCATTATGTCGCTCTGTTGCAGTTGAGACTTGAGGAACAAAATAAACTGAGTGAATCAGTGAAACAAAAGGAATTATTTTCCTCAAAAGAGTCATCAAGAGAAGACTAACATTCAATTTAACATTGACCCTTAGGGCAATATAATTATCCAAATAGTGGGATTTGTCGTTGGATTCAACTGAATCTCTTGATCTTAAGACTTCTCTTGTTGTTTAACTTGGTAAAGGATGAGAAGATGAGTTTCTCCTTATAAAACCGTCCTTAGAGCGCGACTGATTGCACGGCTGGTAGTCTTACAATAAAAAATCGTTCTCAGAATTACTGCTCCTGTCCTATGCTAAGAACTAGCTCGAAAAATTGCGCTTCATGAATTATTTACCTATTTCTCAAGAATTCTGGCAAGAAAGAATTAAACCCGATGGGATTAATCTACTTGAACATGGATTATGTAGAATGGAAATGAGACAACATTTATATTCAAATTAATGGGTATGCAATGGAATTTGATGTTGCGGAAGAATGGGTCGGATGATTCTAGGTCTCAAAAGCAAAGGAGTTTTGCTCCTGAGGAACAATTCGACTTTCAGACGATATTTTCGTAGAAATTGAGGCACTAAGCCAATTAAACTGCAAAAATGTTTAAATATATTAAAACTCGACTGAATGAAGATCAAGATAGCGCGTAAAACAACAGATGATCCATCGTACCACTCTCTAAGGGGAATCTTTTTAAGGGTTATTTTAAAGCACCTTCATGATCAGCACGAATATTTGTCCTATGGAATTTTCGTTTCAATGAAATGATTTCTTCAAATTAATGATCTGTAGTAAATACAAATTAGATTTACGTCCACTTTTAATACAGAAATCCGACTGTTGGCATGAGGCAGGGCATGTAAGTACCAAGAAATCAACCTATTTCTTTTTTTTATCATCTACATGGATCATTTGCTATAAAAAATAACATTTTAGTGATTTCTTTGCTTTTTTTATTTTTCTAATATACTATCTTATTGCTCCCTTATTTTATGCAATTTCCTTACTAAACCATTTTTCGGATCGGCTAAAGTAGTCGAGGGATCGCATAATGCCCGGTACATTTTGAATTTATTTAGCGATTCTATTCTAAATTAAGATCCTCTTCTTTCCAACAATTGAGAAATAGCTTCCGATAGCATTTAAAAACGCTTGCTGTTCAATAGCAACAATTTTCAATGAACCACTTCTCTTCGCGCAATACAATTTAGAGTTCTCAGGTATAGGATTTTAAATATTTAATTATAGCTCAATTCAACTACGACACTTCCAAGTCTAGTTCTAATAAATATGGAAATGAATAGAAGTTAAACAGCCTCCTTTTTCAAATTCTATCTAGATACATTTTCTATGGTTATCCTATATATTTCCTTATACCATTTCTGCTTCTACGACCAGCAAATACAAACACTATGGCAAAGAATGACCTTCATTAGTCTGTCACACCCCTAAAACTAAGGCTAGATATTGTATTTTACACTTAAAATGGACTTAAACTAAAGTTCTTCTCAGGGCACGATATTATAATGGTTTGTTAGAGTTATATGTATATAGATATAGTTTATATACTAGTTAATCCATCATACGTATAGGAAATTAAATATAATTGTCATTCTAATAACACACCCTCTTACTAATATAATACCAGGCCCTAAGTGAACATTAGTTTAGGTCCATTTCCAGTAAACATTATAATACCGAGCCTTAGACTTACACGTCTCGATTACTGCAAACTTAATCTTTCTACTGATGCATGTGATATTTTACATAATTCTCAAGATTTCGTCTTATTTTCTGTAACATATTGGTACACTACCTAACCTAATTAATTGCAAGAACTAAATCAGTGATTTAAAGGTGTAAGAGATTCAATTAATGGTCCAGGAGACATATTTGAATCAATAGCAGCTCAATATGAAATGGATAAAAAAAATGTCGATAAATGATTAAATACGAATGTATGTACATCAAACTAAGAGTGGACTTATGTCTGTGGACAAGATGTATCCTATTTTGTATCTGTGGACAAGATGATATCCTATTCACCACTAAGCTAATTCCACAAGCGGGGAAGAACAGGGATAATTGTGTAAAGAGAGAGGGTGTACAGGTCTCGAAACGAATATTTTTCTTCTCCATTCATCATCAATGAAAAACAAGCATACTGTGCCACCTCCCTGAGACAGAGAATAATAAGTTTCCTTCTCTTCGTCCTATCAACCAGAGGCACAGAGTCTGACCGACTCGTTATCGCAATCAAACACGCTAGGTGCAACCCAGATAAGGGGGGTGAAGATAGACGAGGTGCGTGCCTTCAAAATCCCCGCCATCTCACTTTAAACGTGCAAACGGGCACGTAATGTACGCAGTGCTTCTGTCGGCGGTCAGATGGGAGCTGATGCGTGAGTGGGCCGTAAAACGATTCCCCCCCTCGAAAACTATGAAGCTTCCTAATTTCTCTATTTCTATCTCCATCTCGTCGATAGTGACGTGGAGACACGAGACATTGGGGGAATCCCATTCACATCATCTTAAGTACTCGTATGGCGCGATGGAAGTTTCCTTGACGCAGGAAAATATGTACCGCTATCATACATAAATGTATCTGTAAATTATGCAGCTCCAAAGCCCTTATTCAGCCTATTAGTTGCCAAAAGATCCACAGAGAAAATGAGGCATACTAGTTAAGACGAGGAGTGAGGTAGTTTGCTCTAGCTTTCCTCACTCAGCCAGCTTTTTCACTTATATGGAAAAAGTATGTGCGTCACAAAAACCCTCCGAAAATCCCTTTTTACAGCATTTTCAACCAGGATAGACCTTAATCAACAGAACTATTCGGCGGAATTTTTCCCTCACAATTGCTTCCATTTTATCACAACCAGGAAGAAGACTGATGGTAAGATAAACGGCAATGAGCGTCTCCTCGGCGAGCAATCATCTCCTCCATTTGCGATCTGTTTGTTATCCTTCGCAATCTTCACCTGCCGTGTTTCGTCCTTATCTGACGCATGAGGCTCTTCTCTAAGTAAAAGTAAACAGTTATTTACCTTGCAGGTATTCTGTTCCCGCTATTCGTCAATATATGTCTTCTAGTTTTCTCTATCATTGTTCACAACATTTATTTGTATGTCACATAATTTAACAGATGTATGTACGAGGTATCATTAGTCGGATAATAACCAAATTAGATCATCAGTGAGAAATATAAGCACCTCCTGACGACCCTCCCTTGTGTCAGGAAAACCTTAAACATATTCTATATCAGTGACATTTGTGACATAAATTTTTCAACTTCGAATCAGAAATTATTTGTTAATGCTAATGGTCAATTACTAACTGCCATTATCTTAATTAGTAAATGCATCTAATACTTATACTACAACATTTGTGGGCTCATTTACCTATATTATTAAGTAACTAATTTATCATTGCATTCGTTAATGATTGCTTTACAACTTTTGCAAAAATGTATAATCAAACTTAAGTTCAATGTGCAAAATTGAAATTGGATGAATGAAATTGTACCTATTTTTTTCCGTAGTCACAGTTGTAAGTTAATATGCGATGCAGTAGATGATATAGTCAATATACGATGGCCGGACATTGTGAAATGACGCATAAAACCAAAATATCCTACGCTGTTCCCACCAAATTTTACTTCACCGCGATTGGTTTGGCCAAAAACTTCGATAATTAGTTACAAATAACAGGAAAATTATTTCAGGTGATGTACAATCAAACATTTTAAAAATAAAATAAAGTTCGCTGAAGAAAAATAACTGAAGTCACTTGATTACCTCACATACTACTAAAATCTAAGAGGTATACTGATGCTTGTAGAGGGTTCTGAAATTTCTACCATGGGCATCCTTTCCATACAAAGGCTTTGCAATTTCTGGGAGAGACGAGCAAAATAGCTGCCGGGCTACGAGAAGTTATGATAAGGCGGATGAAAGGTGAGTCACGGAGAACGTGAAGTTGATTCAATGGAGGAGGGAAGACCCATTCTGCCCGATACACTCCTCCTCCTCATCTTCGTGTCTGTCATCATCGTACAGAATCCTCGTTGGGATCGAATCGCATAACATTCCATATTCCGACCACCGACCAATCGTTGGACTGCGTCAAAACGCTGGGACGACGGTGATTACGCGCTCCGCCTAGCGGAAGGATTCAACTATCTCACGCATGAATGGGTCTCCCGAACTGTTTGCCATTTGTCGGACTCCAGTAGAATGCAATCCCTCTTCTGTTTTCTTTGCATGCCTGCGGTGATTGTCGGACCATCAATTATGGCGGCGGTAGGGATATGGAAGTAATAGGGCTCGGTTGAAAGGATGAGGAAAGGCCTACGTTCCACCAAAAATGTGTGCCTTTGAAAAGGAGCTTCGGAAACGAAGGTGTCCCGGACCAGTTTATAGGCATTTCGTGGTCACCCCGCACGTCCGCTTTCGGAGATATTTACATGGAGAATGGTACTACGAGTGTTACCAATAAAAATTTTATCCCTAGAAAATGGAAGACTTAGGTTGGACCTCCATTCATTATTTTCTTTTATTCGCTTATTACTTGGGTTTTCTCAGTAGGTCGGCTTTCCGTGAAAGGTTATTCTTAAATCTATCTTCTTAATGTTTCTTTTAGAGAGGGATTCTCTTTTACGAATACTCTCTGGTTCGGTTTCCTCTATGAGGACGTGACGAAGGGGGGTGCCGCTGTATGCTCACCTTCCGCCTTACCGACAAAGGTAGTCTAAAAATTGAATGAGACTCCACGTCTTAGCTTGACATATTTAGATAAACCCGCCAAGAAAGTGAAAGATCAAGGTTTTAGTAACAATCATAGACAACTTTTTCACCTTCGGCTCTTTCTTAGGAACTTCGTCATATACTTCCACGCTTCCAATTGAAGAGGTCTAAATATAACTGAGGTTTACAGGTATGGGAAGCAATTGAGGATAACCTACAGACCTTCCCATTCTCCAGCAGGTCGCTGATTTTCAGGAAAAGGAGGACCAGTCCTCAGGTATATTTAGACATCCTACAAACTGTAATACTAATGAATGAGGATCAATATGTTGGCCTGTCAATCCTTGCGAATCATGCATCTTTATAAAGAATTGACCAGCTTAGTATCAAAATATAAAATTACGGCCAAAAATGAGTGCAAATAATCTGTTTTTAAAGCCTTAAGAATGCATAATTTGTCGGTATTCTCGAATCGTGATAGTCGGAGAGTTGGAAAGAAATTTGTCAATAAAATCGTGAGGCCCAATAAGATTGGTTATTATTCCTCGCTCTCCTGGTAACCTCGCAAAGTAGGTAAGGGTGCGATCTTTGCTAAGAGTACGATGATGAGTTTCAATATCTTCCCCATCGAGAAGGAAATATACGTACATACCCCGGTACCTAAGTTCAAAGATAAAACTATTTATGCAAACGTTACTCAGCGAGCAAGAGAAGCAATTTTTAGTTGATTTTAATGGACGATAGTTAAGTGTGTTATAAACGCACACGAATTTCACTTAAGGATTCAGTTTTCTAAGACTGATATTTCAAAAATTCAAAGATTTTTTCATAAATTAGTGAGTTGTATTTTTGGGTGAAAATTAATGGAAAAGTAAGAAGCTCATGCATTCTTCTCACGGATCTCTCCTATCGACAAGGGAGCATCTTTGGATGTTTTGTTTTGTTTTTGATACATTGCTGGGACTTGAATGAAGATCGGTTGGAGGAAAGAATAGACATTTCCTTCTCCTAAAATTTTCTTGAAAGAAATATATGAGAAATATTTGAATTTTCTCGTAGCATTTGAGTTTGGTAGCTCACAGATAGGAATAAAGACTGACTATCAGCAATCTCGCCCAATAAAAATTTAATTAGCAAACACACCAATTGAAAATCCTTTAGAATCACCATTTACTTTGATCCTTTTGAGGTTAATTTTACGACTTTATTTGCACTGAATCACTCTACATGACCGAGTCAATAATAGAGCTAATTGGCATTACTACATAGGCCCTAAACGTAAGCAATTTATTTTCAAACGAGCACAGCTAAGGCATAAAAAGTAGAATAGTTTAAGGGAGATAAAACCATAGAGATACTTAAAAGATAATACTCTTAATGACAGTATAAAGGAATCATGTAAAGCTATAGCTAATGCCGCAACAGGAAGAAACTTAAGAAAAAAATCACAGCTTTATCTTTTGACTCAACCCGCGGTAATTGCATTTTTCATATAACCACTCTTTCTGGAAAGGGCATTTTAATCACGTAACTTTAAAATCGCGCACGAATCCTCGAAAATTCGATTATGTTTAACAGGCGACGAGGGATTTTTAGCGAAACTTTGTCTCAATTACACTCCGCTGCCCTAACAAGCCTGGGGTAAACGTGTCCTGCAGCCATAAGCGTGCTTCATTTTGCATCTCCCGTCCTAAACATACCCCTGATAAAGACAAAGAGGCGGCTTCCTCTTCAACTTAATTGCAAAAAAAACTCGCCTAGCGACGAACAAAGTTTTCGCCGGAACTAAAAATACGCGGATAGAGAGGAAATGCATTTAGCGGATTATTGAATAAAGCTATTAAAATTGGACCAATTTTCTTTCGAATTTCATGCCCGATGGGCTTAATACAGTTCCTCCCCCATTCCGTCACTCCCTTTCCCTCCACACCACCGAGGGAACGTAGCAATTTAGCTGATAATTCCCCATTTCATCAGCGATGGCTATCCTGTTTCCACCGAAAATCCCGGAGAAATTGATATAAATCTCTAAATTTGGCAGCCACTTTCCAGGCCGCCCCTCCCGAATACTGCCCTATTTTACTTCCTCCCACACTCCCTCTTCATCACGACCATTCTCCAATTTGACCAATTACGCAGCTTACCCTATCTCCGGCTAGTTTTCTCCCTGCTTCCGCCCCATTCTTTTTCCGCTTCCTCCCTCCGCCCCCGAAACCCATTCCCAAGACCGTGGAAGTTCTCCCTCCCGGCACGCCAAGAATACTAATCACATTAGCCCTCTACGCCCTCCCTGCTGGTAAGTGGATGAGCGCTTTAGAACCAGCGTATGAATCTCCTTTGTTTATAGTTCTGCTCCCATCCAGACATGAAGCTCCCCCTCTCCCATTTCTTGTCGGGTTGACCGATGCAGCGTCACAGTCCACGTTCCCTTCTGGAAACAAACGGCGTTACACCAACGACACAAACTTTGACATATTGAAATTGACTGGATGCATTTTCGTAACTGTTCTCTCGAACAATTAGAGCCGTAAGAGGTAAAAGGATATGAGTAATGCATTTCACTGCGACGATAGTAAACCGCGGCTAACGAAGTCTACGTTTGGGCGACCGCCCAGGACGGCCTGTTTTGAATTTCGTCTGAAACAAAGATTCAACAGCCAGCCTTGAATATGCCTCCTTTAGGGCTAAATTCATAAGCTTTTCTGATCGCCCACTTTTCTTGTTGATAACTGATAAGATGTCGCGGATGTCATATAAGAGTATAATCCTCCAATAGAAAGAAAAAAAAGACTTAATAATCAGGAAAAAATGACAAAGAGCAATTTATTCGATTTAGAGTAAAATAGTTATAACACAAGACGACACAAGACGACACAACACAACGCTACTGTAATACTCTTGCTAAAGTTGTCTCTTCGATATCGTATTACGACAGCTCTATAACTATTTAGCAACATCTTAGCAGAAAACTGTCTTAAAAAATCCAAATAAATTTAAACTATTTTTAGAGATAAAGTGAATTTTAAAACTGAATGCTGCCCATATTTTATGGATTGTGTAGATTTTCTTACCGAGATTTCACACCGGATAGCCAAATTATGGTTATTCCCCGGAAATGAAGGATTTGGGTTCACGTCATGTCAAACCTTTACACCTTATCTTTGGATTATCTAGGTAAACGTGTCTGCGTGCAAAATTTAACATCTTATCTATCAAATAATTTTTTAAGTTAAAATCAATGTCATCAATCGCTTAATGAGAAATTATCACCCAAAAGAAAAGGTAAGTCTGAAAAAGAATTGAAGAAAAGAAAGATATTTTGATTTCAACCAAAACTTGAAACATTTCATTGCTTCTAAAAACGCATTATTATATGAACTCTACATCCTATACTGAAACAGTTCGGATAATCTCGAAATATTATCCATGCATATACATATCGATATATTAAGTTCCTACTGTAAGCACCACAATCAAAATGAGAAAAAAATTACGAAAACCTCGCAAAAGGTGAATGTCTTCATCTTCCTATAAAGTATTCAAAAGGAGCAAACTTCTGTATTGTATGGGATTTAGAAACTTTTAGAAACTTACCCCGCGAGCCGCCAAATGGCGTGTGGCAGGGGGGAAGATCTGGAAAATGATAAAATATTTCGCGTTAGATAAATGAAAACGATATTCTAATTGTGCGGATGGATTCCCGCAGTTTAAACTTGTCTAATCCATTAAAACACTAGTAGACTTTTGTAACATACAGACTCAACTAATCGACGAGCTAAGTTATTCATTCCCCGCCTATATTTCTCCGCTATTTATTCCAAGATTTATTTCAATTTAGTTAATTCAGTCGTTAAAAAGAATCGTGTTGAAGTTTTACTTATATTTGAAGCTCCTGTAAATAAAGTTGTCATGACTACTACAATTTATCATTATTTAAGACTATCAGGAATTCAGGTCGAGGGAGGTGTATTTCCTATGCCAATCGAGCAGCGAAATTGCAGCCAGCAATTCTTTTTGTAAAATGGAAATAAAATGTCTCGGTTCCGATTTTATTCCTTCCCGAGGCTCGTAAAACGGTCAATAGCTCCCTCCTCATCATCCCTCTCTACGACTCCACTCCCGAAATCGCATGCGAGATTAAATCGATCCCAGGTCCGATCGGCACTTTACGTTAAACCATTTATGCGATTCGTAAAATTAATATCGCATGAATTCCAGCGAGGGCCATTCTCGATGCGGAAAGTCTGTCTGTTGGATAAAAATGGTCGCGGATCGATAAGAAATTATTTGGCCAGGCGCTCTCTCAATGCGACGCCGAATTATAAGTGGTTAGCTTTAGCCGAAATTAATACTTATTCCGACTGTTTTCGTTTCAACTCTTACGATAAAACTTGTTCGGAAGTGAAAATGTCAATAGAAAGATCTCATCTTCGAGATGGACGTAGAAAACGCTTCTTTGCCTTCAATTAAATTACCTAGTTGAGTATCTAATTCATATTGGAAATTCGTAGCCACGGTTTGATGATGCAAAAGTTTCCATGGAGATCGAAATCTGAATTAGAATAATTAGTATTTCAATAGAAAATTCCCTTAATTCTTTCCTATTGCTTTAGCGTGCATGGATATCTAGAGGGCCTCCGTTTCCATGTGGGAAACGTGTTCGATTCCCGATGGAGACCTAAGCGCGAAATTACCTCAACTGCCGAAGCACTATAAACAATACTACTACTATTAGTTAGGATTATTACTACTACTATTATCTAGAAAGTCTCAATCATTGCACACGATCCGCTTTACCAAAAAGATATTATGAGTAATGGTTATATTACTACTGCCGATTAATTTTTTATACCGTTGTCAGGCATTGTATTTATTTTTTGATATGATAGGGTAACCGATACAGTATAGTGAGCTGCATTCATTTAGTTCTGATACTTATTATAGAAGTAGCGACGTAATCGGTCTTGCTAACGTCAAGTCATTGTGTGTGAGAATGAAGAGAAAGAACCTTTTCCTTGATTTACGTCCCATTAAATAGCTATTTCATGGTCACTCTTTCATTAGGAAAACCAAGCTAGGCAATAAATACGATTTTATGAAAACTTTTTCGGCTTAACTTTGCTTTTCTACCAGCAAACACGAGCATCAGTTATGTGCTGGTGGATTTGAAATCGAATCTCCGAAAGAAATGTAGGAAAGCCATATTTATACGTATCGTCATTTTAGGGTTTTTAAGGCTTTATCTTTGTAATAATGAACGGTTAAATCCTATATGCTGGCCCATAAAAACATCTTAGTTTCAACTTCTTAAATATAATGCATTGTTTATAGTTTGATAGAATAAGTTATATACAATAACAATGGTTACTACTAGCGATATGTGTTTTCATATTTTGTGATATATAAAGAATAAAATCGGACATTTACCTAGTTCTGGTACCACGAAATTATTGATCGAGACAAAAATAGAAATGCTTGGCGTACCCTCTGTTATTAATTTACCATGTGAAAATGGCGTTAGTTGGAAAACACAATGGTATGTACACAGGCAGCAAAGTAAAAATAAAATACAAGTCACATTTATCCACTGAGAGAATTCTAAGCCAAAATTGCAAAATTATGGAATTAAAAATCACAAAGAGTGCAAAATTATGGAATTAAAAATCACAAAGAGTGCAAAATTATGGAATTAAAAATCACAAAAAGTGCAAAATTATGGAATTAAAAATCGCTGTGACATTTCTAAATCATGCGTCGATAGAGTGACTTCTATTGAATTCGTTAATCCGAGTTTGGAATGGCATGCAATTGTTACATTAAAACACATCAGACGGGACGATCGAATTCAGATACCTAATAGTGACTACCTTTGGTGAATCTTAGATAAATAGATAATGTCGCTGGATATATCATACGAGTTGGAGCCCGACATTTATTTAAAGTATTAGGTTTTACAGAGCCGAAAGCTAAATGGATTACGCATTCGTACACATAAGTTGAAATGTCAAAAACTCAAAATCAATGGAAACTCCTATGAGCGCGTATAATGCACTGAAAAGGAATTCATACTGTTAACGAAATTTGATCGGCAGTTACAGCCCGAATTATAGACAAATTAATTTGGAGATTTGACGGAATGAAACTACTTCTAAGATAGTGAAATAGTATGTAGTAGGGATGATACGACCAGATTTCTAAGGAAAATTATGGCAAATATCATTTGGAATACCCTATACCCAAAAATTATTTGAGTTTTCAGTTCAATTTCTAAGGATGAATTTAAGTGGCCGACTTTTATGTGGATACTAATTTGTCATGGACAAAATTCGTATCTAATCCGGAAGAAAATCTTAATTAGCAAATACCTAATTATATAAAAGCATAAATCGTTACAGAACAAAATTACGATGATTAATATAGATTTACTTATGATTGTATAGATCATGTGCTGTTGTGAAGGTAAAAACACCGCTAGTAAGAATAGTGTGTGGCGATAAAGTACAGGTCTGTATAACAAAAATTTCTTTAGCTCCACCTGCTTTCTATGGATTCGTATACAAAAACGAGTGTGTTGACTACCAGTAAGTGTGACTGAAGTTATAATTGGAATGATATGCTAGACTTGGCTGCATATATTTAAATAGGCAAATAAAAACCTAAGGTTGACTTTTATTGGAAGTACGTGAAAAAGTCTGAATTTTCTGACCACAAGTTCAAGGATCACCTCGTGCAAATTTTATACTTTGGGAAATAACTTTAGGGATAAGTGCTAAGTAATTTTCACAATTCAAACATTCTTTAAACGATCAGTATCAACTAGGACGATCAGGTTGACTTCAAGACAGATTTTAAGTTGAGAAAATCGCCCAAGTATCTGCTCCTTAAGGAGCCACGGAGAGTATTATCAAGAAGATACGCAAATAAAATAAATAGAAAGGTTTCTGTGAAAAAACTCCACAATTTGTACTCTTTGTTGTAGGAGAGGATTTTTTCAAATTTCTCTCGACTTAAGAACTGCTTCATTAAGATTAAAACATTTATTATTCAGACTCTAAGATACAATCCTGAGTACGTAAATATGATCATCTACTACAGATCTAAAACTACACTACGCTGGACAGTTATTATTTCACTCTGATATTGAGGTAACTCTTAAAAGTTTTCCGATAGAAATGCTATCCTCCTTCTAGCTAAATATTTCTATGTATTCCCTCTAAATGATCAATCAATGGGTTGACGATTGGCCACGAGGCAAAGGTAATTTTAAGTGTTTTGAATAAAAGAATTGAAGGAAAAATTCAGGGACAAATCGGAAAATACCAGTTCGGTTTTCAGAGAGAGAAAGGAACGAAGGGTGCAATTGAGGCAATTGAGGGTACTTGTGGAACGAAACCTGGAGTTTAAGAAGGATGTATGTTTATGTTTTTTTTCAGTTTTGAAAAGGAATTCGATAGATTCAAATGGCCGAAATTGATGGGAGTTTTAAAGAAAATTGGGTTGGACCGGAAAGATAGGCGCTTAGTGCAAAATGCGTACTTAAATTAAACAGCACGAGTTAGAATATCTGAAAGGAAATCACAATCGGCAGAGTTAAGCTGGAGATTAAGACAAGTATGCTCTTTATCACCATCGCTTTTAAGAGCAGCATTGGCTAAGGAGGCTTTCGTGAAGAGAATTGATGACATCACATATGACGCTTCACATGTCTACATTTGCAAAACATTTCTTCTGTTCTTGCAGCATGAGGTAATTACTCTATCCAACTAAAATCCACATTTTATTAACGTTCTGTAGTGATAACAGAGAGAACTTTTAGAAAGTTCATTTCATAGCCTTTGTTCCTTGATTCTCTTTCGCTTAAAATTATGATCTTTAGCTGTAGTACGCACAATCTGCTACCTCTCACGCAAAAAAATTGTTAAAAATATTAAAATATCTTAACCGAAGTCTTACGCAGCTCTCTTCTGTTTGTTTGGTCGATAGCAACTTATTTAATGAACTGATATTAGAAAATAAATATTATTTAAAGGGAATAAACTAAAAAGAACGCCGGCCCATTAGCTCAGTTGGCCAAATGTTATCTGCACATGTCATTCATGGGGCCATGGTGCTGTTTTTAGTTTACCTCCTCCACCGACAGCAATCTGGCTCGTTTAAGAATGCAGCAATAAATTACATTAACGCTAATATTTCTCAATATACATCTCTCCCTGTCTAATTCTTTCGGCATCTATTACTGGAGAGGTAATGGATCAACCACTCATGAAACTGATGACTTTACAGAGGAAGTTACTCCCCTCACAAGACTGTAAGAAGGATGGCTCAAGGAATTTGAGTAAATTTCTGATAAATAAAACTCAATTATTGATTACAGGCATTTCAATAAGACCGATATTACCTCAATTACTAATTGAAAATAGGTTGTTTAGCGCGTCACTTTTTCACTTCGCGACCCATGAAAAATAAACGACGAATTTGTGTGCCAAAACGCACCTGCCATTTTGTTTTCAAGCTTTAGTTCCATAATATTCTTCAGAATGAGGACCTGCGTTTCTTTAGAAGTTTTTAGATATGGCATTTATATAAAACAGCAGAATACATAAATGGCGAAATGTCGACGCTATTCTTTATGCAACGTCACTGCGCAAACCTCTGGAAGGGGCAAGAGGCTCTCAGAATCTTCGGCATAAGTTTCGCAGACTAAAAATTTCTTATCTAAACTTTCCTGCTGTTTTCGCTAAAATCATAAAACTTCAGCCAATCTACATACTTTTTCGCGAAATTTTATAACCCCATTTTAAAATCTACTTCCAACTTAAGTTTCCTCACGTTCTATAAGTTTGCTGAAAAGTATTCAGCCCGCGTCTTCTCTCAGCTGAGATGAATTATACATTTTTATCACTCCTCAAAGAATAGATTAAGGTCCAAAAACAACAATCCATCCCAAATAAAGTTTCGAATGACGTGTGTACGCCTTCGAGGTAGCATCGTAAAGCTACGAGATAGAGGCTATTACTAGTGAACGACGGTTCATTCAAAAGTAGCGACATCGCTGCAAATGGAAGTGTATTAATCAAAGGGTAAAATATGAGAAAGATAAGGAATGAGAGAAGCACTTAATTCGATGCAATAGGTACCTTGTGTGCTGCATGGAGACGATAAACAATGGCAGTGTAAGCAATTTTTCCACACTCGATTCAGTTTTAAGATGGGATATATTTCTTTTCAAGTTTATATAAGTGGATTTTTTCACCTTATGATAGACTGGAAGAAAAGTTTATACGACAGAAGAATATACTTCCATGTTTCTTGTATTTCTCACGGTAGATAAAATGCGATACACGTGCTACCGTAAAATTAACTGACAGGCCGTCGTATAACTTTGTGCGGTGATTTTGAAATGAAAAGAAAAAAATATTATTCCGACATTAAGAAATCAATGAGCGATAGATCTCTTATAGAAAACACAACAGAATAAATAAATGCCACGCACCGTAATTTTACTGCAAACTATTAATTTTATAACGATTCGAATAAGTACAAGGAACTGTTGTTAATGAAAAATTTCCTAAGCTTGATTAATTTATGCAGTAAAACAAAAGATATAATATGTCACTATTTACGTGGAGTAAAATTTTAAGCAAAATTAAAAAAAAAACTTCCTTTTAGAAGTGAAACAAGCAAACAGACGAACCTGTTTATCTATCGCTTGATAATATCATTCGATCTATCGATTCTATATCGATGTTTATCGATATAGGTATATCGATTGACAAAGTATTTTGCCAAACGATTGATATTTATTGATTTCTAAATTCATCATATACTAATTAGCATTTCAACTGCATCGATTGCGCTACAATGGTTGACATTTATGATCAAATTTCTTTATGTGAAGGGTCAGAAAAGAGGATTGGGGAAACAAAAGAAGAAAAGGGAGTGATGTAGAGGCAATGGGAGTAGGTTAAGAAATACGTAAATATAAATGGATTCCACGTAAATAATTCAATTTTCTCATATCAAAGTATCGCAACTTATTTCGTTAAAGTATACCTTATTAGTTACTTTATACCTTAATTTTATACATTCAAGATTATCTCAGTCTTCTAAACTAATGGTGGAAGGTCAAGAATAGCAAATGTGCGTTTCACCAATATATTAAAATTTGAAATTCTAATCATTTCGCTTATTGTGGCATAAAAATATTTTAACAAATATCTTCAGTACTGACATGCTAACATAGGCTAGCATAGAAGGTATTCCGCAAATATGTCAGGAACACGAAATGTTATTACTTTTCCATGAGCTCAATTCCACGCAGCTCATTCACATCAGTCGCACCTTTGAACGTTTTCCAGAACGTACTCCATCGAGACGAAGTTTAATTGACTTCATTCCGCAGCTGTCGAAACTACGCATATGGTATCTCGCTCTTTTTTCCGCTGTGCAAAAGAATACGGGAAAAACATCTCTGACCGATGCCCGAGAAATTATAATCACTCACGCCGCGAAAAGCATATAGGAATCTGGCGTAAATAATGGTCGAGTTAGCTCAGGTCAAGCATTAATTTATTTCAGAATAGATCCGTGATGCGCCGAGCGAATGGACGGTGAGGAAAAAATAAACAAAAGAGAAGCGACCCTTCATAGCGACACATGTCAGAGGTCCAATGGTGCTCAATCATTTTGGCGCCGGTTCCCAGGGGTAAAGGACGGGAAAAAAGTACAAAACCATGGTTCTCTGTAGTGAAAATCAATGCAACGGATTAACCGACGAATGCAGTGTGATGAATTAAAGTGGAGCACCGATAGATTAAAAAAGACAGTGGTGGAAAATAAATGCAGTCGAAAAAACTTATTCCGATTCGCTCAGGAGAGAAAAATAGGCACCACTGTGAGAATTGCAAATTCACAGAGGAAAGATTTATTCGGAATATTTCCCCAATGTGCTTCATTTTGCATGTGTTTGCGTACGTTTCTGAGTGCGTTTATGCTTGTGAACTCGTAGGATTATCTCTGTATGCGTGCCTAGGTGTTTTACTAAACCCTAACTATTCATCGGTTCTAGATAATGGAGTATGGCGGTCAATATGGCTTTCTATAATGGGGAGGACGCTTACAAAAGTAATTCATGAGCCCTTTGTCCGTGAGTAACAGTAGTAGATCTTAAACATATATTTTCATGTAGCTTTATAATTTAATCACCTCCATTTATAACTTAAAATGAAAACTCCTGTGTACTAAATTGTGCTATACACCTAAGTGCATGTCAGAGAAATTTGAGATTCCAAGGTATGAATCAAAATAAGTTAGTTGAACGATACGTAACATTTAAAAAGTAAGAAAAAACACAAAATTCTGTACGAAAAAGAAGGTTGGAACACGGCTGTTAATAAATTGGAGGTTTAAAAACACTCCGTAAGCCGTATTTCGGCAAGCGGAACTCGAGCTAAGGATTTCGGAGAAGTCCCAATGATCATTTCAGAGACAAAACCTCCATCTTCAGGGGGTCTCTACAAAGGAAGTGACTTCCTTTGTGGAGGTTCCTTCCTTCCTAGAGGAGAGGAGCTTCCTGTTTGTCACTTATCGCGAGTTCCGCTAGCCGAAATACGGCTATCTTAATGTTTTTAAACCTCTAATGGCAAAACGTTAATTATACTAAACTTATTTACTTAAAATAAGTACTAATTCCTTCTTGTCTGTTTTAATTTCTAATTCTTAGATCATTTGTGAGTATATACTGAAGGCAACTTTAACTGGAACGTATAATCTCTTGACTATTTAGCAAAACCCGAAGACAGTATTTTTTATTATAAAGATTTTATTCCAATTACCGTGATAAATGACGTTCGACGAGACATCCGAGTTGAAGTTACTTGAGAGAAAGTAAACCCATAGTGAAAGAGAAGGGCAAAGGGGAAAACTCCAAATTGCATAGCAAAATGAGTGGGACCTAGGACAGAACCATGAAGGGCTCCATCAAGCCCACCAGCTGCGCCCTCCAAATGCGAGGTTGAAAAGGGGAGCGGAATTTGCTTTAAACGAGAGGAAAGGGAGAGAAGGGAAGCTCTTATTCATTTTTCAGTGGACGATCTACCAAGTATCGAATTTATTTATTCGCCGCGATCGTCTCTTTTTTCCACTTCTATCTATACACGCTGGTGTTCCATCTCCACCCACCCAAGCCATACACTCCGTGGCGCCACCTGCTCCAGCTTTCGTAACCATTTGAAAGCACGAAGAAGAGGTAATATTCCGGAGGAGGGCCCACCGAACCAATGATGCCAAAGACGGAGAGGAAATTGAAATCTCTCTCTTTCCCAACACGGACGTGCCCTACTCCTTCAATCTACCCTTTCTCCTTAGCTTCGACTATTCAAAGTCACTATGGCCCAATGACGTCCTTCCACATGAGCCAGCAATTCCTTATATTTTTACCTCGATGCGTTTATATGTATTTATGTATTCTTCGGTCTATCGAAATTGCTATACTTTTGCGCCGCAGACATCGTTACGTCAGATGGTCATATCGATGAAGGCCAAAGTAAGCACCTGCAAGAATTCAATCAAATTTCTAATCTGAATAACAACGCACTTCGTCATAAAAGTTAGTGGTCTATATTTTTGACTGAATAAACTATAGGGAGCCATTCTCCGAGCTCGTTGGGGAAAAATCTGCGAAATTCTCCTCAGAAAACCGTGTTTTCGTTTCGCGAGAGCTAATATCTATTCATTGTTACGGTTATTCCCTTCCGTACAACTCATAAAACTCCTTTCTGACCTTTCTGAATGATTTTTACATACTATTGTGTTTTGAATAGAACCTGAAACACATGACAAGCTTTTAAAATCCTTGTTAAATAATTATATTTTAGATAGTAATATTGTTAAAAGTACTTCGACAGCTGAGGCCATTCCGCACGTCGGTCCCCACCAGGAGTCGAACCCGGGGCCGCTTCCACCGAATTTGAACGCGTTATCCACTTGGCTATCCGGGAGCCCGATATATTTTACATAGTAATACATCATTTATATTTTTTTCTTCTAACGGAGTTTCAGCTCCATGTAGAGGCAGGATAGGTAGACCAAATCAACTATTTATGTGTTTAATGGGATAATAAGAAAACGTGATTCACGGATACATTTGAGATAAAGTTGTATAGGTATGAAATTTGCTAGACATTCCCATAACTTATCCTCATAGATGACCTCATCAATAACTACTTATTTACGAATTGAAACGGTGCTGAGAAAAAGATGTTTTCGAAGGTGAAATGTCAGGTCTATCTGAAATATAATATTACAATAAACGTAGGGAATGAAGTTGAATCACCTTTGACAACATTTACTTGATGACGTGGTGCAAGTGAGTCGGAGAAGAGTATGCCTGTTGGTGATCCTACAGGCTTCTGCTCATTTGACCATTATTATATAATTTTTTTCATTAATCTTTGTTATAAGATAATTATTATTTTATAATTAGGACAAGGATTATATAATAACTGGTCAGGGATAAGAGGAAGAATTTCGAACATTATGCCTGCCATTTACTTTTATCCGAGGAAAACAGGATAGTCTCTATTAATCCACTTGAAGACTTAAGAACTTTGCTGCAATTCATAGGGTGAAGGAAGGCCAGCTTTAAAAGAATGAACCTTTTAGAGATAAGGGAGCGGATCACCATAAGTGATAAATACTGATTCTTCTTGATACACTTTGTTAATAAAGTACCGAACATCATACATTTTAAAGTAATTACCAAAAAGGATGTGACGGAATTACCATTTCTTTTGTTAAATCAAGAAAAAATTTAGAAAATTGCCCTAATTTTTATACCTCCTTTACTTGGTGTCTTTACTTCAGCGAAAATTTTCAATGAAGAGCTTTTGTCTCCGTGGGCATGACCCATTTTCCCTGAGGTAGCAATAATAACGTCTTTCGAACGAGAAGCAAAAATTTTCATTTCGTTTTCGCGAATGTTATGGGCGCAGCTATCCGTGGGGCAGAATGCACTCCAGTACAACGCAAACAAACGAGCTCAAAATACCGAGCGCATGTAAACAGCGTGTACGTATGTATGTGAAGGAGATGCTGGGAATGACCGTGTCACATGGCACGAGAATGGGACAGAGGTTTGCGTTCGAATCGCCAACCGTCCCATGGTGCACCTCAGCGAAATGCATTGTCCCTAATGAAATTTTCTGTCGCCGGCCATAAATGAATGGGAATTACGTTTTAGATATTCTATAGTATTCTCACTTCGCCTCACTGACGGGGTTCGGCCTGTCTGCGAATATTGATAGCATAACTTGACATGCAAGGGGCGCCATTGTCAACTTCCTCCTGTACATGAGCACCTAAACGTTAATGAGGAAGGGAAACCACTTACAATTAACAAGACAGTGTAGCTTATTTTTTATGTTATTTAGGCACACAATTAAATTTGTAACCACACAGAACTCCCAGTATTCTCCATACATGACTATCTTTCATTACGAAAAGCATGCTGAAACTAACATCCTCAGAAGAATAATGGATATTGGGTTAAAATCTATAATTAATATCCAATTTCTCGATCTCTCATAATAGTATTACAACCTTCAAATATCACGGAATTGGGGAAAACAGAGAGATTGGCAGCGTTTGAAAATTTCTTCGATGAATGATAAAGTAATATCTTGGTACTAAAGTAGTACCTTAGTAAAGGCGTGAATATCTATTAATTCAGGAATCTCTCAGTGTATTTCGCGTAAAGTTCATGCGCTCGTAAATATTAAAAGTACTAGTGACAGAAGGAATAAATTTTCACGAAATGCCCAATGAAATTGATATCCTTGCATATTGTCAGCGTGTGAGATGCGTAAAAACGTTGATTATGAAGTAAAATATAAAATTTCTCAAAATTCAAAACGTTTCAATTACATCAATTCATTCAATTTTTTTCAAGTCCTATAATGACATAAACAGCGTGCAGAAATCACTCGCTGTTTCCAGTTAACAATTACTGTTGAGATACATTTTCCTTACACGGTCATAATTATGTTTCATTAACTCTAAAGTATACACTGAAAGAAAAATAGTAGAACTTAAAAATATCATTACTGATGCAGTTAAAACTTAGTCTTAAATGTTGGAATGCATGCTCCAGGAGGAGGCCTCTCTCTTTGTGGAGACACTGATGGTTGACATGTGGAACGCTAACAGATATTCCGAAATTTTTTTTTTCATATCTAAACCAGTTAACCCTAATTCCATTAATATTAGTTGGAAAACACAATGGTATGTACACAGGCAGCAAAGTAAAAATAAAATACAAGTCACATTTATCCACTGAGAGAATTCTAAGCCAAAATTGCAAAATTATGGAATTAAAAATCACAAAGAGTGCAAAATTATGGAATTAAAAATCGCTGTGACATTTCTAAATCATGCGTCGATAGAGTGACTTCTATTGAATTCGTTAATCCGNTGCTTGATCGCTCGACAATTGCATATAAAGAATTCAAAATCGCTCAAGTATTATAAAACAAATTCTAATTATAAAATCCACGTATCAATTCCAATTGCTTAATCTAATTTTGTTTCAAAAGCATTTTTGTTGGACTATTATTGTTAATTGCAGTTATCTGCATAAAGTAAGAAAACCTTAAGGTAAGTTCGACGAAAAATGCATAACGATTGTTTAACAGGTCTTTAATAAATACGTCCTTCTAGCGGTGAGTTACTTAAAAAACTTAATCTAGTATACTTAAATGTTTGCAAACCAAGAAATTGGCTTCAAAGATTACATTCGCCTCCTGCTAGAATAAATCCAAAAATTCTTCTCTAAATCAAGTATCACACAAAAGAACATTTCATTGAAGTTCATTTCAAAGGGAAGTTTTCCAATCATACATAGTCACTTAAGAGCGACAAACGTACTTCGGGATACTGAAGTCAAAAATAAATTTTCCACTCAAGTTAATGAGAAACTTGGCGCATCCTCCTGCAGTATTATTTTATGACCCGACTGCGCAATGCTCCTCAGACGTGACTGAAAATCTTAACACACCCCTTTCATAAACATTACTCTTTTAACGCTTAAACGCAGTCGCACAAACGATGGAGCGATAAAAATTCTAACGGGGGACAAGAGATCGCCGTCGTCAAAAGAAATGGCCGGGCTACAGCGAAATAAGCTTTGGAAGTATGTTAGGGCAAGCATATGAGACAAAAAAAGTAGAGAAAGAGATAGCCGTCGTAGCGGAGTGACATGGGGGGCAATGGGATTGGGTATAGGAGGGGTGCAAATGGCTGATGACGTCATTGAATAGTTCGTCGTAGATGGCGCCGTGGGATTGGAACCAGACTGGAGCTGTCCAACCCTCCATAGAGCTCTTATGGTCTCCCGCCCCCTCTCAAAGTCTTCCCCCACTATCACATAACCTCACCCCCAAACTGCTCAATTCCATCCCTTCTTATTTACTCCCATTTTTGAAGATGACAGGCTTTCTTCCGTTTCCAACCGTTCAAAATTTCCCTACACTGTCCAGTTAATCATCTACTTTTCTATTACTAGAATAGAATTCTTGTAGATTTTTCTGGTAACACCACCTACATCTCTTCTGCTACCATACATTACTTCACCCTGCTTATAGTTATCAATTCCTTTCATTTACTTTTAAAGTAAGGTGGCAGTACACTTCCTTATTTAAGGTGAGTCTTTGATTCTGCAGAAAGTACTTCCAACAATTTTATTCTTCGACCTCGAGTTTATTTCCTCTTTCTGAAGAGAAAATATGAATGGACGCCTAAAATTAAATCAATTCCTAACTGCACTCATTATAGCCATAAAAACGACCAACTCAAGTAGATAATTCCACCATTTGAAATTAGGCTCCGAATTTTTTAAGATATTTACCGATTCCCGAGAACTATTAAATATGATAGTTTGTCCATTTGATAAGGAATTTTAAATCATAAAAATAAAGGATAAAAATATCTGGTCTACATAAATTTGCATTTTTAATCAATGTTTTAAACAAATAAAATTATTTTCCCAATTCATGAGAAACCGAACTTTTTTCAGAACAGCATAAGAATTTGTACAACATTTTGGACGAAATTAATTTTCTTTATTTCATTTACGCAGATATCCAATATGGCTACAGCATTTACCAGCGGACGATTGTAAATGAAAATTATTCGCAAGCTGGACCTATATTTAATTTGTTAGAATGGTTACTTAAATTTCAATATACACTTTCTCTTACTTTTTGTTGATTTTTGGAAGAAAGCCGTAAGTAATTGCAATTCTTCGGTTCACTGCATCGACTTTTACCGTATGAATCGGCATGGTAGTTTATTCGTCATAACACCTGCCCGGAAAATTAAATAGGAGAACTTTTCTTGAAAAATTAATAAAGCTCCCTATTGAGATAATTAGTATTTGTATTAAAATCCTTTCATTATAAAAAAAGAAGTGCATGAAAAGATTTCTTGTACTGTTAAATTAAATATCAAAAATAATTTCAAAGATGCCCTTATCTGACACTAATACAGCTAATTCTATACCTTCCATTAATGACTAACATACTCATAGAAACATTCATTATGTTATATATCTCCCTTTATTCTTTCCATCGTTCTTCTCCTATATCGCCCTTTTCCAGTGTGATATCCAGAATCATTCTCGTATTTTTAAATCGATTTAGACCAGTGTTTCCCAAACTTTTTCACGCTACAGCCCCCTTGAATTCATCACCACCCCCAACTGTCATCTATGAAAATTTACATCTGTACAGCCAAAGCTAAAGAATAATAAAAAGAAAAATAAACACTGCAATGATAAAATATCCACCAAACTACTATAAGGCAATTTCATAAGGCAATAAGGCAATATAAGGCAATTTCCTGATGTTATGTCGATGCTACAAATCCAGTAAAAATCTATTGATAAGGAAAGATGACTGTTAATGGGATGAAATTCTTTTTCATCAAGCGCCCTCCCCCTGGAGGAGACCAGCGCCCCTAGGGGGGGTACCGCCCAATTAAGGAATCACTGATTTAGAGAATTTATTCCTCATCTTAAACCTCTCTTAATATTACCTTTCTCCCTACCTGTTCATTTATTTAATTCTTCTTCGTCTAAAAATTTTCCTGAGTATAAAAGCGGCCTTTGTTTTTATTTTTCCCAATACAATGACCCCCTCTAAGAAAACATCGTTCACCGATCACATAGACGTACGTGTAATATTCTACGACTCGCTTAGTTCCGCCCCCAAAAAAAGCTGCAGCACTCTGCTAACCGCATTGCTGGAAGTTTTTACCCTGTGGTATCCACAGTAAACAAAAACCTTCCCGCCCAATTCCGTTTCTACTTGACGTTTAGGGTGAAAAAAGCCTGAGCGCCGCGCGCATCGCGACCATTTTCGCGCCAGAATACGCGACTCGGGACAGTGACGCGTCGCCATAAAACAACTCCTAAACCCACTTATGGTGAAGTCGCCAGAGAGGTTCAAAAAGGGGAAAAGAAAAGGGGCGGTGGACGTAGAAAGAGAAGGGACAGACAGACTACCGTCCATCTTCGCGCATAGTGTGAAAGGAGAACTAATCAGCCAAATCAAATGAGATATCTCGCCCACTCAGCGCTTTCCCGTTCACCACTCACTTTCCGCCCACGCTCTTTACTGCTTCCTCCGGCGCCCTTCTCCCCTCTTAGAATAAAAAAGGAACTTTTATGTCCGTCCCCTCAGGCTACGTGCATGACCTCCGGTATCCTTGCCGCTGTTTTTCTCTGTACTTTTTTTCTGTTGCGATTTTCTTCTGCTTAAATCGCTGCCCGTGTCTCGCATGTTTCGAGATAAAAGAAGTCTTTGGGCCTCTTGACATTGAAGGGGACAATCTAGCTTGGTCGAGAATTAGTGCTCAGCTCTATCACAATGGCTACACGAGATATATAGAGATATCCCAGAAGCGCAGTTTCGAAGCATGATTGCCATCAATTTTATTGGATTAAGTGAGATCAATATAAATAATTAATATTTTCCAGGGATGTTTCATAATTTAACTACCTTCACCAATACTAAGTACCACCTTAATTGAGCTGACAAGCAATATAGGAAGTAAATGGGCTAGAGTCAAGAGAAAAATTGGACGAAACGTAGGCGAGAAGAAGGCTTGATGCGGCAAAATCAAAACGATTCATTCACAATGTCTGAATGGAAATATAACTCAGCTAAGGTTATATTTTATCTTTTTCCTGATTACAGCACCTCCGTAGAAGCATGCATAAAAAATAACACGATTCTACAGAAATATCGCGTTTTTAATTTTCTTGGGCGTTGGCATTTCAGCTCTTAACCTGCTTTAAATGAACTAAAAAATCAATATTTTGTTAAATAAGCTAATACTCTTCTTTAATATTGGGATTAAGGGAATGTGTATAAGTTTGCACGGTGAAGCCGTGCGGCTGAATCTCAAGGAATAGCAAGAGTGAAAAATATTAAATATTTAATGTTCATAATTCCATTCAATGAAAACCGTTATTTTCACCATGATATCTACATGGTTCAATGAATCATATAAGCTTAATAATTAATATTTATAAAGCAAAAAAAAGTTTTTTTCTCAAAGAACACATTGTTAAAGATTTTGAATCGAATGAAGGCAAAAATATTTTGTATAACCTTAAGAGAACATGCTAAACTATTATGTTTAACATGATTAAACCGATAAAACAAAATCCATCAGTATGGTTAGCTTCAAAATTGATTTTTAGCAAACTGCAAAAACTATTTGAATGTATCACTAACAATATGCGCATCCCAGTGTTTATCAGAATTTCATTTAGATTCCATTACAGCGATATTTAATTTATAAGACAACGCAAGAAAAATTATAAAATATTCGCAAATTTGTCACAATAATATTGATTTATTCTTGCAAAGAAAAATATACAGATATTAAAAAAATGCAATTACCAAAGTTTCTCAGAAATAAAAATATATTACGAAAACATTGAACCATATTTGTACTGGGAGCTGATACGTGACCAGTTTTTAGATTTCACATAAAGAAAAAGTTGCTATTCAAGCGTCTTTGTCAGATAGTATCTCATTCACCGCAAAAGGAACAATAGAAGAGAAATATGGTGGAACAGGTGCGCGATATTGAGACGTGTTTCATCCTGATGTTTTCCTATGCATCCAAAACAAAAAAGAATCATTTTTCCCTAGCGTTGTACCCTAAATTTAACCCTTCATTGTGACACGGCTGGTGTTGTGTATACCTCATCGCTTTATATTCAAATATAACGTCTATCACCGGTCCACAAACTCGGGCGAGCTCCGACATTCTTCATTCCGCCAACGCATCCCTCCTCTGCAGAAACCGCGAGCTAAATGACGAAAAAAATACCGCTCCAACACAACTCCATGCACAAACTATCCACCCTTTCCCATTCCCAAACCCCATTTACAACCCCATCGCCATATCCTATAATCCTTCACCCCAGACCGTCGTGACATCACGGCCGAATAGCTGCCGGGTGAATCATGCACGGTCACGGATCACGTAGCAGAGAGCAGTGATGGAGAAGGAGAGAGGTAAAGAGGAGAAAGGAAGGAGAGCGTGAATGACGCGAACGGGAAGTGAAACGGAATAAGTAAAAAGGGTATAGAGATAGGGTGGGTCGAAGAAGATGACAAAGAATAGAGGTTGAGAAAAGAAGGAATGGAAAAGAAATAGAGGAAGGATGAACAGTAAAGGGAATAGATTCCTAAATGGGAATAAAAGCAAATGAGATTGTGAGTCACTGAAAGAGGGGAAATCCTAACGCACTCTCGGTGAGTCTCTGAGTAATAATCAAGTACAGAGACATCCCAAACAAAAATTCATTCAGGGGTCATATTCATCACCCGAAATATTTATTAACCTTGACGTGACTTCCAATAGGTTTGAAATGCATATATGAACATAAGCTTTGCCATAAAACCAGCGATATCAAGTTAGTAATAATGAAATATAATTTTTGAGCTACTTGTGATTTATTTCATACATGCCTACATGCTCGAGCACCAACCGAAACATTCGTTACGGAAATGTGTATCCGTTAGTCCGTGAGTAAAGTAAAAAGCTTCATTAATAATTGAATAATGCGTTCGCTTTCTTTCTGTGCGATTTATCTCTTTGGAAAAGAAATAAAATAGAAAGAAATCGGACTAGATTAATGAGAAATGAATGTAATATATTTCTTTTTGAGTATTGACGTTGTCACTTATTTACTCGTAACTGCTGAACTACCCTTTATTCATATTCAACAGGAAAGTAGGCATATATCTCAGACAGGAATTACTTGCATCTACAGAGAGTTTTCACGACGGGTTTCGTCAACGGATTGGCATTTTCAGGAAGATTTCAGGCAAAAAATAAGACTATTCTTTTTTCCTTTACAAATTTTACATCGCATTCTTTCAACGAAGTTACGCTTGAGCACAGAAATAACAATGACAACTGAGAGTAACGTTAAGATAAAACTGAAGCAGCAAGAGTAAATCAACGCACCCTTATTAGCAGAAAATTAACTACACCTTAAAATCGTATTTACCGCTATGTTTAGCAGATGCAGCGAAATAAAACCAACCAACCTTCGAAAAGTTTTTATAAATACTCAGTAGTGAAATCAGTAGTTTGGATTTGATAAAAACGTAACATTTACAATTACCACCATAGTCACACATCACAGTTTCACAAGGATATTGTCTCTACAAGACCGGGAATAAATACGTAACATCTAAAGACAGAATCGTAGTTATTTTAACAGAGATGCTTTTCTTTTAATTCAATGTTATGTGATCAATTGTGTCAGTCTATACTAGCTCATGGTCGTTCAACATACCACCCGTTGGTCGTCCAGCGCGCTCTGTTTTAAAACGGCCCTCTAATCTTAGGAATTGCATAACCTTTCTTTTCATCTTCAGGAAAGTTTTATATCTTCATTTGAAAGTCTACACCGTAGTTTTCCCAAAGAATTAAGTTAATACCACCGAAATCTAAATGTGAATCCGTTACTGAAAACTGCAAGGACTACAAAATGATAGAATATCTCCTTGATCTTTGCTTTTATAAATAATTTATATCTTTTGTTCACTTAAAAATATTTTTATATGCCCCTGGAGTTATAAAAGGTGAAATATATAGCGCGATAGATTGATTTTAACAAAAGAATACAATACGATGGTACTTATTATCGGGATGGAGAAATAAATACCTAAATGATACACAGAACCAACTTAATAGAGATCTTATGTTAGTGAGTACGGGGTTTAAAAAACGGGAAACTTTTAGAGGTATGGAAGATATTGAAGCAAGAAAAATGGATAAAGGAAAAGTGAAAAAAGGAGATAAAATTGACCATAAAGGAAACGAGAAAAAGTGAACGGGAGAAGACGAACCGAGAACATGGGAAGGGAACGGTAGATACGAACCCTTGCACAGGACTCGTTCACGGTCGTGCAAGATAGCATTCACGTCGGGGGGACAAAATGGCAGATCACGAATCACAATGGGATGGATTCGTAGAACTGAGTGAAGGGGATGCGCCGAGGGGATTTCAGTTTCCCTGATTAGGTGCTGGAAAATGGTATCGGGTTCGAGGACCGGCGCATGCAGTGTCGTAAATCTTCCCTGTATGTCCACTGAAAACTTCACCTGGCAGAGGCAAGGCTGAACAGGTGTGGGGGAGAGAGCTGCCTACGTGTCGGCGCGGTTTTCGCAGTAAATTGGCAGAGTCGAAGGTCTCACGATTCTTCGGGAATCGCTATCGGTTAAGACCGCTCCGTTCGTCCTTGGTGACTACCGAACGTCACGTTGTCTCTGTCTTTCCCCATCTGCTTCCTTCTTTGCTCTAACATATCCATGTCCTAGCGCAAGTCGTCGAATTTCCAGAAGGAAAGAATTTCAGTCCGTTATGAAAACCCTTGTATTGCAATATTTTTTGAACTAAGCATTTCACAGCAGTTTTGTTCGTTCAGATGTTTGAAAAAATTACCTATTATCCCTAATATACAGATTAAGGTGGCCAAATGTATTATAATACGTGGTATAATATGACATTCCTGAATCAAATTTATAAAATGTCCTATTCCAAGGGACACGAAAAATACTCCTTTTTGGCAAAGGAAAAGGATTTCAACCTAGTACAGAGGTGTGCGCCTTAAAATCTAATGATAGACAGATGCGGAAAATGAAAGCCTTTCTGGGACTCGATCTCAGGCCTCTCGCAAAATATTAGAAGTAAGTTGGATTGCTAGAAAAACAAACACAGAGGTAATGGAGATGGTCAGGGAGGAGAGGGTTTTAATTGAAGTAATTAAAAGTCGACGGAGGAAATGGGTGGGTCAAATATTGAGAGGAGAGAGATTACTGATGAATGTTATTGAGGGAAGAATATAAGGGAGAAATCAGAGGGGAAGACACAGACAAACGTTGTTAGATGACATAAAGGGTGGGGTACGTTACTAGGAGGTGAAGGAAATAGCAAAAATGAAGAATATTAGGGCACATGAACCTACCGAAAGGTAGAAAACTTATGTACGTATGTTCTCAATTCCTCGATTATTGGTTTTCTTTACTAATTAAATGAAAGGATGAATTCTACCTTCACTGTGAGTATAATCAAGGAAGCCAAATTTAAATTCTTAAAAACGAATTACACCAAGTTCCGATGATTTTATGTTCAGAAAATCAGTTTAAAATTCTCTTTAGACCCACCATTAATGATAAAGAAAACAACTTTTTATCCTGCTTATATTCATCGTAAGAGGATAGGTAGATTATGTTTACTTTGATATTCGATCAAGGAAGAAAACTACATAATCCATCTATGAATATCCTCAATTCTAATTATTAATACCACAATATCTATATGAGATACCTGAAAATCTAAATGTTAACCCTGTCACCCTAATAGAGGTTAAAGCGCTCGTATACCTCACATACGCTGGGGTACGAAGCTACTGCAGTTCATCTGCCAGCATACAGTCGGAGATTTGAGACCATATGTCAACTCACCCGATGAAATTGAGCAAAGAGGGAAACTTTTAGTAAAAATCGGCAGTAAATTCGTAGTTTCTGTCGCATCACCTTCATTTCAAACCGTCCGGACCAGGTGTAAAGGGTCTTAACATGCAAACTCCCAAAGACGTCCATACTCTATCACTGTTCCACAAATTTCATCGATGAAGTTAGATATAATACGCATTCGGAAAGTAACAAATTTTGCTTCAAATCTGACAGGAGCAGATAGAAGGCAGAGATAAAAATCAGTCGAATTTATGCTTGAAAAAATTCTACTCAAAAATTAATTATTTTCGCGAGCAAAGAAAATGGTAAATAGTGTAAATAATTAGCTTCGTAATTGATACCGAAGTCATATACACCGCCATTCCCGTTCTCAGCGTACGTGATTTTGGAAGCCAGACGTGGAAGAAATTTCGCGTGATCAAAGAGATAACGGATATCTATTATTGGTCTATTTTCCTGGATAGTAGGCACGAAAACCAGGTAGTTAATTAAAGAACTGGGCGTTTTCATCCCCTACCTTACGCCATGTGCGGGGTTGAGCGGTATTAATGTAAAATTATAGATTATTACAGGAGATATATATTATTATTGTTATTATTTATTTAGATAATCTTACAAATAGAAAAATGTTCCGGTGGTAAGATTTGGACAAAGTAATTTCCACCCTCACCTAAAAATACAACACAAAACAATGACGCTGTCGAATACACTAATACTCTTGTCAATCATACAATAATAATACAACATACACAATTAATCAAATTAAATTTAGCCCTCCTAAGTTCATCCCTTAGATGATGTCTTTCACCACTCTACTATTTATCCAAGCACAGCTGCCCAAACCATGAACAAAACAACTTATCTGTTTATTTACTGCCACAGTTAATATAGTCTGGTGGCAGCGTTATACAATGCAATAGATACAGTAAACTAAAACAACAATCTTACATTATTTTATAGTAATTTAAAGCAAATTTTTCTGAAGTCTTTTCTGCTTTTCGGGTAGGGTTTGAAGGCCTCTTCAGGTAACATATTCCAGTCTTTTACTCCTCTATTTATAAAAGAATACTTCGCGATATCTGTCCGTTGTTTCCTAAGCTTAAACTTATGTTCATGATCCCCTCGAGCAATATAATGTTGTTCCCCTATCCTGTCCTTTAATTCTGTCCATGCCTCTCCTCCGTTTCTTACCTGAAATATGCCTACTTATCGGTTAATCCTTCGCCTTTTTTCCAGTGATTCCCAACCGAGCGTCTCCAACATCTCTGTTATATATTTAATGGAAGTCATGATATAAGTGATGCCCTTCGTACTTCCAGGCTAATTTTTGATAGCGCCAATGTAACACGAGGAGCTGCTCCCCTAGATTTTCCGATTACAAGTAAAAGCATTTATTCCTCCTCTCGTAACTGATTTGGCTTCTCCTACCAACATGAAGACATTCACTCTTTTCCTCTTCTGAAAGTATTCTTCTATTGCTACGATGCTTCTCCAAAACAGAATTCTGAAGTAATGGCCTGGCGACCTCATCGTCTTAAATTCCTATAAACAGTCCAAAAACGGCACGCATCCTATAGTCTAAGGGATGTTAGAAAAAGAAAGACAGCGCCCTTACGGGAGTGAATGAGTGCAAAGCCCAAGATGCAATTACACGCGGATGTGAAGAAGCGCGTGCTCGAGAGGGCGGTGGAGTGGCTAGGAGCAGTAAAATGCGTCCGAAGAAACGGACTTCAAAAATAGCGTGGTGAAGAGGAAGTACGTGAGAACTCGCTGCTCGCATAGCGTTAGTGAATGGGATAACTTGGGAGACACGCAGAGCTGCTGAGTGAGGCTAGATACAGAGGAGAAGTAGCGGGAGTGGAAAAACATAATGGCGAAACGGAGTTTTCCGCGTCGTCATTGCAGGAGATAAGGGTTTGGGGAGGGGCGGACGAAGATAAGGGGGCGAGTCGCTCCTGTATCCCACTCTCCCAACGCCCCCGCATGGACAATTTTCAATTAGAGAACTGTTCATCTTAGAAGTAGTTCCATTTGTGAGGATTTCAATTAAAAATGTAAGGTCAAAGGTTGATATCAGGGCGCCAAAATAATTTTCTCATCACAAGGAAAGAATAATAAATTCTTCATATTCAATCGCATCAGGAAGCTCCAGGATATTTTAGGGCTCTGATTACGCGCGTATTTACTGTAATAACTTTGAATTATATATTAAATTAAGCTATTGACAGTGGACAGAACGGCTTGAAGAGCTTTGAAAATCCAATCCTTCTCAACCCATCTTGATGTTATATAGTCGATGCTCAAAATCACCGTATATATTACAATTTTACGAACAATGAGGAACTCACTCCAATATACATCCTGGTAAAGGTGCAAATACTGTTCCTAAACTTACTTGCGTGGCTATATAGTCAGTAAAGTCACACTATAGTCAGTAAAGGTCCGGTATTACAATGTATACTTAAAATGGACTTAAACGAATGTTCACTTCGCTGGAAGGTTTCATCACTTAACAGACACTTTCAACAGACTTAGGTACCTGTTTATTAGTTAACTTTATTAGTTAACTTTATTAGTTAACTTTATTAGTTAACTTTATTAGTTAACTTTATTAGTTAACGGACTGAAATGTTATGGCCGTACTTGGAAGAATTACAAGAAATTGACATAATTTGATCAATAAATGTAGGTACAAAATCAAGATTGAGGTATCTTTCATTTAAGACGAATATGCTCGGTATTCAATACGAATATTTCAAAATCATGCAAATTCTCGTTTTTCGTATGATTTAAAATAGTAAATAATTGTATGTAAAAACGCTTTAGCTTGACCCAAACGGTATATTCTGATAAGCGCATAAGACTAGGGGAGAATATACTTTAGCCAATGCAGGGGGGCTCTTGGTAAAGCATTGTGATTGGTCACAGCAAACACTCACATAAACACCAAAAGAGATCTGCAACTATAGATCTCCCGACGTTTTCCAATTTCATTTAATCTTACCATCGAAAACACTTCCTTCTCCATAAAACAGCTCGCTACCCGGTCAACATTTCCTTGACGACAGCTTGGAAACAGGTCATCAGCAAATAAACAAGAAAATAAAAATATTGACTTATTCATTCCGTGAATAAGGGCTTAATTAAGTAAAAACTGTCGAGGAGATCCTGTAACGACATGATATATTACTCAGTTTTTCACCCTAAGATAAATCACTCATTTCTATAAGGACCTTTTTTCCCTTATCGAAATAGATTGTCATTTTTTTCTTCCCCCATCGTCCTTCTTCCTTTAATCCCACTCTTAGTCGAAGGGGGGCCCTCCCCTCCGCCTTGGATACTTAGGAAAGAGATCCACTAAACACCGAAGAACAAGAAAAAGCGTTTATCGAGAGACCTGTCTCGCTGGAATCCCCACTTCTTCCTCCATTTTATGTTACATCCCTCCCTCACAATCTTCTCCCGCACACATGCCGAAAAGCAAACTCCTCAGCCAACCTTCCTCTCCGAATAAATCTCTTTTTTCCCTCTTCCGCCTCTTTTTCGCCCTCTAATGTTACTACAGACTTTCTTTCCCATCATGCCCTTTTTCCCCGTCTCTCTTATGGTACTCGCCATAAGATAGTATTCGATTTCTGCATTTACTGCAAAACCTGAAATTGGTCGATGACAATACCGGCAGTGAGGAATTAAGAGTTTCTGACTTTAGATTCCGTAAATTTAAGATACAAGGTGGATTTCTCGTTTAGTCTTTTCCTGCTGGTTTCCGGTTCAAAAAATACATCAGAAACAGCGAAATTTTACAGAAAATATTCAACCGATGCACAGTTAAGTGGAGTTAAACAAATTGCTCCAGAAGCATGAAAAGCAAAAAGAAGGATTTTTTTGGCTATGTTATGAGAGATAGACGAAGGTAAAGTCTTAATCTTGGAGGGAATGAAGCGGCTAGTAGGAATAGTATGAGCTGCAGCAAGCCAATCTTTGGATTGATAACCCTCGAGGACGAATCATAAGTCAATGAAATGTCTCTCTTTCCCTCGAATATTTCATTTCTTTCATCAGCGCAAGAACCAAATGATTTCGCAAAATTCGTCGATCAAGCTCTATTTCACTTTAACTCTACAATATTGAAAAGAAGATGATATCCTGTATTTACACCAATACATTTGTGCTATTAAGGGCTACTGATAACACAATTGCATTAAAAATTTTTGAGGAATAGAGAATTATATATTTTTTTGGAGAATCTATGTTCATTACGGATGAAAAACTCTGGTCGAACAAGCTCGTATCTACGGGTAATCTAGTTGTTATATAGAAGTATGAAAACACCTCTGAGTCCGTTATTTCTTTTACCTTTTTCTGATTTTCTATAATTATTTAGCACTGATTTCCACGAACATTAAAATCAGAACTTCCTTCCGAGTCTATTACGACATTACAATGACTAGTATACAGTTCGATAAAGTCAAGTTATAAATACTTTTTTGATTAATTTGGAGGAAATCAACGTTAGTATTGCTAGAAAATGCTTACTGTAAGTCTACAATAGTTAAGATTAGATGGGGTATTATAGAGAATCATGGGAAAAAAGAATCTCCAGCTATCATAATGCTTGAGCTGTGTAAAGCTAGCTGTAATGGCGTCGATAATATCCGTTCATTAATAGTCCTTCGTTATTTTCGTAACATAACCGCAATGCAGCGTTCTCCAAATAGATATGTTACATTTGGACACGCCACTGTTCAATTCATGGAGAGCCTTCAAATAAATGCAATTAAAATTTGGTTCCAGCTACCGTCATAAAGAACTTGTGTCTACATGAAATAAAACGACTGATCGATAGCTCTCCTGAGAACATGGAACCTGGGACTTGAGGCAATAAAGGTTAGAAAACGCTTCTCTAGAGCAATTAATAATAATAAATTCTTTGGTTCGAAACAGGAAGACGATCTACCGAATGATTCAGGCAGGGTAGGAATTTGTGGTAGGACTTCACAATCGAAGAAAAGAAAAACAAAACTTTTACCCATACCACTATATTTATCCCGCAACTATGATTTAGACGTCACACAGTATAATGAAGATGATGACGCGAAGCGTCGAAATCATGATCGTGGAATAAATTTATATCGTGGCCCGGATACATTTTTTTTTCTCTTTACTCCAATTAGGAAGTTGATCAAAATTACATCCATTTTAATGGTTGTCATTACTGAGGAACATTTCTATTAGCTGGGACTCTAACACAGGACCTTAGAGTTGGAACGCTAGCACGCTACTTCGTGAAGCTGTGCAGTGGTAAGTGGTACTATGTTAACAATTGGTATAATACTATTATACAATGAGAGATATTGTATGGTTAACGGTATTATGTTAACAGAATAGTGGAGTGGTTACCGTGTTTGCTTTCCAACACTAAGGTCCCGGGTTCGAATCCCGGCTAATCGGATTTTTCCGATTAGGGAATGGTTGTGTGTATTTGTAAATAGTAATAATTATTAAAATGGATGTAATTGGGATAAACCTGTTTCCATTATAGAAGTTATTATTATTATTCTTACTATTTGTCCGCAGGGGAGCATGAGGAACATTAGGAAGCAGGCACGTGAGTCAGCAAGGATTACTTAAGCAGTGCTTAATTAGCATAAATCTTTCCATAGAATATTTGTTTATATTTTATACACTAACAAGCTTATGCGTAATAAGTAAACGTGCGATAGAAGCAGTGACCTACAGCATAATGAATAAGCAACAAAATTGTAGCTATCGGTAGAGGAAACAACAATAATTTTCTTTTTAAAGTTCAGTCTCAGGTGACGTCTTGTGGAAGACCACCATGTAGAAATAAAGACGATTTGTACTTTTTCCACAAAATAAAAATAATAATAATAATTTTTTTGTGGAAAAAGTACATACAAATCCTATTTATTTTTACTTAATTTTTCCAGAAAACAAATCTAAAAACCCTAACCCAACAAATCGGTAAAGTATTTCCATTAAATTCTCCAGGAATATTAAGAATATCCAAATTACCTCCAAAGAGATATGCTACTGATAGGCTAGCAAAATACGTGGTCGTAAATCGACGGCTGATAGTACAGTATTTTAGTCGCAGAGCGCAGGACTATCGCTGATAACGAGGAGAAATTAAGCCCTTCTAGCAGTTTGCAGAAGTCGCCGAGATGAATCGCTCAACTCAGGGACAGTTGGCAAGCGTAAATGCTCATACGTAGTACGCGAATCTACACCACACGGGCACACGACGTTTAGAAACACTAGGTACACGCACGCATCCGCAAACAAACGCACGATCGGATGAAAAACAACGATTTACACCTCACTCAGCGTAATGAGCGCTTTGAACAAACAAAAGACTCTCGCTGACTCACATTTACACCGCACGGTGGCGCTGATGAGGATGTGAGGGGAGAAGGGAAACAAACAAGAGTAAAAAAGAGGTTATGTTGATTCAAAGGACAAAAAGAGAGAAAAATCATTAAAAAACTAGGAAGAAGTAAAAAGTGCTACTATTAGTATTTAAGCTCTGTTTTTGGATATGAAGAAGAGACATTATTCTAGAGAGGGCCACTTTCGTAAGAATGCTATAACTTGAAATACACACAATGTACAAACATGTATGTATGTAATACAAATCAATATAGTACGGTGTTTCTTGAGCACAAGTTATACCTACCATGTTAAATATACCCAATAACCGTTTCCTGATATGGATCGTAGGTCCGAATAGAAGTTTCTTCCATGTTGCCACTTGATACATCCGTTTCTCTACTAGCCATTTACAGCATTAAGAAAACTAATTCAATGAAAACCGTTACACTTTAGAGGTCTCTATTTATTCAGGAACAAATGGCGACGCACTTTACCGAAATTCCTGCTAGTGCAAGCGAGATATATTCTACATCGATGACAATCTAACTAATCCCTTTCGGGGTAAGGATATTGTCTACCTGATTTATTCAGGATAATCCGTGCTCTTGTCTTATCGTTGCATACATCTTCCTCTTCTGGCACATCCACACATCTTTCTATGCATTCTATTGCATTCATTAATCTATATACAGATCTTCAGGCGCGCCCTCAGGGATTCCCACCAAGATTCTACAGGTACTTCTTAAGAACCCAATTCTCGAGAGGCTTTGTTAGGATAATGTGTCAGTACTAAGCAAACGTATATTTTACTTTTTAAATATTCGTATTTTCATAAGGGCTTAAACGGCAGAACCTTGGGACTGTAATTGTTTCCAGGCGTAGCTAATTCCTAGAAAAGAGTTCCTTGAGAAAATTTCAAGATACTTAGGAGGGGAAGCATTTTTAAGGGTTATTGTAATGTTGTTTCTCGCCGAAGCAACATAATTAGTGATAATGTGTCTTATTTGAATACTCCAAGAAGTTGTTGAAACAATTTGTAGAATTGCGCAAAATTAGCACACATTAAAAAAATACCCAAGATTAACATACAACAAATTGCTATTGGACTCATCTATCTTTAAGGAATTTTGCATACATATTAACGAGTTTGTTTAGTCGTGTATTGTTAAATTCATGAATTATTTTATGTGTATTGAGTGGTGGCGAAAACTCAGGGGCGTGACAAACTGTACCTACGCCCCTGGTTGAACCCCCCCAAGCGTAAATTCTGGGTGCACACCTGCATACCTTTAGCTTCTTCTTCACTATATGCAATCAGCTTGTATGTCAGATTTCCTCTTTTTTTCATCCAACTTTTCGCAAATGGCAAATCTAAATTTAGCTGAACTAATTCTTTTATCAACAAAACCCTATGTTCTCTACACCTATGAGATCACTGCTTCTTAAAAGTATTAACTCATATACACAGCAGTACCTCAGTACCGTTCTACAAAAGAACCTTTCGACATATGACCTTACTCCTCTTGATTCCCAAATACGAATTACATTTAAAGATAAACACCAGAAGACCGAAAATATACAACGGAAAACGGGGTTTCGAGATACAAACTTTTCACCAACTTTCAACTGAAACGAGTTGAGTTCGTAAATCAATGTATCATTCCAAAGATTTTTATAAATCTTCATCAGGCAGTGATTGAAAGAAGAAATTGACGCTGAGAACATCTTTGTTTGTTTATGTACTTGATACCATTTCTTTCCTGGAAGATACGGGCTTATCTTTCTCCCGTCTCGTCTCTTTCTCCAGTTTCTCCCCTGCCTCGTAAATCCACTCTCTTTTAGCAAATTCCCTCTTCAATTCCCAGCCACCCTCTGCGTGCACTTCGCATCGCCACCCTCCTGATCGGATGTCCACTCCACGGTTCTATTTCCTCTTCAATCCCCTTTGCCCATACTTTACCCTAACGACTTTAGCCTCGAAGCACATTGCATTCGTCGAGGAATAACTGGCTAAAGCAATCTGATGAAGAGCTGCTAGTACTATCAGTTTTGACTAGAGGGTGCTATAATGGCGAATCAGACAAGGACAGTGCAAAACCGAATGGTATTCCATGACAATCGATTGATTTGAATCAAAGTGCTCTCTCTCTCAACTCTCAGTCAAATAAACAATACTAAAATTCGCAGGACCTGCTTCAAACAGTAAGAAAGTTCAACCACGAAAGGCGCAACCATCAATATGGTGTCATTGTTTGAACAACGGTATATTGGAACCATGAATATGATAACCTTCTACAACAAATAGACAAAAAGTAGAATTATTGTCTTATAAACAATGAAAGAGAAGGAACTATTGTCGCCGAGATTGTTGAAACGTCAACTGAAACTGGTGTCATTGTTTCAACAATGGAATGAATTATGATTACCTTCTACAACAAATAGACAAAAACAAGAATTACTGCCTTATAAACAATGAAAGAGATGGAATAACTGTTAACGCGACTGTTGAAACGTCAACTGAAACTAAATATGCTAACAATTAAGATAGCACAATTACAATATAGCTAATGTTGACATAAGGCGGCCAAATTTCCGAAGTTGTCGCTCTATTTATAAATAATTTTTTCTCCGCTTCATTGTAATTGCTTAACGCTCAATGCTATCTTCCAATCAGAGAAGCTAAGGGTAGTGATAGAAGATGTCTCCGAACGAAACAGGAGAGGGCGTTATTTCGAATTGTACTTTTGACTTTTATGCAATATTTTCTATTTAATTGAAACTTAGAGATAATTATACGCCTCTTGGTTTGAGTAAATTATTTAACCAAGCATTTATGAAGGCCATTCGAAGGTAGAGTTTAAGTAAATCTAATAGTTTTCTAATGATAAGTCTAATTCATCAAGTGGAATCAAAATTGTCATGTAAGCATTGCTACTGACGGCGTTAGATATTTTATTTAAACCCATTAGAAAATGTATAAACATTGCTATACATATCTTATCCTCTAAATTGACAACTACATTTTCATCCCCAGCCGAAATGGTTACCCAAATATTCCTACTGATAACCTTCAACACTGAAAGGTGTTTGTTTTAATAGACAATTTGTCTACTAATGATAAATGTTTAACGTATTTATGATTAACGTGATCCGGTTGAAAATAATCAGTAGCCATTTTGATATCGACCGTTACTCTGCTGTAATATAATATTTACAATATAATTTTTTTTATGGAGTAAGACTAGGTAATAAGTAAGAAAGACTAGGTAATTAATAAGTAAGGCATCTTTTAAACTGACTGATCCTTCTTATCTAAGAAAAAACGCTCACGGGCACAAAGTACATACAAGCTTATTCAAAAAGAAATGATGTCGGTAAAATTTCATTCGTAAATAGATCCATATTGGATTGGAAATTCATTACCTGAAGAAGTATTCAATCCCTTCCCTGCTAATGAAACAACATCTAAGAGAAACCTAAAAACAATTGACTGTTAAGCTTTATTGTTATAGTAGCTGTTAATATTGTAAACCTTGATGTTACTTAACCACTAGACAAAGTTATTTTTGTATTGGGATATGAAAATTAGTTTGAGATTTGAAAATACAACGAAATTGATTTATGAATTGATATCAATTCAATTCTGGGTGATGTGTAGGAAAATTTCCTCTATGTATTTTGTATGTATAACATCGAGTACTTAGCTCTGATGTAATGTAAGGTAATTAAATGTAATGTATTTTAGCATGCAGAGATCTTGTGGATTATCTGCAATAATTCAATAATAATGATAATAAGTAAGAGCTCCAAGAGTCGAAGGAAAGACACGCTAGAGCCATCTAGGAATCGACTTTCGAACTCACGCCCCTTAACCAAGGTGGATGCCGAAAGCCGGCCCGGTTCCACAGTCTCCTTTACATCATTAAATACGAAATAATGAAAGATTTTCTGATCCTTAGTAATTGGAAATTAGATCATAAATCCAAATGGTATTCGAAAATATTCTTATAAAACTTGTACGGGAAAAGAATTGAAATATTACTTTCATTCTTGCGGAACGATGCCTTTTTCATTAACCTGTGAAAATCCTTAGATCGATCTGATATACAATAAGCAATGCATCAGGAAGGAAAAATCACACGGATAAAAATTGTATCAACATACCACTATTAAGTATTAATTTACTTATTTTTTGTTACGGTATAAATTATCTTGATTAATATCTGTTATTTCAACCGATACAATGATGGTAATATATGAGAATTATATGCGAGGATAAGTCGTTATAGGGACTTATTCTTTCCGCGAACGATACGCGACAATAATAAGCTAAAGGGGTAACTCACACGATTTGTGCTTACACCCTCTGCCATATGCCGAAAGGCGGCTTGCAGAGTATTTATGTAGATCTAGATGTAGGTTTAATGATCTCTTTATTCGCAGAGAAACTAACGGAATAATGCTAAGAAATTCTTCTCGGGTAGACAACCGGGTTAGTTCTTCGGTGCAAACCGACGTTTCGGCAACGTCCTCTGTTGCCATCTTCAGGGATGTCGAGTGTGCGTGTTGCCGGGTATATGCCAACACGCACACTCTTCATAACGGAATAATGTTAAATGAATTGGCTAAAATAATAGTTATTCCATTTGTATACATATAATTGTTCATTATGTATTAATGATCCATTTATATTATTAATTATTTATATATTTATATTTTATTTATTTATTGATT
>KZ308336.1:525081-542036 GCA_000376725.2 Ladona fulva | reverse complement strand
ATGATAATGCTGTGCATCAAAACCTGGATCATGTGTGTGTGTATTCTCTTGTGGTATTGTATAATTAAAATTCCGAGTCTAACTAATTGTACGTCTTAAGCCAGAACGAAACTGAGACAAAAGAGAACGAAAGATACATTTTTCCTAACCTTAACGGTAATATTAATTACAAATATTCCATTCTTCCACGCAAAATAGCAGGAACTACTGATTTAGTACATAATTACAGAATTAGGATGGAACGGAAAAGTCGCACGTGTAACACTGATAAATAAAGAGAAGTAGAAAATGAGTTAGGGGAACGGAAGCTTAGTGGAACATAAAACGGTGGAAATTTGTTGCTAGCGTGATGCATGGGAAAATAATGAAATAGAATGAGGGGAATGAGGAAATAAACAAAAGAGGATAGCATAAAATAAGGAGCGGTTCCCATGGCGACCGGATCTCTTCATCAGTTGGCTACTGAAAATTATTTGCTGAAATTTCCGCTTAACGAATACTGCCAAAGGAATGGCATGTCTTTCCACTCCGCTAAAAATTACGAGCGATAAAACTGAGATCATCCTGCTTATGGTGGGAAGAACGGAAGTATTAAACGAAAAAGAATAATATTAGTATTATAAAGCAAGAAGTTGGGCAAATGGAGCAGAACCACGATGGTTATTTTGTTATGTTTCCCAGTTTATTGATCGGTTAAATCAGATCTTCTACAAAGTCTTGCAAGTTATATGCGTTACAAATTACTTTCGCTTCAAAATGAATTTATTGAATGAAATATTGCAGAACAATTAAAATACATTGAGGCGTATATAATAGGTATGATTTTTATACTAAGCAAGCGATAAATCATATAAATTGTGCTTGAAATGCCACGAACACGCATATTTTAAATAGTAAGAAACATATTACCCGAGAAAATAAAAACATTGAATCGCCCGACCAGAAAAAAAAAGTAGAGCGGAGAGCAAATCGATATCTAGAGGGCCAGGAAGAGCGAATCGATATATCAAGAGAGGAGTATCAGAAAATCTAAGAAACAGTTATTAACATAAAATAACAACTGTTACGTGTAATTAACGCCTGCTAAATTGGGTAAAACTTGATTATTTTTGCATTTTGTTTTGTTTAAAAGAAATTTAGAAAACCAAAGTACTTTTATTTAAGTAAATAAAGTACTTTTGGAAGGCAAGCAAGGATGATTCAAGGAATTACCGCCCCATCAATCGCCTTCCTGTTGTATACAAAAGGTTCGTGAGGGTAATAGCAGGGTGTAAGACGACCCTGGCAGTTGCCCAACCCAGAGAACCAGCTGGATTCCGCAAAGGATTCAGTACTATTGATCACATCAACACGCTTCAAGAAATTATCAACAGGACAAATAAATACGAGACGCCACTTATGCTCTGCTTCTTGGGCTATGCGCAAGCCATTGACTCGGTAAGTACCTCCTCAACACTGGAAAATCAAGGGAAACAAGGGACAGATGCTGAATAAATCTAATTCTTATGCAGCAACTATAAGGATCCCACAGCCTCTGTAATCCTGAATGAAGAAACGGATGAATGCAAGATTGAGAAAGGAGTTCGACAAAGTGATTGCCTATCACCCATATTATTCACAGCAGCTCTTGAAAAAGTTTTCAAATCGTAGACTGGGAGAAGAGTCTACGGATAACATAGGCCACCTGCATTTTGCACATGACATCATAGATAAGGTAAAATCGCTGAAATAGATGCGGGCAGGTCACGTGGCAAGAAGTAACGACAGTAACTGGTCATGAAAAGTTCTCAACTGGACACCATGATATGCGAAGAGAACAAGAAGAAGACCAAAGGACAGATGGAACAGAGACCATTCAATATTTAGGGGCAATATGGTAACGAGAAGCTCAGAATAGAGAGAATTGGAAAGCGCTTGGGGAGGCCTACATCCGAAGTCGGACTGAAAATGGCTGATGACAATGAAATGAAAGTTATATCATTATATTCAGTTCTAGATTATTATAAGAGCAAACATCAAAAGTCATCTCCCTATACTTCCCAATTTCTTCAAATTAGGAATTCAGTCAGCTATGATAGAGGCTGGCAACCGTATTGAGATCGTGTTAAATCGTGAGATCGTGTTAAATTAAAATTGGTTAAATCTGACTCAAAAGTTTTCCACGTACTAACCAAAATAGTTTTAAAAACATAATATTTGATATCTTGATATTTGATTTGTGAGCAATTTTAAATCATGTAAAACTGACCGAATGAAAAACATAATGACAGGTATTAAAATAAAAACCGTTTTTATGGATGGACAGGCATGCCAAAGGTTGCCCATTTCTGGACCAGAGGCCAAGATTTGTCCATGGGGACGGGTTCAGAACCATGGAGTAAACACTACATTGCCTAAAATAAAGTGGCAGGAATACTTCCGCCCAATTGGCTTTGTTAGAGGGGGGGGGGTGGTTGAACCGCCAAAAACACCCCCTTGAATTAACCCCTTGTCCTGGTATACTATACTATCTCTGGAATACTGGCGTACTGTTTGTAAAATGAATTTGGTTTATTTTAACTAATTGTTGCATAAGAACCGAGTCTGATTCGTTCCTTTGGGAACGAGCGATACATTAAATTCACCATTTTGCGCTATCTCGTCAGTTTAAAGTTTTCTATAAAAACGTTCCATTCATTAAGCCTTGCTCAAGTAAAAAGTGACACTTCAAATCTCTTCTTCAGAGCAGAACAAATGAACAGCCGTGGAGCGGAATTCACGGAATAATTTCAAGAGGACAGGCAGTAAGAGGATTTGCATGCCTCTAGGTTTTAAAGGACGGACCTGTTAAAATCCACTCAACCCTACTCGAGTCGTTAACGACGAACGGTGAGGGATTGTTACCGCATGGGTGTAGCATACGAAATATAACGATTTAGACTGCGTTTTTCCTTTTTTGCCTCGCTTACTTTTCACGAAATCCACTGCCGTTTAATTGATGGCACTTGAGTCCTGGATAATTTATAATGAACCGATAGTTCCGAATGGGTGATGGAGGTGAAAGCGTTTGAAAAGAATAGAAAAGTTTCAACCATGCTCATGATCACGCAACCGTGCTGGAAAATTCCGGTGACGTCAAATCTAAGGGAATTTAACAAGCGATTGCGCGACTTTATGTAAACGAAATTAGTCGCGCAATTTACTTTATGTAAATTTAAAAAGTTACGGGAGAAGCAACTTCAGCTCGATAGTTGTTGGAATTACAGTTGATTTACATAGATTACTGTTTACAATAAAGGCATTTGAGTAGCACTTTTAATGCAAAAAATACTATTCAATTCCAATTTCCCATCTTACCTTTCAGGGCTTCCGGATAGGGCAACGCGTTCAAATTCGGTGAAATGGTTCCCGGATTCGATTCCCGGTGGGGGCCTACGTGCGAAATGACCTTAGTTGTCGAAGCACTTATAATAACACTATTACTGCTACCATCTTACCTTTCTTATGTAAAGCAGTTGTTATTTATTATATAACGTATCGTAGAAATTAATTTTCATTTCAAAACGAAGCTGTCAGCCAATGGATTAGGAATATTGATCGTCTCTTAAGATTTTGAGGAATCATATTTTCGAAGTACGTTTTAATTACCTGTAACAACTAAATTCTAAATTCTGCTGCCCAATGAAAAGAACTCTTATCGTTAAAACAATTGTAAGATGATTGGTCCTTTAAAATTGAATTATCTTATTAAGGGTCGATTAAAAAAATCAGTAATACTAGTTGGTATGAATTTTTTGATTATGTATTGTTCATATGATCTGTGAGTTGGACACAAATTTGATTAATTTAGCATTATTTGAATCAAGGTGGCACACTCTAAACAACAATAGTGTTAATATTTCTTTATCTGGGCAATTAGTGGTCTCGTTGGAGTTTTAGTATTTATTATTAATCAAACATTTTCATTAATATCGAAGGAAATCAATAAATGATTCATAGGAGTATAGATTATATAAATTGATTAATGAATAGTTGCAAATCTTAAAAAAGGAAATTTCGTTGAAGATCTTCTGGAAAGGTATATAGATAAGAAAAAATAACAGTTACATGTGCAAAGAAACTTTAATTTCTATTGTGAGGTAACTTTAGGATACTTGACCCATATTAATTAATAATGTTACGAATTCCGTTTTTCCCCACTTTTGTGTAGAAAACCGTTATTTCATCATTTCATGTGTGATATACACTTGATAGAAGTAAATTTTTAAAATATAGATTCTATTTTATTGTAAATCGCTCATATCCCTACCAACTGAAGAAATACTGACAGCTACTATTCAATTTTTGTTCCAAGTATCAACCATTTGGGTAAATGAGTACTCTATAGTTCTTGAATCCAAACAATACAGAAATGTTAATTTTATCACAGTTGTTTTCCTTTTGCATAATCAGCAAAAATGTCCTAGATTTTTTTCACTATTTAACCAGGCATTAGTAAAAACAAGGTCCACTCAAGCACTTCCCCTCTCTCTCCTCCATTCCAGACATCATCCCGACTGCTTTCCCACAGCCATCAAATCCTGTCTTTTAGTCCATCTCTCCCACAGCTCCTTATAAGGGATTCATCCATTTTTTCCTATCCTGTCTCCGCAATCCAATCCCTATATCTTGGCCTCAATCACGCCCTCTTCCATTCACTTTGCGAACCATCCCTAAGGCCGACCTGACCTTCCAAACTAACCTTAGCGCAGACATTGCGCCCTCTTCTAGGACCACATTCCGCCCCCTCCCACACACCCCCCTTCCACTTCTTCCTTACCCCACCATCTAATACGTCCACTCTCCCTCTCAGCCACACGCAAACATCCCTCTCTTCCCAGAATTCCAATCTCGCTGACTCAATAGGGACTAGCTGTTGCTGCCATATCCCCCTAACTGAAGTCTGAGTCCCCTGCCCTCCACAGTTCTCCCCTCCTCTCATTTTTATAGGCCGTCTAGTGCCCCGCAAGGTTTCGGCATCGATGCCTCTTTTGTAGCCTCCAACCTTGAAGCCTTAGGAAGAATTAATAAAAGATTCCAACGCTGAAAGAATATCGATGAGCTGTATGCTTTTGTTTGGCCATCCAGTACATTCGGTTAATGCTATCGTTATCTTGACTTGTATTTAGATAACAAACGATGATATATTTAAACATTCTGGTCCTGAATCTTCCCGATTAAGAAGGACTTTAGATTTACAATCTGGAAGGACAAACAGCCGTAAGCTATTGTAAAAGAGGTTGTTAAAGCAACCACTGCTGAAGCAACACCCTCATTCATTTTGTAATTTTCATCATTTAAATTTAAGTCCCTCTGGGGAACGTCCATAGGCTGCTTGCCTACGGACGCTCTGTTTTTCCATAGGTTTGAATGTACATATGAGGATAACGAACACGGTTGAGAAATAACAACAGTAGAGAGAAAGTAACCATTCGCTGATCGCCTACTTGATAACATTTGGTTAAGCTTTCTTCATGCCGGTACTGTTACGCACCTTAAATCCTATTTGTCGACTTGAATTTTCACGTGGATTAGAAAAGAGATGCAGTCAAGTTCCCAGAAGTATGAATATTAATAAATACTTATTATTTCGTTTTTTGATAACTCATTGCAAATTTAACAGTTAGGTCTAGTATCATGATGTATGCTTAACAAGGGCTTTTTTTTTAGTTCTCTTCAGAGGTGAGTATTATTGCATTACATCCAATTATATTTCAGCTATAGAAATCAAGTTTTATCCATGACAGCATTAACATCTCCAATCCAATTAATTTTCCTTCAGTCGTAACTTTTAAGCTTTTGATTCAGAATAACTTTCTGTATCCAGTACTTCTTTAAACCAAATCCGTTCCTAAGGAGGGGGAGAGATTCATTCATTCCTTTAAAAGGATAAAAGTAGGCCCCGGTAACTTTAACGTCCGACGATCAGAAAGCAAAGCAAGTTGTCGCTCAATTTCATTCTTTCTCCCGAATGAGCCATCCTATCCCTTTCTTGGTCATTTTATTCCAGAAAAGTACGCGGATTGGGGCAATTTATCTCTTTGGGAGGGAGACCAGTTAAGCGCCTTACCCATCTTGGAACAAATAAATCGTGAAAGCAGGAGCTATATCACCTCCAGACTTCCCTACGCCTCCTTCGCAGGTTTGCTCAATGTTCCCGGAAGGGGAGACTCCTTAAGCCTTCGTCCCTTCTAAATGAGATTTCGCGCACTCGAATCTGATCACCCTGCGCTGCTGATTAAACGGTTCGTTTAGCTTTAAGCTTGATGATGGAGTGATCTTTGATGGAATGGATGCTTTTCCAGCTGGAGAAATGAAGCAACGAAAAATCTGACGTCTTGATGAAGTGTTCGAACCAGCGATTCTCCTTAAAAAGACAAGATCATACCAGTGATGGGGTAAATCATAGATGAACCGCTGGCGAGGAGTTCGAACGTTGCCGTAAACTGCGGTAGAAAACAGACAAACTTTCAGAAGTTCTCTTCAAACCCAATGAATTTGTTATTAAGAGATCTAAACAAAGATAATTCGCATGAAAAGGTTTCTATGGGCACGGTAGAAAAACTACTGTATTTAAAACCATTTTTTCAGCCATGTCAACGAATCTATAGATATACGAATACTTCAATAATGTGTGTTTTAAAAAGAAGGTACTACGTGAGGACGAAGAGCATAAAAAACTGCAGAAATATTGTAGAAAGTGAATTAAACCTCGAGGGCGGTCTGATGGTCTCACGTGCAACATTTCTCATGAGACCGATTGGTGAATAAGATCCTCCATTCGAAAAAGGATCCCTGGTTCATAATGTACTACTATTAGTCGCGCAATTTACTTTATGTAAATTTAAAAAGTTACGGGAGAAGCAACTTCAGCTCGATAGTTTTTGGAATTACAGTTGATTTACATAGATTACTGTTTACAATAAAGGCATTTGAGTAGCACTTTTAATGCAAAAAATACTATACAATTCCAATTTCCCATCTTACCTTTCAGGGCTTCCGGATAGGGCAACGCGTTCAAATTCGGTGAAATGGTTCCCGGATTCGATTCCCGGTGGGGGCCTACGTGCGAAATGACCTTAGTTGTCGAAGCACTTATAATAACACTATTACTGCTACCATCTTACCTTTCTTATGTAAAGCAGTTGTTATTTATTATATAACGTATCGTAGAAATTAATTTTCATTTCAAAACGAAGCTGTCAGCCAATGGATTAGGAATATTGATCGTCTCTTAAGATTTTGAGGAATCGTATTTTCGAAGTACGTTTTAATTACCTGTAACAACTAAATTCTAAATTCTGCTGCCCAATGAAAAGAACTCTTATCGTTAAAACAAATGTAAGATGATTGGTCCTTTAAAATTGAATTATCTTATTAAGGGTCGATTAAAAAAATCAGTAATACTAGTTGGTATGAATTTTTTGATTATGCATTGTTCATATGATCTGTGAGTTGGACACAAATTTGATTAATTTAGCATTATTTGAATCAAGGTGGCACACTCTAAACAACAATAGTGTTAATATTTCTTTATCTGGGCAATTAGTGGTCTCGTTGGAGTTTTAGTATTTATTATTAATCAAACATTTTCATTAATATCGAAGGAAATCAATAAATGATTCATAGGAGTATAGATTATATAAATTGATTAATGAATAGTTGCAAATCTTAAAAAAGGAAATTTCGTTGAAGATCTTCTGGAAAGGTATATAGATAAGAAAAAATAACAGTTACATGTGCAAAGAAACTTTAATTTCTATTGTGAGGTAACTTTAGGATACTTGACCCATATTAATTAATAATGTTACGAATTCCGTTTTTCCCCACTTTTGTGTAGAAAACCGTTATTTCATCATTTCATGTGTGATATACACTTGATAGAAGTAAATTTTTAAAATATAGATTCTATTTTATTGTAAATCGCTCATATCCCTACCAACTGAAGAAATACTGACAGCTACTATTCAATTTTTGTTCCAAGTATCAACCATTTGGGTAAATGAGTACTCTATAGTTCTTGAATCCAAACAATACAGAAATGTTAATTTTATCACAGTTGTTTTCCTTTTGCATAATCAGCAAAAATGTCCTAGATTTTTTTCACTATTTAACCAGGCATTAGTAAAAACAAGGTCCACTCAAGCACTTCCCCTCTCTCTCCTCCATTCCAGACATCATCCCGACTGCTTTCCCACAGCCATCAAATCCTGTCTTTTAGTCCATCTCTCCCACAGCTCCTTATAAGGGATTCATCCATTTTTTCCTATCCTGTCTCCGCAATCCAATCCCTATATCTTGGCCTCAATCACGCCCTCTTCCATTCACTTTGCGAACCATCCCTAAGGCCGACCTGACCTTCCAAACTAACCTTAGCGCAGACATTGCGCCCTCTTCTAGGACCACATTCCGCCCCCTCCCACACACCCCCCTTCCACTTCTTCCTTACCCCACCATCTAATACGTCCACTCTCCCTCTCAGCCACACGCAAACATCCCTCTCTTCCCAGAATTCCAATCTCGCTGACTCAATAGGGACTAGCTGTTGCTGCCATATCCCCCTAACTGAAGTCTGAGTCCCCTGCCCTCCACAGTTCTCCCCTCCTCTCATTTTTATAGGCCGTCTAGTGCCCCGCAAGGTTTCGGCATCGATGCCTCTTTTGTAGCCTCCAACCTTGAAGCCTTAGGAAGAATTAATAAAAGATTCCAACGCTGAAAGAATATCGATGAGCTGTATGCTTTTGTTTGGCCATCCAGTACATTCGGTTAATGCTATCGTTATCTTGACTTGTATTTAGATAACAAACGATGATATATTTAAACATTCTGGTCCTGAATCTTCCCGATTAAGAAGGACTTTAGATTTACAATCTGGAAGGACAAACAGCCGTAAGCTATTGTAAAAGAGGTTGTTAAAGCAACCACTGCTGAAGCAACACCCTCATTCATTTTGTAATTTTCATCATTTAAATTTAAGTCCCTCTGGGGAACGTCCATAGGCTGCTTGCCTACGGACGCTCTGTTTTTCCATAGGTTTGAATGTACATATGAGGATAACGAACACGGTTGAGAAATAACAACAGTAGAGAGAAAGTAACCATTCGCTGATCGCCTACTTGATAACATTTGGTTAAGCTTTCTTCATGCCGGTACTGTTACGCACCTTAAATCCTATTTGTCGACTTGAATTTTCACGTGGATTAGAAAAGAGATGCAGTCAAGTTCCCAGAAGTATGAATATTAATAAATACTTATTATTTCGTTTTTTGATAACTCATTGCAAATTTAACAGTTAGGTCTAGTATCATGATGTATGCTTAACAAGGGCTTTTTTTTTAGTTCTCTTCAGAGGTGAGTATTATTGCATTACATCCAATTATATTTCAGCTATAGAAATCAAGTTTTATCCATGACAGCATTAACATCTCCAATCCAATTAATTTTCCTTCAGTCGTAACTTTTAAGCTTTTGATTCAGAATAACTTTCTGTATCCAGTACTTCTTTAAACCAAATCCGTTCCTAAGGAGGGGGAGAGATTCATTCATTCCTTTAAAAGGATAAAAGTAGGCCCCGGTAACTTTAACGTCCGACGATCAGAAAGCAAAGCAAGTTGTCGCTCAATTTCATTCTTTCTCCCGAATGAGCCATCCTATCCCTTTCTTGGTCATTTTATTCCAGAAAAGTACGCGGATTGGGGCAATTTATCTCTTTGGGAGGGAGACCAGTTAAGCGCCTTACCCATCTTGGAACAAATAAATCGTGAAAGCAGGAGCTATATCACCTCCAGACTTCCCTACGCCTCCTTCGCAGGTTTGCTCAATGTTCCCGGAAGGGGAGACTCCTTAAGCCTTCGTCCCTTCTAAATGAGATTTCGCGCACTCGAATCTGATCACCCTGCGCTGCTGATTAAACGGTTCGTTTAGCTTTAAGCTTGATGATGGAGTGATCTTTGATGGAATGGATGCTTTTCCAGCTGGAGAAATGAAGCAACGAAAAATCTGACGTCTTGATGAAGTGTTCGAACCAGCGATTCTCCTTAAAAAGACAAGATCATACCAGTGATGGGGTAAATCATAGATGAACCGCTGGCGAGGAGTTCGAACGTTGCCGTAAACTGCGGTAGAAAACAGACAAACTTTCAGAAGTTCTCTTCAAACCCAATGAATTTGTTATTAAGAGATCTAAACAAAGATAATTCGCATGAAAAGGTTTCTATGGGCACGGTAGAAAAACTACTGTATTTAAAACCATTTTTTCAGCCATGTCAACGAATCTATAGATATACGAATACTTCAATAATGTGTGTTTTAAAAAGAAGGTACTACGTGAGGACGAAGAGCATAAAAAACTGCAGAAATATTGTAGAAAGTGAATTAAACCTCGAGGGCGGTCTGATGGTCTCACGTGCAACATTTCTCATGAGACCGATTGGTGAATAAGATCCTCCATTCGAAAAAGGATCCCTGGTTCATAATGTACTACTAAATTAGTTTGAACAGTATGCCCTAAGAAAAGGTAGATGGTAACAGACTGAAATATTTTGAGATAAAGGTTTAGCAGATACTGCAAAAATGAAATCTACAGTTATGTATCGAGAGAGATCTAATGATGAGGAATGAAGCGAGAGACATGGTGGTGACTGAAAAGGAGTGTGTGTCAGATACTAAGAGCAAATAGACGTCTAAAGATTGTATTAGGAAGAATTCTTGGACGAAAATGAAGGTAAAAACGAATTATATTGGGTGACGTAATGAGTTTTATATTATCAGAGAGAACGAAATATCGCTATATAAGACGATTTAGGCACCGACCATTGATGCCAATTCGAATAAATTCAGTCGCTAGAACTAGCAACTATTTCCTTCTTTTAGCGACTATTTTTCCATTTCAGTGATATCTCACGATCCATCTTCACTTGTAGCATAACATATTTTACTTACATAATATTTAAAACAGAATTGCATTTACTAGATGAAATACAAATTCCATATTATCTGCTTAGTTCATTTTATAACTGAACCGATATAATTTAGCCAAAGCGAAAAAAAGTCACTGTTATTTTTAAGGGGTTAGGGATGACATATGAGACTGCCTCAATGAGTATTTTATTATGTGCACCTATGGGTAATAAGCCCTTGACAGGTTTTTGAAAAGCCTATTAGGGAAGATAGTATTTTCTTCTTTTTTATATTTACGGATTTAACTGATAATTACACATCAAAAGAATACGCTCAGATCTTCATACATACGATCGTAAAAGTAATTTACTCTGTCTTCACCTGCGCAATTCCGGCCAAGATAATGCAAATATACTGCATCTAACTTTTAATTTTGCTTCATAAAGGCTAAAGTAAGCTTCAAGAGGCAATTAATTAGGTAAAATATATACTCTGTGTAAACTGAGCATAATGATACAGGGATATATCCTAAGAGATGTTCCTCAGTTCAATGATGCAGCTTGCACTTCCATCTCACGGACGAGTAAATGTTTGGCTAGGAAACACCTTAATAATACCCTATGCGTTTACACACATATCCCGATATGCATCGTGAGCAGCGGCAGGAATTTATGTACCTTTCCGTTAAATAAGAAGACTATTTATCTTGTGCCAATTTGTAAAATTTAGGAGAACAAGGTAGGCAGTAATGATTTGTAGTGCATCCTGAAGATAGGACAGAGAGGATGCTTACCTTCTGCGTCATCAAGAGCTGCATTTTTCGGATGTTGAGTAATCCTTCCATTTATAATCTACGAAGACGATGATGCAGTGACTATCCGAACTTATAACTGTCGCATATATGCCTCATTCGTTCTCGTCAAGGACGATAACTAGTAGGCCCTTTCCTGGCAATCATTGCCTTCCTTTTAACCGCGCTTCACTCATGAAATATTTCCCATCTTCCCTCCGCAAGAAGCTATCTCTCCTCCAAACCGATCCTAAGTCCGCCCCCCTCCTCATGCCCGCCTTTATCCACAGCATCTCCCATGTCTCCTCCCTGGACCCAACCCATCCGTCTCCCGAGCTGACAACTGGAGGAAATCTTTTCCGGAAAAACGGTTTCCTCCTGCACGCGATGCTTTCCTTCCAGAAAAGTCCTCACAATATTTCTTTTCGCTATAGCAGATTTCCATTTGAAACCCCATCCTACGGCCATTCCCATAATGCGGTTCACTCCCCTTCTTTTTTTCGTCGGCGGAGGATTGACATTATCTCACATTTATGGTGGTTGCGAACACAAGAGAATGTATATTGAAGGCAGAAAATATAAGCAGATGAATCGTCCCAATGGAAGATAAACTTCTCCTAGCAACAAGATTTATTAACGGAAACGATCTCCACAGACATCGTCTTCGGCTACAACAACAGTTTTTGGTATCAAAATGTAATTAGCAATGTATTAGCACAAACTGCGAATCGTTGCATAGTCTACACAAATCGTAATGAAATGATCGTAAACCATCGCCCTCCTCATTAACATACTTTTACAGTTGGTATAGATTGGTTTTTACTCGAAAATGTCAATTAGTTTCAATAATTTGTCAAATTTTGCACCATATAGCGTATCGTTGGCCACGGTACCGTAGGGGTTTGCGTGTTAGCCTAGAAACGCCGATGTCCAAGTAAAAATCCTAGTCACGACATGGTTATTTGCGTTGCTATTTCCATAGTTAATTTAAGTGACCTTATAACACTATCTTCACCCTAATAAAGTCGTAGTTATTGTTATTACCAACAGCCTTCTTAGAAAGTATTTTATAGAAAAATGATATTCCACATAAAACATTGGCCTCACGCTAGAATTTAAGTGTTCGGTGTTTTGGATATACTTTCAAAAGGAATAAATTAATCGGGAAAAGTTAAAACTAAGAAATCGAGTCGTCAATCGCAAATTTACGAATAAATCTACTGGACACAGAAAAAACATCCGAAAGAGGAAAACCACACTTAAAGGATGACAATACAATACGGAAGAAGATAGAAAAGGAACCAGCAAAAATATTTTGTAGTGCTACTCAAATCAGTATAAGATTGCGAAAATTTGGGAGCGATGAAAGTGTTATGAAAAGAATTACAGATCGGAATCACGTAATTACGCCCAAAGGCTGACAACAATTTATTCAGAAGCTCATTCCAACTCGCAGTATCTTTGCTTCGAAAGTAATGGAATTATTTTTCATATATAGTCAGGTAAGATACTTTGGTTTAATAGTTGGTTCTTATCCTTTGTGTTTTTATTTAGTGGAGCAAAAAAATAATTTTTATGTCTAACGATTAAACGTTAATAGACCTGAAAAGTAAATTAGTAGGATTAGAAATGGATGCAAGAAAGGGATTCTTCTTTTATGAACAGCTATCAATATGTTTTCTATCAGGTAGGTAATAAATCTCCATCTCTAATACATCTGTCTCTTAATTCTATGATCGATAAATGTCTATTGCCTTTTCAACACATGCTATATTTATTACCGATGATCGTAGGCTTCGACATGAACTTTTCAAGGTTAATGTTGTTTTCAAAAGTGAGAAATCAGACATTGGGAAAAATAAGACTTCTTCTGTATTATAAACTAACCACTACTAAACGTGTGACAAGTTAATTCCAGTTTTCAAATCATATTTCATCACCCCCGCTTATTTCTTACAGATCCAATTCTTACTGTTGGCATCCCTTTACATGCGTCTCATGAATGGCTGGAATGACAAATATTCTATGATACCATTCTTACTCGAGCGATGATTTATACTACAAGGGGAGACCAGAACTCCCAGATATATACGAGAGGTAGAGTGAATTCTGAATCAGCTGAGTGGCTTTTGTCAAATAATCTACTTTTCTGGATGCTCTTATACGAGGGGCAACTGAAATGATCCTTAATTTAAGTGATGTTATGTGTTATCCAGAAGAAATGGTGTGCAAAGAGGCAAAAACGTTGAAGAAACGAATTGCATTTACGTTTGAAGTATGAGTATCGTATAAATAGATAAGAATCGATTGATACTGTCACGAACGGAACGAAAATAAAGCGAAATACATGTGAAATTAGAATTCCCAGCAATAAAGAACTGACCGAAAAACACAATGGAATGTGATATTTGTACGTAAGCAAGACAACGTAAGAATCTTGATGAAGTCAGAATTATATAGCTCACGATTCTCAATTCAAATGACAAAAAAGTTAATGTAAAAGGTTTTCTTATAAATTAACATACCGATAATCGATGAAATGGGTTAAGAAAATACAATAAATATCTCACTATTTGTGCGCGTACTTCCGTTGATTTCCTTTGTAAAAAATGAATTAGCATGCAATTACTCCTACCGTATTAGCACCTTTGATCCGGATTGATTTTTACCTCAGAGCTCAACTCATATGATGATATTTTTAACCCATAGCGCACAATCATACTACTGCCTTTAAAAGAAACCGTTGAAACTGTCTCAGAAGAAATGAATGAGTGTCATTCTTCCTCGTCTCTCATGACTCACAATCGGTAACATTCATTTATACATCCATTCACAAGAACTAAGCCAATACGAGGGTGGGTCGAAAAGTAAACTCGATATGATTACAAATTGTTAATCTGATATTGACTTCGTATTATTATGTGTTTATGCATGCAAAATCTTGCGGTGCATTCTTTCTAGTTGTCATTCACGCTTTGACGTCAGCAGACAAAAACAAATATGGAGTCGCTATTGCTGACCAAGACAACACCCAGCCAAAGAAATGGATATGTATGAGTGAGAGAGACACAGAAAGACTCCTGAAACCGTAAAAAGTGAGCCAAAATTCCGTCAAAATCCCAAAATATTTGAGAACCCTGTCAAAAAATTAAAATCTAACCACCTCATCAGAGATGGAATGTGAGAGTTCCCACAAATGAAATATGGAGGTATTCTCAGTGACTTGCTCCATAGAAAACCAGCGAGGAGTAATCCGATTTTTAAGTAAAGAAGGGAAAATCCAGTTGATGTACACAAAAGAATATTGAAGCAATACGGTAAAAGTATTTTTCAATTTTGCTAGTTAATGACTGACAGAAAGTTTATAAATGGAGTTGCCAAATTGTAACCAAAAATATTTTCGCTAAACTCTTTCGACCAGTGAAGTGATGCTAACGCTTTTCTGGGACTGTTGGGGTCCCATTCTGGAACATAACTTGCGCAGTGAATAAAATTTGAACAGTAAATTGTAATGTATTGATCTTTGGAACCATTTCAAACTTGCAATGAGGTCTATACAACGTGGTTTGGTTAGTTCTAGTGTGATAAAGCAACAAGATAATCATAGATCTTTAAGGCTACTTTTTAGCTACCCCTAGGAAAAATACACTTTCTCCTACCATGTACCAAAAGAGTAATCGAAAGAAATTCGTTCATTCATATTAGCATACAAACGTTTATATTTAGCTAAATATTTTCTAGAGAGTCCAGCAACCAATTATCAATCTGGTTAGATCGGGTCTTCTAGAGTCAAAAATACACTCTTCGAAAAGATTCTCATACTCCCACCCTAATATTACGAAACCACGATCGAATAACATTCCTACAGCAGTTTTTTGCCAAATCTTCACCGCAATTCATCCCAATACACAATCACATGCCCCCGCTTGCAGATATTTCAATATGGACGCTTTAACTTATGAGTAAATAACAGTCGCTTGGAAACTGATGCAGATCCGAAATTCCGGAATTTACTGAGGCGGAGATGAGATATCGCGAGAAAAACGCAAACTCATCCTATAATAAATCCAATAAATTCCGCCTGAATTACGTCTCCTACTCCTGACGCCAGTATTCCGCGAATTTCGATATTTCACCGAAATTTATTGGTCATTAATTCCCGAGAGCCCGTTTCCTCAGATATCTGGGAGATACTTCTCCCAAGTTCGTCCCGCTCTCAGCATACTGCAGCCTTCGACTGGGGAAAGTTTCAGACATCTCTCCCTCAGTGATAAGTGTTTGCGAATGGGAGGTGAATAAATACGCCGCACCCCAGAGCACCCGTTACGCGAGAGGTTCCCGACTCGCGCGAAATTACTAGGCGCCCTTTAAAAGCGAGTTTTTATTTCCAGTTGGAGAATATCTGCGATCGCGCTCTCAGCTCATCCTCCCCTCTAACTTTCCGAAAACAAAAGATAGCGCCGATTGAGAACTACGTCAGCTCAAGGAAATCAATCTTGCGATCCGAAATAATCTGTTAATATAAATACAACTGTTTGTGAAAAAATTCAACTGATTTTATTATTATCGCTCACACTATAATTTGATATCGTAAAAAGGTTTTATGGAGGATAACGTGACTGTATGACTTGAAAGTTAATTCGCCAATCCTCGAATTCCGCGTTGATCATGGTACATTTATTTGCAATTTAGTCTAAATAATGTTGTTCGCTAGAAAGTATGCTACGAGAGTATGAATAAATGCTGTTACCATTAGCTTCATGTAAACCTTACATGTTACGTTATCATCGAAATTTTACATTTCAAAGTTAAAAGTGCTACGTGAAATCTGGTGGAATTTCATTTTAAAAATCGAAGAAGAAATCAAAGGTATACTTTCCACAGAATTTATTTATGCGACCATGGTTTCGGTGCAAATTTACACCATCATCAGGCCTGATGAGGGTAATTCTGAAGAAATTCTGTGGAAAGTATACCTTTGATTTCTTCTTCGTTATTTCATATTTCATAGAGTTATTAATTTTTACAGAACCGCTACCAGTCCAAAGATATTAAAGTTATAGTAAGTAAATGAAAGATAGGTATTAAAATAATAATAGCAATTTTTTTTCGGCTTGAATTTCAGCCCTACAAGACTTCTCTTGCAATAAACCCCTGATTTAAAACAGTAAACTACAAATAACACCATCCCTGGCCAGAATCAAAACCCAGTACCTCAATTTTGCTAGACTAGCACACTAAACTCCTG
>KZ308336.1:477372-523506 GCA_000376725.2 Ladona fulva | reverse complement strand
CCTGGTATACTATACTATCTCTGGAATACTGGCGTACTGTTTGTAAAATGAATTTGGTTTATTTTAACTAATTGTTGCATAAGAACCGAGTCTGATTCGTTCCTTTGGGAACGAGCGATACATTAAATTCACCATTTTGCGCTATCTCGTCAGTTTAAAGTTTTCTATAAAAACGTTCCATTCATTAAGCCTTGCTCAAGTAAAAAGTGACACTTCAAATCTCTTCTTCAGAGCAGAACAAATGAACAGCCGTGGAGCGGAATTCACGGAATAATTTCAAGAGGACAGGCAGTAAGAGGATTTGCATGCCTCTAGGTTTTAAAGGACGGACCTGTTAAAATCCACTCAACCCTACTCGAGTCGTTAACGACGAACGGTGAGGGATTGTTACCGCATGGGTGTAGCATACGAAATATAACGATTTAGACTGCTTTTTTTCCTTTTTTGCCTCGCTTACTTTTCACGAAATCCACTGCCGTTTAATTGATGGCACTTGAGTCCTGGATAATTTATAATGAACCGATAGTTCCGAATGGGTGATGGAGGTGAAAGCGTTTGAAAAGAATAGAAAAGTTTCAACCATGCTCATGATCACGCAACCGTGCTGGAAAATTCCGGTGACGTCAAATCTAAGGGAATTTAACAAGCGATTGCGCGACTTTATGTAAACGAAATTAGTCGCGCAATTTACTTTATGTAAATTTAAAAAGTTACGGGAGAAGCAACTTCAGCTCGATAGTTTTTGGAATTACAGTTGATTTACATAGATTACTGTTTACAATAAAGGCATTTGAGTAGCACTTTTAATGCAAAAAATACTATTCAATTCCAATTTCCCATCTTACCTTTCAGGGCTCCAGGATAGGGCAACGCGTTCAAACTCGGTGAAATGGAATCAAATATTGCAGAACAATTAAACTACATTGAGGCGTATATAATAGGTATGATTTTTATACTAAGCAAGCGATAAATCATATAATTTATTGATTGTTACGATACGTTGATTTCTATTTTTAGTTCGATGACTTATGCAGAAAATACATAAAAATTCACGTTCTAAATGACTGATCGGGATATTCATCGAAACGGTTCATATAAATTGTTCTGAAGACCACCATTTCAGATGGAACATCGAAAAGAAAAACATGTCTGCCATGTAACAAAAAATGAGTTATATCTGGGTTTTATATGGAAGTAACTAAATAGGATAAACGATTAGATAAATACATTCAAGAATGTGATTATTTTAATAGAAAATACATAAAATACAAAGAATACTTTACTCTTTGCTCATAAAAATATCTTCCGATCTTAATACGGATTATTAAATTCGATCTAAAAATAATTACGTATTTTGAATATTACAATAGCCAACAATTTATACGTATCGCCATAATGCAGATCATTAGAGGACAACGTGATGAAAGATGCCATTTGAACAAATATAAAGGATTGTTGGTTCTGCAACTGATGTTTCAAATGCAATATGTATTTTTTTACTTCCCAAGATAATTTTCTAGTACATTTCACAGAAAATAAAACACGAAAATTGTCAATTTCTTTGAGATATATCACTATCGCACGTCACGGCAAATCAAATCACATTGATAACCAAGAGATCTAGACCTCCGCTCTGAAACGGCTCTCGTAAAAAACAGGACCGAGAGTGTAAATTTAAAAGAAAAAAGTGAAACCGAAAAACATGAATGAGTGACGTCACAGATCCCCTCGAAGAAAAAAAATGACGGAAAGGGAGGTGAATAACGATACAAAATGACTATCGTCCTTCTTTTAACGTAGCGAAATATAGAATGGAGGAGGCTTTAACTCTTCCCCAGTACTATTTTCGCGAGCGGAGACACCGACACGCTTGGGGCATTACGTCGGAATCAGCTGACCTTTGATGGCGGACATTAATCAAACCCTCCGGAAACCTTAAATAAATAGCGCGCGAGAGAGGCTCTTATAAGTACACGGAGATAAATATATTTCAGCGAAAAACAAGGAGACCGGAAGCTTAAAATTAGATTTTTTTAAAATTAGAAATAATTCAGCGAGAGCGAGCGGCAGGGTTGAGGTGGGGAATTGGGGAGAGCAAATATTTTTGGCGGCGGTTGAAAAGGTGACGGCGACTCAACAATACAGCGAAACTGTTAGAATGAATTGTAAATATGTAGAAAATATTGAATTTTCGAAATATCTCTCAAGAAAAGACAAATAAAACGTAATTTAGTTTGTATTTCTGCAATCTGAGGGTTTGTATCCATACTCGAAAAAATGCCCATCGCTAAAGAGTTATAGTAAACAACAGGAGCTAGAGAGGCTGTGAACATATCACAGATATAACTAAAGTAATAGCGCAATCCGTTTTCACATTGCTAATGGTCTGTTATGCGCGCATTCTCTATTAGATCACCATAAAATAACCAGAAAAACTTATCGGAGAGATAAACAGGGAGACATGTTCCTTAATCTGCAGACGGTTGAAAATCTTCCCTTACGGAATGTTAATTTAAAATATTCTCGCCTAGAATAATGGAGTGAAATGAAAAAATTGATATATTTCTTGGTGAAAACTATTTTTTAGTTAGATAACTAAAGCTAGGCTTTTTAAATTCTCACATAAGCAGAAACGTATTCCAACGCATTGCAGTCGCAGATGTGAGCAGTGCAGTGTAATAAAATTCTATACTATATAAGTAGATGCTGCTGCTACCATGCTTAATGGGAGCTGATGAAAACAAGGAGAGGAAAAAAAACGAAAGAAAGATATACCAAAAGTTTTGAAGAGGGAATGAGGCAGGTAGGCTAGGTGAGGAGTGAGGTAGTTTGCCCTTGCTTTTCCCGCTAAGCCAGAATGCGATAATTACAAAAAGTCCGCACAAGTGAATAGCATCAACATAAAAAATCATTTTCCGTAGCGTTCGAACAAGTGTCCATATTCAGTCATATATTATCACCTGTAGTCGAACAAGGTAGAACGATATAACATTGATGGTTTCGGCCTTTAATTGGTGGTATGTCATAACTGAAGAAACACAACTAGTTGGACTCAGAATTTTATTTATACAATAGTACAAGAGAATACACACACGCCAAAGGTTTCGTCAGGAGAAAAAACGCAAATCTGAGTTTGATCTCCTGATGATAATGCTGTGCATCAAAACCTGCATCATGTGTGTGTGTATTCTCTTGTGGTATTGTATAATTAAAATTCCGAGTCTAACTAATTGTACGTCTTAAACCAGAACGAAACTGAGACAAAAGAGAACGAAAGATACATTTTTCCTAACCTTAACGGTAATATTAATTACAAATATTCCATTCTTCCACGCAAAATGGCAGGAACTACTGATTTAGTACATAATTACAGAATTAGGATGGAACGGAAAAGTCGCACGTGTAACATTGATAAATAAAGAGGAGTAGAAAATGAGTTAGGGGAACGGAAGCTTAGTGGAACATAAAACGGTGGAAATTTGTTGCTAGCGTGATGCATGGGAAAATAATGAAATAGAATGAGGAGAATGAGGAAATAAACAAAAGAGGATAGCATAAAATAAGGAGCGGTTCCCATGGCGACCGGATCTCTTCATCAGTTGGCTACTGAAAATTATTTGCTGAAATTTCCGCTTAACGAATACTGCCAAAGGAATGGCATGTCTTTCCACTCCGCTAAAAATTACGAGCGATAAAACTGAGATCATCCTGCTTATGGTGGGAAGAACAGAAGTATTAAACGAAAAAGAATAATATTAGTATTATAAAGCAAGAAGTTGGGCAAATGGAGCAGAACCACGATGGTTATTTTGTTATGTTTCCCAGTTTATTGATCGGTTAAATCAGATCTTCTACAAAGTCTTGCAAGTTATATGCGTTACAAATTACTTTCGCTTCAAAATGAATTTATTGAATGAAATATTGCAGAACAATTAAAATACATTGAGGCGTATATAATAGGTATGATTTTTATACTAAGCAAGCGATAAATCATATAAATTGTGCTTGAAATGCCACGAACACGCATATTTTAAATAGTAAGAAACATATTACCCGAGAAAATAAAAACATTGAATCGCCCGACCAGAAAAAAAAAGTAGAGCGGAGAGCAAATCGATATCTAGAGGGCCAGGAAGAGCGAATCGATATATCAAGAGAGGAGTATCAGAAAATCTAAGAAACAGTTATTAACATAAAATAACAACTGTTACGTGTAATTAACGCCTGCTAAATTGGGTAAAACTTGATTATTTTTGCATTTTGTTTTGTTTAAAAGAAATTTAGAAAACCAAAGTACTTTTATTTAAGTAAATAAAGTACTTTTGGAAGGCATGCAAGGATGATTCAAGGAATTACCGCCCCATCAATCGCCTTCCTGTTGTATACAAAAGGTTCGTGAGGGTAATAGCAGGGTGTAAGACGACCCTGGCAGTTGCCCAACCCAGAGAACCAGCTGGATTCCGCAAAGGATTCAGTACTATTGATCACATCCACACGCTTCAAGAAATTATCAACAGGACAAATAAATACGAGACGCCACTTATGCTCTGCTTCTTGGGCTATGCGCAAGCCATTGACTCGGTAAGTACCTCCTCAACACTGGAAAATCAAGGGAAACAAGGGACAGATGCTGAATAAATCTAATTCTTATGCAGCAACTATAAGGATCCCACAGCCTCTGTAATCCTGAATGAAGAAACGGATGAATGCAAGATTGAGAAAGGAGTTCGACAAAGTGATTGCCTATCACCCATATTATTCACAGCAGCTTGAAAAAGTTTTCAAATCGTAGACTGGGAGAAGAGTCTACGGATAACATAGGCCACCTGCATTTTGCACATGACATCATAGATAAGGTAAAATCGCTGAAATAGATGCGGGCAGGTCACGTGGCAAGAAGTAACGACAGTAACTGGTCATCAAAAGTTCTCAACTGGACACCAAGATATGCGAAGAGAACAAGAAGAAGACCAAAGGACAGATGGAACAGAGACATCATTCAATATTTAGGGGCAATATGGTAACGAGAAGCTCAGAATAGAGAGAATTGGAAAGCGCTTGGAGAGGTCTACATCCGAAGTCGGACTGAAAATGGCTGATGACAATGAAATGAAAGTTATATCATTATATTCAGTTCTAGATTATTATAAGAGCAAACATCAAAAGTCATCTCCCTATACTTCCCAATGTCTTCAAATTAGGAATTCAGTCAGCTATGACAGAGGTAGGCGACCTTATTGAGATCGTGTGCTAAAATTGGTTAAATCTGACTCAAAAGTTTTCCACGTACTAACCAAAATAGTTTTAAAAACATAATATTTGATATCTTGATATTTGATTTGTGAGCAATTTTAAATCATGTAAAACTGACCGAATGAAAAACATAATGACAGGTATTAAAATAAAAACCGTTTTTATGGATGGACAGGCATGCCAAAGGTTGCCCATTTCTGGACCAGAGGCCAAGATTTGTCCATGGGGACGGGTTCAGAACCATGGAGTAAACACTACATTGCCTAAAATAAAGTGGCAGGAATACTTCCGCCCAATTGGCTCTGTTAGAGGGGGGGGGTGGTTGAACCCCCAAAAACACCCCCTTGAATTAACCCCTTGCCCTGGTATACTATACTATCTCTGGAATACTGGCGTACTGTTTGTAAAATGAATTTGGTTTATTTTAACTAATTGTTGCATAAGAACCGAGTCTGATTCGTTCCTTTGGGAACGAGCGATACATTAAATTCACCATTTTGCGCTATCTCGTCAGTTTAAAGTTTTCTATAAAAACGTTCCATTCATTAAGCCTTGCTCAAGTAAAAAGTGACACTTCAAATCTCTTCTTCAGAGCAGAACAAATGAACAGCCGTGGAGCGGAATTCACGGAATAATTTCAAGAGGACAGGCAGTAAGAGGATTTGCATGCCTCTAGGTTTTAAAGGACGGACCTGTTAAAATCCACTCAACCCTACTCGAGTCGTTAACGACGAACGGTGAGGGATTGTTACCGCATGGGTGTAGCATACGAAATATAACGATTTAGACTGCTTTTTTTCCTTTTTTGCCTCGCTTACTTTTCACGAAATCCACTGCCGTTTAATTGATGGCACTTGAGTCCTGGATAATTTATAATGAACCGATAGTTCCGAATGGGTGATGGAGGTGAAAGCGTTTGAAAAGAATAGAAAAGTTTCAACCATGCTCATGATCACGCAACCGTGCTGGAAAATTCCGGTGACGTCAAATCTAAGGGAATTTAACAAGCGATTGCGCGACTTTATGTAAACGAAATTAGTCGCGCAATTTACTTTATGTAAATTTAAAAAGTTACGGGAGAAGCAACTTCAGCTCGATAGTTTTTGGAATTACAGTTGATTTACATAGATTACTGTTTACAATAAAGGCATTTGAGTAGCACTTTTAATGCAAAAAATACTATTCAATTCCAATTTCCCATCTTACCTTTCAGGGCTCCAGGATAGGGCAACGCGTTCAAACTCGGTGAAATGGTTCCCGGATTCGATTCCCGGTGGGGGCCTACGTGCGAAATGACCTTAGTTGTCGAAGCACTTATAATAACACTATTACTGCTACCATCTTACCTTTCTTATGTAAAGCAGTTGTTATTTATTATATAACGTATCGTAGAAATTAATTTTCATTTCAAAACGAAGCTGTCAGCCAATGGATTAGGAATATTGATCGTCTCTTAAGATTTTGAGGAATCGTATTTTCGAAGTACGTTTTAATTACCTGTAACAACTAAATTCTAAATTCTGCTGCCCAATGAAAAGAACTCTTATCGTTAAAACAATTGTAAGATGATTGGTCCTTTAAAATTGAATTATCTTATTAAGGGTCGATTAAAAAAATCAGTAATACAGTTGGTATGAATTTTTTGATTATGCATTGTTCATATGATCTGTGAGTTGGACACAAATTTGATTAATTTAGCATTATTTGAATCAAGGTGGCACACTCTAAACAACAATAGTGTTAATATTTCTTTATCTGGGCAATTAGTGGTCTCGTTGGAGTTTTAGTATTTATTATTAATCAAACATTTTCATTAATATCGAAGGAAATCAATAAATGATTCATAGGAGTATAGATTATATAAATTGATTAATGAATAGTTGCAAATCTTAAAAAAGGAAATTTCGTTGAAGATCTTCTGGAAAGGTATATAGATAAGAAAAAATAACAGTTACATGTGCAAAGAAACTTTAATTTCTATTGTGAGGTAACTTTAGGATACTTGACCCATATTAATTAATAATGTTACGAATTCCGTTTTTCCCCACTTTTGTGTAGAAAACCGTTATTTCATCATTTCATGTGTGATATACACTTGATAGAAGTAAATTTTTAAAATATAGATTCTATTTTATTGTAAATCGCTCATATCCCTACCAACTGAAGAAATACTGACAGCTACTATTCAATTTTTGTTCCAAGTATCAACCATTTGGGTAAATGAGTACTCTATAGTTCTTGAATCCAAACAATACAGAAATGTTAATTTTATCACAGTTGTTTTCCTTTTGCATAATCAGCAAAAATGTCCTAGATTTTTTTCACTATTTAACCAGGCATTAGTAAAAACAAGGTCCACTCAAGCACTCCCCTATCTCTCCTCCATTCCAGACATCATCCCGACTGCTTTCCCACAGCCATCAAATCCTGTCTTTTAGTCCATCTCTCCCACAGCTCCTTATAAGGGATTCATCCATTTTTTCCTATCCTGTCTCCGCAATCCAATCCCTATATCTTGGCCTCAATCACGCCCTCTTCCATTCACTTTGCGAACCATCCCTAAGGCCGACCTGACCTTCCAAACTAACCTTAGCGCAGACATTGCGCCCTCTTCTAGGACCACATTCCGCCCCCTCCCACACACCCCCCTTCCACTTTTTCCTTACCCCACCATCTAATACGTCCACTCTCCCTCTCAGCCACACGCAAACATCCCTCTCTTCCCAGAATTCCAATCTCGCTGACTCAATAGGGACTAGCTGTTGCTGCCATATCCCCCTAACTGAAGTCTGAGTCCCCTGCCCTCCACAGTTCTCCCCTCCTCTCATTTTTATAGGCCGTCTAGTGCCCCGCAAGGTTTCGGCATCGATGCCTCTTTTGTAGCCTCCAACCTTGAAGCCTTAGGAAGAATTAATAAAAGATTCCAACGCTGAAAGAATATCGATGAGCTGTATGCTTTTGTTTGGCCATCCAGTACATTCGGTTAATGCTATCGTTATCTTGACTTGTATTTAGATAACAAACGATGATATATTTAAACATTCTGGTCCTGAATCTTCCCGATTAAGAAGGACTTTAGATTTACAATCTGGAAGGACAAACAGCCGTAAGCTATTGTAAAAGAGGTTGTTAAAGCAACCACTGCTGAAGCAACACCCTCATTCATTTTGTAATTTTCATCATTTAAATTTAAGTCCCTCTGGGGAACGTCCATAGGCTGCTTGCCTACGGACGCTCTGTTTTTCCATAGGTTTGAATGTACATATGAGGATAACGAACACGGTTGAGAAATAACAACAGTAGAGAGAAAGTAACCATTCGCTGATCGCCTACTTGATAACATTTGGTTAAGCTTTCTTCATGCCGGTACTGTTACGCACCTTAAATCTCATTTGTCGACCTTGAATTTTCACGTGGATTAGAAAAGAGATGCAGTCAAGTTCCCCAAAGTATGAATATTAATAAATACTCATTATTTCGTTTTTTGATCACTCATTGCAAATTTAAGAGTTAGGTCTAGTATCATGATGTATGCTTAACAAGGGCTTTTTTTTAGTTCTCTTCAGAGGTGAGTATTATTGCATTACATCCAATTATATTTCAGCTATAGAAATCAAGTTTTATCCATGACAGCATTAAAATCTCCAATCCAATTAACTTTCCTTCAGTCGTAACTTTTAAGCTTTTGATTCAGAATAACTTTCTGTATCCAGTACTTCTTTAAACCAAATCCGTTCCTAAGGAGGGGGAGAGATTCATTCATTCCTTTAAAAGGATAAAAGTAGGCCCCGGTAACTTTAACGTCCGACGATCAGAAAGCAAAGCAAGTTGTCGCTCAATTTCATTCTTTCTCCCGAATGAGCCATCCTATCCCTTTCTTGGTCATTTTATTCCAGAAAAGTACGCGGATTGGGGCAATTTATCTCTTTGGGAGGGAGACCAGTTAAGCGCCTTACCCATCTTGGAACAAATAAATCGTGAAAGCAGGAGCTATATCACCTCCAGACTTCCCTACGCCTCATTCGCAGGTTTGCTCAATGTTCCCGGAAGGGGAGACTCCTTAAGCCTTCGTCCCTTCTAAATGAGATTCCGCGCACTCGAATCTGATCACCCTGCGCTGCTGATTAAACGGTTCGTTTAGCTTTAAGCTTGATGATGGAGTGATCTTTGATGGAATGGATGCTTTTCCAGCTGGAGAAATGAAGCAACGAAAAATCTGACGTCTTGATGAAGTGTTCGAACCAGCGATTCTCCTTAAAAAGACAAGATCATACCAGTGATGGGGTAAATCATAGATGAACCGCTGGCGAGGAGTTCGAACGTTGCCGTAAACTGCGGTAGAAAACAGACAAACTTTCAGAAGTTCTCTTCAAACCCAATGAATTTGTTATTAAGAGATCTAAACAAAGATAATTCGCATGAAAAGGTTTCTATGGGCACGGTAGAAAAACTACTGTATTTAAAACCATTTTTTCAGCCATGTCAACGAATCTATAGATATACGAATACTTCAATAATGTGTGTTTTAAAAAGAAGGTACTACGTGAGGACGAAGAGCATAAAAAACTGCAGAAATATTGTAGAAAGTGAATTAAACCTCGAGGGCGGTCTGATGGTCTCACGTGCAACATTTCTCATGAGACCGATTGGTGAATAAGATCCTCCATTCGAAAAAGGATCCCTGGTTCATAATGTACTACTAAATTAGTTTGAACAGTATGCCCTAAGAAAAGGTAGATGGTAACAGACTGAAATATTTTGAGATAAAGGTTTAGCAGATACTGCAAAAATGAAATCTACAGTTATGTATCGAGAGAGATCTAATGATGAGGAATGAAGCGAGAGACATGGTGGTGACTGAAAAGGAGTGTGTGTCAGATACTAAGAGCAAATAGACGTCTAAAGATTGTATTAGGAAGAATTCTTGGACGAAAATGAAGGTAAAAACGAATTATATTGGGTGACGTAATGAGTTTTATATTATCAGAGAGAACGAAATATCGCTATATAAGACGATTTAGGCACCGACCATTGATGCCAATTCGAATAAATTCAGTCGCTAGAACTAGCAACTATTTCCTTCTTTTAGCGACTATTTTTCCATTTCAGTGATATCTCACGATCCATCTTCACTTGTAGCATAACATATTTTACTTACATAATATTTAAAACAGAATTGCATTTACTAGATGAAATACAAATTCCATATTATCTGCTTAGTTCATTTTATAACTGAACCGATACAATTTAGCCAAAGCGAAAAAAAGTCACTGTTATTTTTAAGGGGTTAGGGATGACATATGAGACTGCCTCAATGAGTATTTTATTATGTGCACCTATGGGTAATAAGCCCTTGACAGGTTTTTGAAAAGCCTATTAGGGAAGATAGTATTTTCTTCTTTTTTATATTTACGGATTTAACTGATAATTACACATCAAAAGAATACGCTCAGATCTTCATACATACGATCGTAAAAGTAATTTACTCTGTCTTCACCTGCGCAATTCCGGCCAAGATAATGCAAATATACTGCATCTAACTTTTAATTTTGCTTCATAAAGGCTAAAGTAAGCTTCAAGGGGCAATTAATTAGGTAAAATATATACTCTGTGTAAACTGAGCATAATGATACAGGGATATATCCTAAGAGATGTTCCTCAGTTCAATGATGCAGCTTGCACTTCCATCTCACGGACGAGTAAATGTTTGGCTAGGAAACACCTTAATACTACCCTATGCGTTTACACACATATCCCGATATGCATCATGAGCAGCGGCAGGAATTTATGTACCTTTCCGTTAAATAAGAAGACTATTTATCTTGTGCCAATTTGTAAAATTTAGGAGAACAAGGTAGGCAGTAATGATTTGTAGTGCATCCTGAAGATAGGACAGAGAGGATGCTTACCTTCTGCGTCATCAAGAGCTGCATTTTTCGGATGTTGAGTAATCCTTCCATTTATAATCTACGAAGACGATGATGCAGTGACTATCCGAACTTATAACTGTCGCATATATGCCTCATTCGTTCTCGTCAAGGACGATAACTAGTAGGCCCTTTCCTGGCAATCATTGCCTTCCTTTTAACCGCGCTTCACTCATGAAATATTTCCCATCTTCCCTCCGCAAGAAGCTATCTCTCCTCCAAACCGATCCTAAGTCCGCCCCCCTCCTCATGCCCGCCTTTATCCACAGCATCTCCCATGTCTCCTCCCTGGACCCAACCCATCCGTCTCCCGAGCTGACAACTGGAGGAAATCTTTTCCGGAAAAACGGTTTCCTCCTGCACGCGATGCTTTCCTTCCAGAAAAGTCCTCACAATATTTCTTTTCGCTATAGCAGATTTCCATTTGAAACCCCATCCTACGGCCATTCCCATAATGCGGTTCACTCCCCTTCTTTTTTTCGTCGGCGGAGGATTGACATTATCTCACATTTATGGTGGTTGCGAACACAAGAGAATGTATATTGAAGGCAGAAAATATAAGCAGATGAATCGTCCCAATGGAAGATAAACTTCTCCTAGCAACAAGATTTATTAACGGAAACGATCTCCACAGATATCGTCTTCGGCTACAACAACAGTTTTTGGTATCAAAATGTAATTAGCAATGTATTAGCACAAACTGCGAATCGTTGCATAGTCTACACAAATCGTAATGAAATGATCGTAAACCATCGCCCTCCTCATTAACATACTTTTACAGTTGGTATAGATTGGTTTTTACTCGAAAATGTCAATTAGTTTCAATAATTTGTCAAATTTTGCACCATATAGCGTATCGTTGGCCACGGTACCGTAGGGGTTTGCGTGTTAGCCTAGAAACGCCGATGTCCAAGTAAAAATCCTAGTCACGACATGGTTATTTGCGTTGCTATTTCCATAGTTAATTTAAGTGACCTTATAACACTATCTTCACCCTAATAAAGTCGTAGTTATTGTTATTACCAACAGCCTTCTTAGAAAGTATTTTATAGAAAAATGATATTCCACATAAAACATTGGCCTCACGCTAGAATTTAAGTGTTCGGTGTTTTGGATATACTTTCAAAAGGAATAAATTAATCGGGAAAAGTTAAAACTAAGAAATCGAGTCGTCAATCGCAAATTTACGAATAAATCTACTGGACACAGAAAAAACATCCGAAAGAGGAAAACCACACTTAAAGGATGACAATACAATACGGAAGAAGATAGAAAAGGAACCAGCAAAAATATTTTGTAGTGCTACTCAAATCAGTATAAGATTGCGAAAATTTGGGAGCGATGAAAGTGTTATGAAAAGAATTACAGATCGGAATCACGTAATTACGCCCAAAGGCTGACAACAATTTATTCAGAAGCTCATTCCAACTCGCAGTATCTTTGCTTCGAAAGTAATGGAATTATTTTTCATATATAGTCAGGTAAGATACTTTGGTTTAATAGTTGGTTCTTATCCTTTGTGTTTTTATTTAGTGGAGCAAAAAAATAATTTTTATGTCTAACGATTAAACGTTAATAGACCTGAAAAGTAAATTAGTAGGATTAGAAATGGATGCAAGAAAGGGATTCTTCTTTTATGAACAGCTATCAATATGTTTTCTATCAGGTAGGTAATAAATCTCCATCTCTAATACATCTGTCTCTTAATTCTATGATCGATAAATGTCTATTGCCTTTTCAACACATGCTATATTTATTACCGATGATCGTAGGCTTCGACATGAACTTTTCAAGGTTAATGTTGTTTTCAAAAGTGAGAAATCAGACATTGGGAAAAATAAGACTTCTTCTGTATTATAAACTAACCACTACTAAACGTGTGACAAGTTAATTCCAGTTTTCAAATCATATTTCATCACCCCCGCTTATTTCTTACAGATCCAATTCTTACTGTTGGCATCCCTTTACATGCGTCTCATGAATGGCTGGAATGACAAATATTCTATGATACCATTCTTACTCGAGCGATGATTTATACTACAAGGGGAGACCAGAACTCCCAGATATATACGAGAGGTAGAGTGAATTCTGAATCAGCTGAGTGGCTTTTGTCAAATAATCTACTTTTCTGGATGCTCTTATACGAGGGGCAACTGAAATGATCCTTAATTTAAGTGATGTTATGTGTTATCCAGAAGAAATGGTGTGCAAAGAGGCAAAAACGTTGAAGAAACGAATTGCATTTACGTTTGAAGTATGAGTATCGTATAAATAGATAAGAATCGATTGATACTGTCACGAACGGAACGAAAATAAAGCGAAATACATGTGAAATTAGAATTCCCAGCAATAAAGAACTGACCGAAAAACACAATGGAATGTGATATTTGTACGTAAGCAAGACAACGTAAGAATCTTGATGAAGCCAGAATTATATAGCTCACGATTCTCAATTCAAATGACAAAAAAGTTAATGTAAAAGGTTTTCTTATAAATTAACATACCGATAATCGATGAAATGGGTTAAGAAAATACAATAAATATCTCACTATTTGTGCGCGTACTTCCGTTGATTTCCTTTGTAAAAAATGAATTAGCATGCAATTACTCCTACCGTATTAGCACCTTTGATCCGGATTGATTTTTACCTCAGAGCTCAACTCATATGATGATATTTTTAACCCATAGCGCACAATCATACTACTGCCTTTAAAAGAAACCGTTGAAACTGTCTCAGAAGAAATGAATGAGTGTCATTCTTCCTCGTCTCTCATGACTCACAATCGGTAACATTCATTTATACATCCATTCACAAGAACTAAGCCAATACGAGGGTGGGTCGAAAAGTAAACTCGATATGATTACAAATTGTTAATCTGATATTGACTTCGTATTATTATGTGTTTATGCATGCAAAATCTTGCGGTGCATTCTTTCTAGTTGTCATTCACGCTTTGACGTCAGCAGACAAAAACAAATATGGAGTCGCTATTGCTGACCAAGACAACACCCAGCCAAAGAAATGGATATGTATGAGTGAGAGAGACACAGAAAGACTCCTGAAACCGTAAAAAGTGAGCCAAAATTCCGTCAAAATCCCAAAATATTTGAGAACCCTGTCAAAAAATTAAAATCTAACCACCTCATCAGAGATGGAATGTGAGAGTTCCCACAAATGAAATATGGAGGTATTCTCAGTGACTTGCTCCATAGAAAACCAGCGAGGAGTAATCCGATTTTTAAGTAAAGAAGGGAAAATCCAGTTGATGTACACAAAAGAATATTGAAGCAATACGGTAAAAGTATTTTTCAATTTTGCTAGTTAATGACTGACAGAAAGTTTATAAATGGAGTTGCCAAATTGTAACCAAAAATATTTTCGCTAAACTCTTTCGACCAGTGAAGTGATGCTAACGCTTTTCTGGGACTGTTGGGGTCCCATTCTGGAACATAACATGCGCAGTGAATAAAATTTGAACAGTAAATTGTAATGTATTGATCTTTGGAACCATTTCAAACTTGCAATGAGGTCCATACAACGTGGTTTGGTTAGTTCTAGTGTGATAAAGCAACAAGATAATCATAGATCTTTAAGGCTACTTTTTAGCTACCCCTAGGAAAAATACACTTTCTCCTACCATGTACCAAAAGAGTAATCGAAAGAAATTCGTTCATTCATATTAGCATACAAACGTTTATATTTAGCTAAATATTTTCTAGAGAGTCCAGCAACCAATTATCAATCTGGTTAGATCGGGTCTTCTAGAGTCAAAAATACACTCTTCGAAAAGATTCCCATACTCCCACCCTAATATTACGAAACCACGATCGAATAACATTCCTACAGCAGTTTTTTGCCAAATCTTCACCGCAATTCATCCCAATACACAATCACATGCCCCCGCTTGCAGATATTTCAATATGGACGCTTTAACTTATGAGTAAATAACAGTCGCTTGGAAACTGATGCAGATCCGAAATTCCGGAATTTACTGAGGCGGAGATGAGATATCGCGAGAAAAACGCAAACTCATCCTATAATAAATCCAATAAATTCCGCCTGAATTACGTCTCCTACTCCTGACGCCAGTATTCCGCGAATTTCGATATTTCACCGAAATTTATTGGTCATTAATTCCCGAGAGCCCGTTTCCTCAGATATCTGGGAGATACTTCTCCCAAGTTCGTCCCGCTCTCAGCATACTGCAGCCTTCGACTGGGGAAAGTTTCAGACATCTCTCCCTCAGTGATAAGTGTTTGCGAATGGGAGGTGAATAAATACGCCGCACCCCAGAGCACCCGTTACGCGAGAGGTTCCCGACTCGCGCGAAATTACTAGGCGCCCTTTAAAAGCGAGTTTTTATTTCCAGTTGGAGAATATCTGCGATCGCGCTCTCAGCTCATCCTCCCCTCTAACTTTCCGAAAACAAAAGATAGCGCCGATTGAGAACTACGTCAGCTCAAGGAAATCAATCTTGCGATCCGAAATAATCTGTTAATATAAATACAACTGTTTGTGAAAAAATTCAACTGATTTTATTATTATCGCTCACACTATAATTTGATATCGTAAAAAGGTTTTATGGAGGATAACGTGACTGTATGACTTGAAAGTTAATTCGCCAATCCTCGAATTCCGCGTTGATCATGGTACATTTATTTGCAATTTAGTCTAAATAATGTTGTTCGCTAGAAAGTATGCTACGAGAGTATGAATAAATGCTGTTACCATTAGCTTCATGTAAACCTTACATGTTACGTTATCATCGAAATTTTACATTTCAAAGTTAAAAGTGCTACGTGAAATCTGGTGGAATTTCATTTTAAAAATCGAAGAAGAAATCAAAGGTATACTTTCCACAGAATTTATTTATGCGACCATGGTTTCGGTGCAAATTTACACCATCATCAGGCCTGATGAGGGTAATTCTGAAGAAATTCTGTGGAAAGTATACCTTTGATTTCTTCTTCGTTATTTCATATTTCATAGAGTTATTAATTTTTACAGAACCGCTACCAGTCCAAAGATATTAAAGTTATAGTAAGTAAATGAAAGATAGGTATTAAAATAATAATAGCAATTTTTTTTCGGCTTGAATTTCAGCCCTACAAGACTTCTCTTGCAATAAACCCCTGATTTAAAACAGTAAACTACAAATAACACCATCCCTGGCCAGAATCAAAACCCAGTACCTCAATTTTGCTAGACTAGCACACTAAACTCCTGCGCTAATCACCGTGGCCAGTAGCTCAACAACCCAGAATTTAGCACTCGCGGCTTAGTAATCCGCGAATTAGCAAACTATAGAATGCTGCGAGTCTTATTGTAAAATTGTACGCCAAAATATTTTCTTGGATTGATATTCTTTGGTATCAATGTCTTGAATAGCCACATGATACAAGTCTAATAGCAAATTTAAAAACCAACATCCGGGATTCTGTGACATCCTGTGATAGCAAGTCTCACATATGTATGTGTTTAAAGTAATTTTATTCGCAATTAAATCTAAGATCATCCTTTTGACTCTTCGTAGTTGTATCTCAAATTATAAGCATTAATCTGTTTAATAATTGATATACTAGACAAAAATAATTTCAGAGAAAAATTTTTATTCGTGAATAACAGTATTTGATAGATAGAGAAAACGTATCCTTAGAGGAAGCTGAGATGCTTTTGTACTTTATAAACAAAACTTCCAATGATCTCATCCAGTTGTTAATATTCTGAGAATGCGTGCTAAGTTTGCTCTCTTTTCTAATTTTATCTTAACTTTCGCAAGGCGACTTCCTATCTTCTGTCGCTTTGAGCGCTTCTCTCTCCATTAGCTTTCTCCCCCTTCCATCCCTCATTCCCTCAGTCTCCGCCACGCCCTCAGCCCCCCCATCTGCCGTCCCACCTCGTTAACTTGCTGTTGATATTAAGCATCCTTCCTCCCCTCCCAAAACACCCGCATTCCGTCTTCATCCATTTTTTGGACTCACTCCTCATCCTATTCTTCCCTCTCCACTCAATTATATCTCTCTTCTCTCCCTTACCTCTTCCTCAATGTCGTCTTCACATCTTTCCACTCGCTTCATTAGCCTACTTCTCCAATAAGTGAGATGACAGATAGAAAGCAAGTGTTATAAAAAGTAGCTGTTTCTAGCTTCCATTGCCCCTACAAGTGTTGCAACGGGTAAATGGAAATCAGTAGTACGCATATAAGATTGACCAGAAACATAGATTCCAAAAGAGGATGTTTTTACTTTAGTAGCATCCAAAAACAGGATATTATGACCTTAGAAGAACTACAAAAGATTGGCGGGGTCAGTTTTAATTACACTGAACTACTTTATGAAATATTATATACAAATGAGTAACAAAACTTCAAACAGTGTAACGTTCAAGATGAAAAGGATGGGGAAACATTTTGAGAGAGGAAGAATCTGTATGAATTATGTGACACTACGTGATGTTTTAGCAATCACGGAGAGCACCAATACACTTTTTAATGTAGAAGTAAGAAATCGCAGAAAAGTTGTGAAATTGTTGTGAAGGAAAAAATTAACGTGCATTCTATACAGCGTACATTTCAGTCATGTTAATTTATAATATATTTCAATAATTTTGCAATATTGATTGATCACTGTATTTAAAAAGCATACCTATTGTTCGATGTAAGTCTGAAAAAGACTAGAAAACGGACATTGGTGGAATAAACCGGATCATGTTGATGAATCATAAAAGCCTGAGGTGTGTTAACCCTATTACCAGATTGTCTAATCCTCAAATTAATATATAAAGCAGTGCCTTTCATTTATTGAATTCTTTTTTAACATTGTACCCCTTCTGCAAACTAAAAATTTACTAATATTAGGTAAACCCTTACAATAGAAATAATATATTTTTACAACCCTAAAAATGTACTAATAATAAGTAAACACTACAATAGAAATAAAATACTTCTATTGTACATTATTACTTAAATTTTTAAAGAAGTTAATGTTAGGATGTTTAGTTTGACATGCTATTTTTATATATTTAAAAAATGCTTTTGCGAATTATTTTTAGTGAATTATTGTTACAGTACTGCTCAAAAGAATTTTTTTATACACAGTTTCATACACATCTTTTAGCTTGTACTATCAGTAGGTTTGCGCAGCTTTTTCACACCCCCTGGTGTTTTCCTGCTGTGGAGATATTTTCCTAAGTTAACACTTAGGTTTTTCACATCCTCAAATTCTTCTTAAGTGTTTCTCTATATTTCTAATTTCAAATTTATTCATGTTTCAATAATATCATTGACGACAGGTTAGATGGAAGAAGAGACTTTTTAGTCTCAATCTTGTCTTAATAAAGACCTTAATAAATAATAAATAAATAAACCAAATCCGTTAATTTTTGTTATCAGCAGCCGGGAATGACTTGATTTTCAAAACTAATTTATTTCAAAAATCGCGTACAAGTTATTCTAAATTCTCTATACGAGTATAACAAAAGGCAAATGAATTATCATTTTCCGTTCTAACAAAGGGCGTAGTAACGACTAAATGAGCGAAATAAATGCTCAGAAAATGACTCATTCAGCGCTTAAAAACGGCAATCATTTGCAATCAATTCATCCTCGTTTGGGTTTTTTTCTCCTAGTATTACAAGTATGTGAATACTAAGTGAATTTTACGATGTTTCTGAAGATGACTTGGTCATCCCCTTCGAGTTGAACTTTCTTAAAACTTGACACTCGTAAGATATTAATGTATACAATATCGATGTGCGTACATTAAGAAGATGGAGTTCAAAAGGCCTACAGCGATTTAACACCTGTTTGTGGCTTAGCACTCACAAACTTGACAAGTTATATTCTTCACAGTAGAAAATTTTTCGGGATATTTTTTCTAAGTTTCACTTTCACCTTCGTTCAAAAGATAACATGTATAGTTTATGTTTATAACATGTATATTATTACTAATAATTCCCCAAATATCTTCTAGAATTTCCGTTCGTTTATTATTTTTAAATCCATAATGGATAAGTCAGATTAATATTAAACAGTTTCTATTTGAGTTTTATATCATGAAAATCGATTACATGAAAATATTTTAGTATGAAAGGAAAGAATCGGGATCGTTATGTTTTGTAACCTTCCAAATCAGATTTTTTTAAATTAAACCACTTGCATTTTGTTTCAAAATTGTGTCCATAACTGTCCGGTCGAATTTATTTTGACACATAACAATAGCTAAAGGAATTACACGGATTAAATTGTTAATCTAAATTAATTCTCCTTTATCAACTTAACGTAACAATACCTAATTTGTATAGTAAAATCCTTTGCATACGCTGTAAGGAATTCATGAGCCATAATTATGTACCGCCTTAACGTACTTCTTCAGCCGGAAGAAGAAAATCTTCGCAAATCCTTTACTTCGAATCATTTCCAGATTCTTTCTCATGCATATTCCAACATGTGCTTTCTTTTATCTCTAAAAAGGGGTAAAACTCACAAATATTCTTCCCTGTCTGACTCGGGAAACAATCTCATCACTTGCACTTTTACTTTGATGGAATACCTCTCTAGTCCGACTGAAAAATTACGTCTGCGTGTGCAAAAGAGCACGTGGAAATATCTTTATGGTCATCAATGTACAAGAAAGAGTTGAGGAAATGCATTCCTATGGGTAAACCAAGGAGAATGCTGGGATATAAGTGCGTGGGGGCCGTGATGAGCAAAACGGGGAAGGACGGCCAAAGAGAAAAAAAATGAAGAGGCGACGAGGCGCAGAGTGCATAATTGCAAGAGGGAGGCGAGATAAAATAAAAATCCCACGGCGACGGTGGCGCCGCCACGTGCTTCCGCTCCGTTAAACACCGACTCTCCAATCCCCCACGCTTCTTGTCATAAGACATGAGCGGTTTTCGTCTTTTTTATATTCATCCGACTGCCTCTCGCCTGGGATACCCACACCACGGATTGGAACGTGTTGCATCGGAGGGTTGGATTTTTTTTGCATCGGGATTGGATGAGAAGTATTGGGTGAGGTGGGTTAGGGCGAGGATGTACGTGGCGGAAGTTAATTGGTGCGTGAAATGAAAGAGGGAAGCGCAAGTCGAAGGCAAGAACTTACGGTTGGAAAGAGAAGGAATCTGTAGGTTGATAAAGGGAGAGATAATTCAGTCTAAGAGGAGTTTGTTAAAGTGTAGAGCAGAAGGATATATACGTATTCTTGTGAAGTACTGAGACAATTTAAGAACTGTGTAACTATCATTTCCAACGCAGTAGTGAAAATAATAAGCAAATGTTTTTTACCTAAGTCAGGTGACGGACAGAACAGGAATCTCTTGTGCTCTGGTAACAGTATAAGAGGCGCAACATTCTTAATATATACAAAAGAGTATCATACAAGGGAAGATAGAGGGCATCTGAGTCAGATAATAGCTCCTAATAGCCGTTGTTTGCGTGCAAACTTAACCGTTGAAGAGTTCCCACCAGCGGGGGTTGGGGTTCTCCGTGGTCGCGCTTGTAAGCAAGTATTGTTCTCGATACGTATTTCGACAACTAAGTTGCCATCTTCGGGAGAGAAGAATAACTTTTATTTAATAATTAAGATAGAGGGGGAACGTCGCATAGGTATAAGATGAATTTCTTGATGGAAGATTTACAAAAGTGGTTTAATTGCAATGCCACTGATCTAATTGCAGGAGGAAATGAATGAATTAGCCGTGATAATTACCAGTTGCCCATAGGAATGGCAGTAGAGGAAGAAACGAAAGAGACATTAGAAACTAAAATTATGTAGACAAAGTTATGAATGCCTTTATTTGGAGAAGATTTAGATTAAAAATCTACACCATTCATTTCATGTAGATACAACGTAACTTGTACAGTTGCAGCTTACAAGCTAACATATCGTTTTCAACAACTGCGAAGCGGAGGAGATAAATATTGACGCAATAAATGTAACCATAACAGTTTTCGAGCAGAGGGAAAGTGCGAGCAATAAAAATTGAGTTATAGACGGATAAGGTAAAATTAGTCCCAGATATATGGAGGAAAAATACATTTGGGATAGAAACAATGGGGAAAGGTGCGTGGTTACGAGATGCTGGAGAAATGAAAATAAGAGGGAAAGAGATTTTCAACGTGGGCTGGTATGAAGCACAGAAATTAAGGGCTGGAATAGGACAGGTAAAAAGATAAAAGAGAAACAGAAAAAGAGGCAGAGAATGGAAAAGGATAGAGCGGACGTACGTTACGGAGATTAAGTCGAGCAAAGAGAGCAATTATAAAAAAAAGGAGGGAAAATAGAGACAAAGGAGCAGCGGAATCCGCTGAGCACATTTTCACAGGTCTGCAGCGGTCGAGTGGCGGTGTCAGAGTAGGATGTATATATGGCTGGTCTGGTAATTGCATTAATGCTTTTTAGAGGTTTTCCCCCTCAAGTCCTCTTTTTTCCATTAAATTCAAAGAAAATAAATACAAAACGCCACTTCACGCCCACAAACTCTGGTAGCAATTTAATTTTTTTTTATGTTGTCTATCTTAATGGATGGGTTTTTTGAAGCATAGCATTATCTCCTCTGGATACATTTTCGGAATAACAATTACTTGCAAACGTTCTAGTTATAAAATATTTCGTGACTAGCGAAAGTTTTAACAATAATTATAGCGTTCGAAACCAATTAGATAATATACGATACGTTATTTCAAAACGGTAACTGCAGTTTGGGGATCATAACCTGTTTTATGGCAATTACTTCAATGCTTCGAAATCATCTGGAAAAGTACCGAAAATGTTAATTTAGATATTCAACGCCTTATTACAATGTAATTATTCAATTCGGAACAAACGATCACAATCGAATATAATCAGAAGGCTTATGATAAATTCTGTTATGGAGTCTCAATCAGTAATTGTGGAGAGTAAATATGTGAAATTTAATTTGGTTTTCATAGGTAATGAATGTAAATTAGAGTAAATTAGATAAATTACTATTAGGATGGCATATTCGATAACTAATAACTGTTTTTGACTAAATGAAATTTATAATCAATAAAATAATTAATAATGAAATTAATGCTATTTGTAAACTATTGATTCTTTATTAATTCTTAGTGATTTTGAGGCATGGCGTCATAAACTAATCAGCGTTCTGTTTTTTGATAGATTATGAGTAAGTAATGGAATTTGAGTCTTATAATTCTTGTCCAAAGTCCATATTTTAATCGAGGGATGAGTTTAACGCGAAGATGCTCTGTAAGTCAAAATATCGCATAGTAACTCCACAAACTCCAATAACTATGAATTAAAGTAGATATAATTACCTGGGAGAACCATTATTTAAATGCGTGAAACCGAATTAAAAATTCTTAATCAACACTAAAAGCTTCATCGTTGCTAAGTATGTCTTATTTCAAAAATACCTCACTGAAAACATTCGTCGAACTAATGTCCCTAATTTTTCCCTACTCCTTAAGCTTGGTAAGAGAGATTATAAATTTTACGAAGGTGTAGGTATCATAATAAAATAATGACAAAATTGCTAATGGCAATAAAACTATTTCTTGTGTCTGGAGAAGATAAGATGTTATCTTTTTCTCCCTTTTCATGCGATTCAAATGCGCATTTTTTTACTTTATTAAATTCCACCGTATACAGAGTAAATATTTATTACTACCGTTTTTCTTTAACTTTAACTTAAAATCTCCAACGCGGTGGAACCAGAAATCATCATGCTGAGAACAAACGATCGCCGCGGAAACCTACGAAACTTTAATTTAAAAGTTTACTTCGTTAACTTCCTAGCCTTATTCCGGGATGAGAATGTATGAAACCCATTGAAGTATGAGTTATTCTAATTAAATCATTCATTTTATCCATCCATCAAATTATGTGACCGTTTATTTTCTCATAGTATTTCAGCCCAAAAGACGAAAGCTAAGGCAAATTACCAAACTTCTGATTTTTCCTCGTAAGTTTCATTCCCTCTCCAGAATGTTCGGTAGTTTATTGTAGACGATAAGCGACTCAAACCGGCCTTATGGCTAAATTCTATTCGAGAAAGTAACAAAACTAATACTGGAATATACCTCCAATTTTTTATATTATAACTACCCTTTAGAACGTAGTTTCTTAGAGTAAAGTGTACGTTAGAAAAGTATGTGCCTCGTTACCTGGTTGGTGCATATACTAATGATCGTTAATACACTTGAGCTTACTACTTTAAACCCTTTTGACTACCAAATCTCGTAGCACATACGAAACGCCGCGTGAATACAAACTTGGAGCCGCACGACATAAAGACAGTCTCTGTAATATCCCTCGATTTTGAGCGCGATTTCAAAATAAAAATTCCTCCCCCTCTCAAAGAGGTCTTCCTTCGGTTCCATCACAGCACCCTTCTTCCTTTCCCATCTTCCGAGCGTCAGAGAGAAAAAATAAAAGACGCATAAATAAAATCACACCTCTCCCGCACCGCGGATCACGTACTGCCAACCCCTCCCAAAACAGCCTCCAAAACGCCTCTCATCATTTCACTCCCCGCACCCCGATCTCCTCCTTCCCTGACACAACGCTCCCGCGTGCCAGGACTTTCCCTACCCTAACACACTACCCTATCTTGAACTTTTTTATTTCCCATCGCCCATTTCCACGACTTTTCCATTTATCGTCTTCCCTTTCTCTTTTCTATGCGTCTCTCTCTTTTCAGCTGCCTCCGTCCGCTCCGTAGAACCCAGACTGAAAAATCACTTACACCTCGACACCTGCAGCGGACTTGTTTTCCTCACTCTCTTTCCAATTTTTTACTTTTATCATCTCCGACCTTCTCCCTACGACTTTTTCGTCTCATTTTCTTCTAAATTACTTCTCTACAGAATTATGCATTGTCATTATAGTAATTCCTGACTCTCTGCTACAGTAGGTCAGCTGGCAGCGTTGTAATGATATCTACAACTGATTTGAAATCACATCCCATGAACAGTCAGACATCAAAATTTAAGAGGGATATAATGTAGAAAGAGAGAATCTGACAGACCATGAAAGAATTTTCAGGGTTCCCGAAAGCTTTTCATGGATACCCTGGCAGCCAGATAGGATTCCTGTGTGCATATAAACGATATACTTCAGGTAAACACAAGAGCAATGGCTGTTGACCAACTCCATAGTCGAGCAAACCTTTCTTCTAGCCTATGGTCTTTCGAAAGAACGACATGTAACTGCTCTACGAGATAGCCTAATTGTTTGAGCCAAGGTCGCTCCTAAGTGTACTGCAAACCGGGCGGGGTATCATGCAGGAACTCGTTCCATGTGAATACTTTTAAAAGTTCATTATTTAGTATCTTATTTATTTTTAAAGAGAATATTTTTGGAATTCCTTAGAATTTATCTAATGAAAAATATGTATTTACGGAATACCAACTTTACAGCTCAAATTATTATTACTTGAGAGTTGACATTTAGGGAGACGGATTGCAGTTTAGAAAGCAAATGCACCATAAATATCGGCAATTATTATACGAGTATGTCGTGATCGATTGATGCTTACACTACACTCAATTTTAAGAATTAATTACAATATTTTACTCTAGTAAAGTTTATCAAAACATTTCCGGAAAGGCACTGTACAGCGACTGCTTGAAAACTTCCGTTTAATATCAAATGCCATTTTGTGAGAAAAATCTTCACCTAGGATTCATGTATACAGAAAATCAGGCGCGCAGTCTGGTGGGTGGCTGAGTGGGCAGGGGGGCGGGCTTCCCCTAAGATTCTAAAATTATTTAATTCACAACCTAATTATAAAGACAAAAATATAAGGAAAGCCTACAACATATCTTTGTTTGCAATGTTTTCTTGTAATGAGAATCAATAATTTCGTTAAGTCAAACACCTTCATTGTACTATTTGTTACGATCCCTAAGTTCAGTGCCCGCCCGAGCGAAAATTCTGGATGCGCCCCTGCAGAGAATAATGCATCAAATTTTCGAGTGAAATTGACGATCGGTTATCCAAGGAACGATTATCTACGAAGCATTTGTGGTTGACCTAACATGCGTGGTCCACCTAAAACCTTGGCTCCAAGAGCAAGCGTCCGGCTCGCCCTGGTCTTTGGCCGCCTCTAGTTATGGCATTCGTCAGACAAATAAAAGATCCGGGTTCGGGTTCCAGCCTCGTCAGACTTTTTCCGCGTCTGTTTAAATATTGGATTTTTCCAGGGTGTATAGATCATCATACTAAGGCACCTAAATCCTTTCATCATTAAAACTTAACTCCCGCTCAGCATAAAATTTGCAAAAAAGCTATCTACGTGTATATCGTGTCAACCAATCAGATCGTAATGAAAGCCATGATACATAGACTTCGATAAAGTGCTGAATAACTGAATATAGTAAAGTATAATTGCGCTTGAAGAAAATTGAATATCAGCTCATTGTAAGCAATTCTCTTGAACTTCTTGAAAGGTGAATTTTTAAAAGTATGGCTTTCAGACAGGAAACATTGAATGGCTAACAAGTAGTTAATATGATACTTTTTTCTAGCTGACTTCTTCAGGCGCATAGTCCAATTCCTTTCGAGCGTAAGTTACTAAAGTGTCAAGTTCTTTCACTTAATATTTTTCTCCTTCTGAATAGAGTTAAATTCGACAATTTTTAAAATTATGTTTCCTACATGATATAGAATAAAAGGTAAACTTATTTCATGTGTTGAACTCCTGGGAAATATGTAGCATTGGAAATGATGAAGTGATAAATAATGTGATATATAAATTAGCATTGCAATTCTTTGACTGGGCATTATTGGCAATTTAAGCTGTATTTGTTTAATTCCCGAAACTATCAAGTAGGGCTGCTCTTAAAGCCACAAACTTCGATATGATTATCCAACTGTGTGAAAACAGCCACCGCAACGCAATCCCACATATGTTCGCGCATTGCTCCAGCGCGAAAATCGATTAAAGTCTCACCTTCGATTTCCGATTCCAAAGTGCTTTCAAATCAGTTCTTTCAGCGAGGAGAACCGAAATGGTTGGGCGGAAAACCAAATCCTACCATGCACTCAACCTTCCTTTCCGTCTTCCGATAAACTTGTCTTCTCCCCCTCCAATCTTTCGAAAACCCATCGGGGGAGGAAAACAAAACCTTTAGATTGATTTCGTGAACACCCTCTCGAAAAAACTCCCTGTACCGAAAACACCTGCGAGGGTCGGGAAATAGGAAGGGGATTTTGAGTGCGTAAACTTGCAGCAGCATGTAAACAAAAGAGAGTCGGGTGGAAACAAATGAAGGGGAGTGAAGCGTTCGTAGTTCTTGAGAGACTGGAGTGAATAGGGATAAGATTCGGAGGTGTGAAACGCAGATTTCTCACACCCCATCCATTGACGTCGATCGGAAATTCTCTCATTCGTACCCCGCTTGCAAAGGGGGTATCCTCGAGCAATAATCAACTCCCTAGCAACGGATAATCAACGAATATAAATACCGCTGCACCTCTACCATCCTCTGGATGTGCTTCCCTTTTTTCGCGGATTGGAATCTCTCCATAATTACGATGCTGAATTTTAGTCAGATCGGAAACCTTTCGTTTCTTTTATGCCGCGAAAATAAAACGTAAAATATGCTTATTTCAGGATTTTGAATACCCAATAAAATTTAATAGAAGATTGGTAAGAGATAAAAAGAAGTAAATTGAAATTTGCACCTTTTTTATCTCTCATTTCTGATCAGAAGAGCACGTTATTCGTGAGATAAGTAAGTAAGGTAGATAAACGAATATACGCTCTCAATTTCTTGTAATTCAGCGTGGAAATTTTAGTGGCTGGCAAAAAGATTATTTCTAATCAATATAATATTTTATCATAATTATGAAAAAAACTTCATTGTACACGCACGTTGATTCAATCATAAATTCTTCCTTCAAAGGAAAATCAATCAGATATATAAAAATTTTAAATTCGGTACTTTGTTGAATAATAGATGGTAGCGTATGTAGAAAGCAAAAGACAATTCGAAATTTCTAGCAGACAAATTTGCATCACAAAAAAGAGGTGATATCAATAATACGCGGATTAAAATATCATTTTTTTAAGCCTTTTAAAAGGAATCTATGGAAACTGGGAAATTGATTTGTAGTGTTTGGAATTGCTATAAATTATATTTATGAGTTATTACTTGATTTGTCGATTAATTGTAATTATTTCCTTCTCACGAAATAGTTTTAATCGCACTCTTTTTTGTCATACTGAAACGATGGAGTCCTTTTTAAAAATTTGTGTTCGCAATATTTATTCACTGAAGAAAATTAATTTTTGGGAAGTTTTTCACCTCTTTAAACGAGTTTTACAAATTTAATAAATATTATGATAGAAAACTAGACTGTGTTTGTTGACTGTGTTGTGTTTTTCTTTATTGTGGACTAAGTCTAGTTTTGTACCATAATCTATTATAAGTTATGAAGATATTCCACCAAGCATCGCTTAATATGTTTCGAGTTTTACTAAAGTTATACAAATAAGGTTAACAGTGCAATGTTAACTACATACAGTTCTTATAATTGCACTCGATAAATAATAATATAAATATGGTAATGCATCCTTAGCGGTGACTTTTATTACTATCTTCAATTTGAAGCAATTTGGATTAAAGTCTTTGATGCGCAATTCCCCAAAATCAGCTTGGATTTCCGTCGAAAGTCGCAACATTTGCGGAACATATTGCACCCGTAAATCCGTATTCAGGAAACGCTTCTTTCCTCACAATTTCCAGGTCGAACTCGAACCGATAACATAAAAGGTCGCACCGAAAAACGGCAGGACGCCGAAATCCGGCGAAAAAAACGAAGCGACAAAAAATTGAACACGGGCGATTCGGTAGAGCTCTCTATTTCTAAAAAGGAAGCTAAAATAGAAAGAAGATCGGCCAAGGCTCGATCGAACGTATCTACACAGGGACACTGTTCCAAAAGAAAAAGGACGCGTATCCGTTTGACCCTAGGGCACACGCTGCATATTGGAGCTATCAAATCCCAAGGAAATCTCAAGGCAAATCGAAAAAGTACGTCAGATTCTGCAATATCAGTAAATTTTTTCCTTGTTTCATAGATATCCTTTCCCCTACGAAAAAAACTGTTCAGCCATGCCTCTTTCCTTTTTCCTTCGGCTATCCACACTCCAACTAACCCCCTCTTCCTCCGCAGTACAGCGGCACTTTATCACACGTTCGCCTGAATGCACTAACGACCGCACATACGTGAACTGCGTGCTAGATCGTAGAAGAGGATTCGGAGTACGTGCCTTAAAAGTCGAAATGATTCCCAAAGCTAGGGAAAATCGAATAGTTCCCTCGCACAAGAAGGAAAACACAACGTACGGGTGAAATAAGCTTTTGTTATCCTTCGAGGCCAAAGCAAAAGGGTTGACCCTTAAATTAATTATCGTTTCTTTTAATAAAGCCTTTGGAGATGACTGAGGAATCGTGGCGATAAATACAAAATAGATATCGTAAAGCTAGTTCTCATATCTGTTCATGATTTGATCATTTCAGTGACTTACTTTTAATGAAACCTAAAAATATGTTAAGAATTTAATTTTTCAGGTATGCATTCACAGAGTGATAACTTTATTGGAATATATTTACAATAAATCTTACTTATCTTCAATTACCTACCGTAGGAATCTCATAATCGCACCAAGAAAAACAACAATTACTGTGTGAATAAAATACTGAATGAATAGGTAATATTGTAACAATTGAATTTGGAACTTACTTTGGTAGACGAAAGGCTAGGCGAATATTTAGAACACAAAACTTAGGGAAAGCTAATGAAGAAGAAAAGATGAGTTGAAGAATAGCAACAGTAATAAAACATGATGACAAGGATTAAGGTAAAGGTGTTAACTTTTGCACGATTAAGTCGTGCAGCTGAATCCCAAGGAATAACAAGAGTGAAAAATAACGGCATGACTGGGACTCGAATCCAGGTCTCCCACTTTCCACTTGCTATGTACAAACATAGTTTTAAAACGTTTTCACTCTATGTGACGTTTCTATCACTCTGAAACCGGACGAAAGTATAAAATATGGACTGAGATCATTTAATGAACTTTTGTAAAGTTCTTTCAATTAAAATTCACAGAAAATAATTATTTAATCACAATATCTGTGCATAAGATACAGCTCGCAGATGCTTACGAAATTCATTCCCTGACCAAGGAAAAAATCAAGAAATATCGGCAAAGATAACTTTTTCCAAAATATATGGGAATTCAAACACGTCGTAATATCACATTTCTATCACTAAATCAGTAATTGATAAGCGTTACATGAAAATCAGTTTCGCAGCATTACTTTGCACGCAGTGGTATTTTTAGAGGGTCTCTAAGAAAGAAGACAAGCTTTCAATCCTCTTTTCTGACCTTGCCTTTGATCAATATATCTTTTCTCCCACTTTCGTTCAATCTTCTTTTACAAAAACACAACTCTGACCACAGAGAAACCCCTTGAAGAATTCCCAAATTCCCAGAACCCATCCAACGCCTCCTCCCTTGCCTCATCCTAGCGCATTCCCTCAACATCTTCCCTCCTTATATCTCTCTCCTTATGCATCTCTATATCTATTTTTCTCGTTCTCTCTTACATCCTCTCTCTGTTTTATTTTTGTCCCCTCTTTCAGTCTCTTTCTGTTTACCTCAACGTTCTTCTTTACCCTCATCCATGGTTTTATTCCCTCAAAGATCTTGAAACGGCTCGAAAATGATCACTAATAATATTTTTGAGGATTTTCTTTAAATTGTATCAAATAATTACTTTTCTCCGAATAGATTCTGTTCTATTCGTTAGAATGGCACCTTTGATTCGAATTTAAGCTTCATACTCATTTATGTGTACAGTTTTGAGTCTACTAGAATATATCTCTCTTATATCTCATATGTACCTATGAAAATGGTTTGAAGAATAAAACTCATTTTTGAACCCTGAGAATCCTTGTTAGTTATCGTGTGATTGTTCATTCACAATACATAAGTTTTGGTAGAATACATACGAACAATGCTTGAAATGGATTAACGGATACTGATTGCGGATCATAAAATGTCTGTATTAATGAAATCATACCTTTAACATAGAGATGTGTAGGCATTTCAACATTTCCATGCCTTCATTTTTTTCAGGTATTCCAAAGACTTGTTTTCAGTTGTTTCTCGTGTCTTTCTTTTCTTTGAATTCTTCCCTTACATTGATTTCATTTGCTTATTATGATTAATTTGTGTTATGAGTCACTATTGATGATTCATTAACATACAAGTTGAAGTAAAAACCTATAAACTGCTCGAAGAAGACCTCTAACAAGTTTTATCGCTAATTAGAGTAAGTTTTATTCCTCCAAGAACATTTAATTGCCATCCTAACTCTTCTACTCTACATGTCTACATGAAAGTCTAACAGATAACGTAAGAAATACTATATTCAGATAAATCTTCTATCTTTGTCCCATATCAAAACTTGCTTCCGTTCATTATCATCGCCACCATCCCTCCCTTTACTCAAGTTTTTCTCTGTTCTATCTCAGCCGCCAAGAAATCACAAAATCCTCCTCCTCCCATTTCCTCTTGCGCCAATAGAATTATCGCTCAATAACGAAGATTGACGCGAGGCAGATAGGCGAGTTGAGAGAAGTGGCAACGACGGAGGCAAATGTTAAGGAGAAAGAGAGAACTATGGAAAAGATAGAAACTAAGGAATGACGAGAGGATCAGAAAGATTGTAAAATTTCGTAGGAAAAAATTTAGAGTTTTATTTATCCAAAAAAGTTTTCAATGTAGAGCTGAATGTTATTCTTTGTCGATACCAATGGGAATTATCAAATTCTGAGAAGTTAAGTACGTTCCTGATCTAGATATTAATCACCGAAAGACTGACTCTAAAACCATCACCTAATCAGCTTTCTCGCAACGTCCGTACTTTCTTAACTTCCATTTTTACATTCAAATTTTTCTTATAAGACGTTGAAATGGTTCACAGAAATTGTTACGCCACTAATTTTCACAGTCGCAAATACTTCATTCTTGTTAGACCAAGTCTAAAAACATAGAAATACTTTATCTATACATAAAATGGATTTTTGAATGACTCAAACACTATGCTTGTAGCAACAAAAAACCAACAAGGGAAAACAAAGACCCTTTACTGTTCATCCTCTGTAGTGGGGAATCCCTTTCAAAACTTCTCCTGTGATGTAAACTTATCGATACTACTTTACAAAGAAAATGTTTTTTTATATACATCCATCATCGTTGTCACTAGCTGTAATATACGTAAAGAAAAAGAGCAGAGGATTAGGAAGGAAAGAAAATGACTGAAAGAGGATAAAAGGGTGTACCCCATTTAAAAAAAAAAACCACCCTCAACCACCATCGAATATTGTGAAAATAAAGGACTGATGGTTGGAAAGAAAAAGAAATGTGGAAATATTGATACGACAATTGCTACAAGAGGAAGAAAAACAATGAAATAAATACAGTGTTAAGGAAATACAGACAAGTTTACTTACGAGGAAGTTGAGTGTCTTCCACGGAGAGGAACTCGATAAACACGAAGAAGTAGATATCAACTGAAATAAACAAAATTGTATTGAAAAATAACCTAAAAAAGCTGTAATTCAGTGTGGTATATACATGTAATACAAGTATAAACATGTGTAGCATTACATGTAGTATATACATTTAGTATTTTGATTCGTAAAATGTTGATTTCATACTTAATACTTAATACTTACTTTCAGATTAATAATAGTAATCGATTAATAAGTAAATAGTAATAAACAGTATTAAAGACAATTTTTATTTACGACCAGTTTCGACATACAGCCATCATCAGGTCGAACGGTCAATATGTCAGTTACTCTTTTCATCCATGATAAGTAAGAAATCAAAAACGCATTGTCCAGATGATTAATTTTAGAGATTAAACGACTAAGCTGGAACTTGGAACAGGATCTATCGCTTCTCATAATTTCCCAGAATCCACTGCCTTAATGGCGTAGTGATCATGTACTATGTGTGTGCATAACTAATTGATATATTATTATATAGATATGTTATCTGCCATATAATGACCACATGCACAACCTGAATCGACGAATTCCTGGAAATATTCGATCGACGCTTTTAAATATTGGTGACTTCCAATGAAACCCTATCACGTGATGTCAGATGTTTGGCAGCTTTATAGTCACGAATATTACTAGTAGTAATAACTCAGTAAAATCTGATTAGGACAATTTTCAGGGGACCAACTCATACCGAAGTTACAAGAGGGATAGCGTATTACCGGGATATGAAAACTTGCGCGTTATAAAATAACAAGTAAGGGCTCCTTGGCCTTTTAATTTATAAGTAACTGCTTTACACCTTAAAAACTTGATACTTCATTCAGTCGTTTCAGTCAGTCCATTTACTTCATTCCGTTTTTACAACTAAGCTATTTCTTAACATATAAAATATTAGGGGTAAACAACGAGTTCTTTCGCAGCAGAAGGGAGTGGCCATTACAGAGCACGATCTCACCAAGTCTATATTCAACAGCCCAACAAACACTGCATTAACACTGGCTTAATCGATATATAACTTGAGTTTTCGATGAAATGAAACACCGCCAAGTGACTTTTTAATACAACGTTCCAACAAGACTGATGAGGAAGGTCTCATTTCATCTTAGAGCTACAATCGACCACATCATCAAGATGCAGAATGGCATTTTCATCCCTCATAATTCGCATTAATAAAGAAGACAGTCAAAAACCAACCACAAGACGAAGCAGAAGAGAAGAGAGGAGGACTACCATAAAAATAATGTAGATGATTTTTTGTCTATCAATCGTCAACAAATTTCATCAGTATAGGCGGACGATCGGCTAAAGTGGGCTGAAGTGCATCTGTAGGTAGGAAAAATCCGCATTTTAAGTGGTTAGCAGAGGGTCGAAAGTGATAATTTTAAGTTATAAGTTTCGCTCGAAAGATCGGGATCGATAGAAAACTGCGTCTTAAGGAAGAGCGTTCCGACTAGGTTTTACTGTAATTTTGAACATTTACATTTAAGCCCTGCAAACCGCCAATGGCGCGTGGCAGGGGGTGTAAAACACTTATATCCCTAACTAACCTGGAAAGTTATTAGCTTCTCTAATATTTCGCAGGAAAAACGACCAGAAATAACTATCCGTCCTGGCGACTATTTCCCTGTATCGCTTTCTTGTTTTCTTTCGAAGATTGCGATAGTTTCAATAGCTCAACTATCAAATCCTTTTGGTTAAATATTCCTCAAAATTTGGGTCCTTGTTTCATAAAATCCTGGACCAAGTGATACATTTATATGGAAGATATATAATGTTATATTACAGCGCAGAACTGAAGTTCACATAAACGAGAGAAAATAGTATCAAAGTATACAAACTGAAAATTTTCTCGTGAGTCTTTCGCATTGATTTTACTTCCGAACATTCAATCGGAGATGGAGAAATCTTAGAGGCATTATCACTTATAATGTAGGGAATCTAAAAACGGAAACGACCGATCGTAAAAGAGTCAGACGTAGCGGATGGAAAAGGGAAGAAGTTCTTTTATTTCTCCGTATGAGAATAATTCCATTTTTTGTTTTCGAATTCTTTTAAGGAGACACATCTAACGTTTTCCCCTAATTTCATTTCTACTCGATTATAATAGTTGATTTTCGAATTAGTTGCTGGTTGCTCTGAATCACTATCCTAAATTGAAAGAAAGATTTCTTTCGATCTCTTCAGTGTTTGAAGGGCCTTCAGAAAATAAAACCTAAATCCAGGATTTCTCAATGGCAGAGATAGAAAGCCTTTTTCTCTCATTAGAAGGCCGGCTGCATGTACCATTAGGGCCGGATAAGACGTCAAACTGCACTAGAGAGGTCTATAGCATGTAATCAAATAGGCCAACATGGGAATATCTCGCAAGGAACAAAAACAATCGCCAAGTGAAATAAAAGAAATTATTTTATTTCTATTTAAGGATTTAAAACATTAGATATTATTCAAATTTCCTAGCTACTTCCCATAACTGACGAAAAGGCCGCACTGAACGTTTGAAAAGAACGCATGTGGCCTGGAGGCTGCATGTCTGTAAACCATTACTTCGCGATAATATTTCTAACGTAGAGATGTTGATTATGGTAGAGTCATGCCCCATAAAATAAAGTTTGAATCTGAGACAAAGGTAAACTAATGATAAACGTGAAAACGGCTGTCGAACCGTAACCTCACACTTTCCGTGCGATTTCTCTTATTAATTAATTTATCTCGCAGAACAGTCTGCCTGCAGAAAAGCTATTTTTCGGTAACTCAGTTCCCCAAGCTTTGTGTGACTCGGTTAGTGGAACCAACTTAGCGGCATTGCAGCGTTCGTCATTGAGACAAACAGCCAGCTAAGATTTAAAGGAAAACCTTAAAGAATCGCACGATGACAGGTAAAGAAACAATCAGTACACATATCGGTTTATGCCCAGGAAACCTATAGGAACCTGAGCGTTCACTAATACGTGGTAAGAGCAGCCACATAAAAATAGAAGATCCGTGATTAATTCCACTTAAAGAAATATTACGCCATCACCGGACTCCAAATTCTCAGAACATTTACTGGCCATATTATTTGTTTATTATTATTTGCACCATAGGACTACAAATAGGCTCCAGGCCAGGTGGTAGTCATCTTTTCAGGGGGAGAAGAAAATACAATACCCTGCCTGGTATTCACCCAAGTCGGGAGGGAAACCCCCCAAAACCTCCCGAAGGCAGTACGTCATAAATATAAAAGAAAATACAAGTAATAGAAAATACAAGTAATAGAAAATACAAGTAATAGAAAATACTAGTAATAGAAAATACAAGTAATAGAAAATACTAGTAATAGAAAATACAAGTAATAGAAAATACAAGTAATAGAAAATACAATTAATTATATGTAAAAATTCTCCAGGAAATTGCAAACCATCAACAATCCCTTAATACAAGATATATGGGACTATACACCAACTGTCGAAGAATGAAAAGGATCAAGGAACCCAAACGAATACTTACTCTCCTTGAGTCACACACAATGGAAAAAAAAGCTGTAAATAATTAGTCTTAGTTATACCTTCAGTTATCTAGTAAAGTTTAGGTTAAGTTAAGTTAGGTTAGGTTAGATTACTTCAAATATAAGAACCTATCTCCACTACTTCCTAAAATAACAAACAAACAATTCTAATTCCCAGTATTTTTACATTTATACATCCTTTGGATTTCTCTAGGTACACACCAGTATGTAGATAGTTTATTTCTTTCTCTTCCTTGAGGTACTTAGGATAGTAATTAGGATTTTGAATGAACGCTGTCAGTTACGGATTAGTAAATTAAAAATCTACATCTCACTCTCGCAAATACATCAATGTATACGAATGACCTTTCTTCGATGTATACGAATGACCTGGGAGGATATTCTAAAATATCATAGACGAGCATGTAATAGTGATGTGATCCTCGAATGTTGTAACCCAAAAAGCATTCCCTAAACACGGTTCCTCTGCTGCAATCGTAACATTTTGAATCCTTTTCGAATCGAAAACATTCCAGGGCAAAAGCAACGGCTTCTCCGTCACGTAGCTACCGCCTTTACCTCTCTCCTTAACTCTTTCTCCCAGTCATTTTACTTTTTCCAATGGGGTTGCTCCCAGATTTTCACGATGTCATTAAAAAGTAAGGGGATTTTTATTTCCTTTCTCTCGCTCCGAGAACTCGGCGGAGCAAACGGAATGACATTGCTGAAAATTTCGGCGAGCGACGGTGTCGAAGCAATTGAATTCATTGAAAGCCTTGTCCTACGACATGTTAAAAAAATATTAATTCTACAATGAAAACGTAAATGGAACTACGATTGCAAATAACTTCCATCTAGATAAGTGTTTCTGAGCCATGGAACACCGAAACTCTGCGAATACGATTCATGTATCTCAGCATAATTTTATCTAATTTAAATTATTACTTAATTAAATTATCGGTTGTTTTTTATGTTTAATATTAATAATAATTTCGAAATTTTTAATGCTAAAGGCATTACGTTTAGGATTCTAAAAATACCAGCTCGTCATTCACAATAATACTACACGAATTGTGTTCACTGCATCCACTAATAGTGCCCATAGAACCTGCGAATTAATTCGAGACAATCAAGAACACTATTTCAATTAACAAAATTTTACCTTAAAATAAATAAAAACTTGACTAAAACGATCCAAATATCTCACTTTCCTATCTTCATACTGTATGTATGTACAAGCGCCTTCCGAAAAGGATTTTCAAAGAAAACGACTTCAAAAGAAAAGGATGTTTGTCTTAAAGGAATAAAAAAAACCGACTCCAATTAGATTACACTATATAGATAGTTACATTTATCATGTTTTTTAAAGTATTTTCGAGTTATTAATATAAGTTTTCAAGAGAATCTATGGTATTAAACGTCCTTATTATATTTTGCTTTTCTTTCCATGGTATTCGAATTCAGTAAAAAATGCAAATACATCCTGCTATGTGTGTCTTTACTATTTTTGCTGTCTTTCTGTGTATGTGCACAAAACCTTAAGAAACACATTTGGAGAAGAAAAGAATCCTCTTCCATCAAGGCAATGCACGGGTGCACATCTGCGCAGTTTCGAAAGTCAGAATTATGGAAATAAAGCTCGAATTATTACAACATCCACCGCATTCACCGGATTTGGCCCCCAGTAACTTATTTTTATTTCTAAACTTGAAAAAATGGCTAGGTGGACAACAGTTCACGTCGAAAGAGAAGGTCATCTCCCAAACAGATTCCTATTTTGAGGACCTTCCGAAATCCTACTTCTTGGACGGCTTAAAAAAGTTGTAGAAACGCTTGGAAAAGTGTAAAGTTAAAAGGAGATTATGTTGAAAAATAAAAAAATGTATATAAAATAATTTTTCTATTTTTTTCTAAGGACTAATTGAAGGACCCTCGTATATTTTTATGGTATTACTATAATAAAATTATTATTCAAAATTAATTTACTTCCTTTTTATGGTTACAAAGAAATAGAATCATGTTAAATTAGGATTTATCTAAGATTCATGCAAGTATACGTGTAATTATCACCTAAGGCGCCAGTTATCAGTCGCTATTATGATCTCATATCTATCTATTGTATGAACACAATAAATTGCCTCACATTTACCTCAGGAAAAGATCCCATCGACAGTTTTACCCAGTTTAAATATGGATTTTTAGATTTCTTTATGCACCCGGTTAAAGCAGACTGAAAAACTTTTTCCCTCCGAAAAATTCGCCACCGAATTCACGCATGCAATATTCATCAATGAATGAAAAACAAAAGAATAAAAGACGGAGTACTCTCTCTCCGTACTCACAGATGCGCCACGTATGGGAACGAAGCGAAAGAATAAATGCGCCGAGAGAAAAACAAGAGAAAGGCACTTAGAAAAAGAAGAGAAAAGGAAAGAAGCGACCTATCCTCCCTCGCGAAAAAACCCGCAAAAACAAGGGATCTCAGCATCTGTTCGATTGAATGGGAATGAAATGGCGAATGTTTACGGTAGTCCCGGAATAGTCCGCTAGAGGGGAGGGATGAGCGTGGGATTAAACATCCTCTGCACCGACAGAGAGTCGATTGGGGACAAGAGGAAAAAAACGAACCCCAGAGTGCACTCCCTCTGGTGGGCCTCCGATGAATTTCCACAGTCCGATCCTTACCGCCGAGGCTAAGCTCGCAAAACCAGACGACCTCTCCACTTGGGACAAGATCTTAATCAGCTTACGTTTCGAATTTCGCTCCAGGTCATTCGACAACCTGTACTCTGTGCATAATCACATGCGAGTGGATATTGGCTGGGCACTTCCGGTCAAGCCGCATAAAAAATGCCGGATTCCTCAATAAACATTTGGCTACAGTAAGGTCCTCGGGAACCTTCTACAATAGATTTGGTTCATCCCGAGCTTTAACATAAACGCCTTTATAACCATCTTTCGACTCAGCAAATACATCATGCTCTCAATTGGCCAACAAATTTGCTGTTTATGATGTTGGGATAACCGGGGCTGGAATTTCCGCAGCATTTGCGTGGGATTGCTTCCCAGTAATCTTGCCAATGTGAATCCGTGAAGTAGTGGTATTAATGTTGCTAAAATTGCTTCGACAGCGGAGGTCATTTCGCACAAAGGCCCCCACCGGAAATCGAACCTGGGACCGCTTTCGGTTGAAGTTGAACGCGTTGCCCACTTGATTACCTGGGAGCCTCAGAAATTCGATTTAAATATATGGATAAATAAAGTAAATATGAGTAAATATGAATTTAACTTTTATCAAAGTTCCCCTTATAGATACGATGTAGTACTACCTATCAAAATGTCATCTTACGCTATATTTTAGAGCCGTTAAGTTAAAGAAAATACTCTAAAATGAAAGATTGCAATTCAAATATTCAACCACATATCAACCGCATGCCCACCTAGGTATTTACAGCGATGTAATTGACTGCAGCTACTTCAAAACAGTTGTCAGTTAAAGTTGAGTAAGAATGCTTAGATTACAATTAAATACTATCAATCATTCGCAACATCCTAGCAACGATGTATCACGTAAATAGCACAGTGTTTGAAATTATGAAATTTTAGCCCTGAATAACTGAATTCGTGTAAAATTCCCGCAAAGAGTGGAGGTGTCGGTAAATTACTTTACTGGTATCAGTAAGGTAGGCAGACGACAAAGCTATTGCACGTTGTAAATTCCAGGAAGAGGTCTATGAGGAACAGATATCAGGAGTGTAGCAAAGATTTTTCAACGGGGGTTCAGAATCATGGAATAAACACAGAATGGACTGCAAACCAGGGTAAGGAAAACTTTATACAATGATCTAATAAAGTCGAAACAGGTATGCATCTTATTAAACCTCAAAAACTACCCTTTGCCCATGCCTATGACTGTTAAGGAACTGACTAGAAAAGAAGGGCTGATTAAATACATTTCAATTGTAAAACGTGATGCTGTAATACTTCTGGAAAATTAGGGCCATCCCATTTCAGGGTACCTACTGTCCTGGTAGTATAAGAACACGCCTGACGACCCCCCAGTTTTTGTTCATATGTTAATTTTCGAATATAATCTCCTATAAAAAGATTGGTTAGGATTGTAGTTAAATGCATGGAGTTTAACCAGCGATGGGCCGATTCAACCAGAAGTCTCGAATAGCTACAAATTTTCTGCCTTCCTGCAAACATTTTAATAGTTTCGCTGGACCTCGTCAAGGAATATTAAATTATGCTCTCGATAAACATAAAAATCATGGGATTTAATAAGTGTGGAAATTTCAAAGAGATGTTGGAGGAGAGACACTGCTTCAGAGAACGAAAAGCTGAGTTCTCCCAACGAGAACTTAAACAATAACCGATCTCTTTCCCTTCACAATGTTTTCCACAGCGATCATTAAATGACTTCGTATTAAACTTCTCGCGTAACATTAATTAATAAAAATGAATATACATCAGAAGTTATAAAGCGACGGAACGGATCAATGCTATACTTCGTGTTAACCGATATTTCGTGTTATCCGTTGCCATGATAAGCGGTCTGACGTTAACAGGTTTCCAATGTAGATTACATCATATAGTAGGTATATATGATTACATCATAACATGTAGGTTTACAATGTAGATATTTGCCTTTCTCTTGATTGGATAACAAAATTACCATAGGTTTCCGGATAGCCAAGTGGGCAACGCGTTCGACTTCTGTGAAAGCGGTCCCGGGTTCGATTCCCGGTGGGGGCCTACGTGCGAAATGACCTAAGTTGTCGAAGCACTTTTAACAATACTACTACTAGAATTACCATAGTTTAAGAATCGTCGTTGATAAGCCGGCAGCTCAATTTTTAACTAATTATTAAAGATTATCATTCCCGATGATAAAATAGTACCATTTATGTTCATTGTACCCGATTTCTCATTTAAATGTTCCGCACTCGAAAGTTCATGTTAATGTCGAGTTGTAAGAATGTCCCTCGGAGAGCTTTCCAAAATTTCTCATACCAGGGCTCAATTTATCCTTCTACTACATGGATCAGAATACTTAGGCTACCACACTCATCGCATTTTGTGAAGGATTAAAAGTTTAAAGATATAAGAAATGTTTTCTTCTTTCCGTTAATAATTTCCACAGAGTAACGCCTGATACCCTATTATTAATTAACCTAGATTTTTGAAGATATGAAAGAATTAAGAAATCTTTCGTGTGGTGTGTGTTCTTTAAAATGGGTGTAAAATATGGACACTGGGAATGGAGGATATTAATAAATTTGAAGCCTCGGAGATGTGTGCATATAATGAATGGGTAGAGCTGGATTGAGAGAAAAAGTAAGGGTAATGCTGGAAATATTGGTATAAGAGAGGGTGATCACTGAGAAAACATATCGGAAAGAGAAAAAGTAGGTGTGACAAGCACTAAGAGAAAAGGGATTGCTAAAGAAGGTAATTGCAGGCTTAACAGGAAGAAAAAGACAGAGGGAAAAAAAGGCGAAAGATATTGCATGGAATTGCGAGGTTAGTTGACGGAAAGTTAAAGAAAGGGGGACAAGTACTCGATTTCGAGACCAATGAACCTGCCAAGAGGCAGAGCAAGGGTGGACAACCATTTTTCGCCTTAAGGTCGCGTTTTCATTTTACTGCATATGCAACCATCCTGCCGTTATTGAGTCGTGTGTTGCCTACATATTCGTACATAAAATGAGCAAGATTGGGAAACAAAAGAATTTAAATGCGTGCATTTGTTTCAAAAAATGACTAGAAGGTCGCTTCGAACACCCAAAAGGCCTCATAAGGCCTGAAAGTCCACAGGTTACCCTCCCCTAAAGCAAAGGGCTCATAGATCTAGTTCTGATCTAGCTGTAATTTTAATTCCACTCCCCAGTCAATCAATTTATATCTTTACGGAATCCTCAATCAACTTAATTAACCTGTAAAACGGAAGGCTCAATATGAATGTAGAAATACTGTCTTCGCAGTTGTTAACACTACACAGAAATAGGTTTGTCTCTTTCGAATTAAATAAAAATTTCATATAAACTAACCTTTTCCACCTTTTCTTTACCTTATTTACTTCAACTTACCCACATAATATAAGAGATATTTAAAGCTACAAGGAAGAATTGCCTACTAAAACCAAGCCTCGACTAAATAAAGGGTTCATTCATTCGCTCCCGCGAAAAATAAGCTTAAATTCTAATCGCGATATGGGCTGAATGAAAGTAATCGCTTCAGAATGGAAAGCTTCCCACGAAAAAGACGGCTGGAAGTCAATGCAGAAAAGAAAGAAATAATACCTCTGTCCCCTCGTCTAGTTCTTAACTCGGGCTGAAGAGGGCGTGCGCGTGCCTTAAGAGCACTCGCACCGGCTTAGTTCTCTTACTTCACACCAGAGCCTTACAGCGCTCCCCCAAATCCACTGAAAACAGCCCTAAGACCTTTCGCATTTCCACAGCGTGATGCAACCCAAAACCTAGAGATTTCAGTCAGTTTTTTTTCCTTCTTTTACTTCTCGTCATAAAACCCTATCTCGAAGACAATGATTTTATAGCTTCCACCGGAAAGTGACAAGCGAAGGCGTAGAGAACAACGTGAAAGCCTAAACGCAATCGATTAGGGATTTTATGAGTAAAAGAATATGGAAAATCTATGCGAATACATTCTGGGGGTGCTTATAAGCAAGAAGGCTGAGATCTCGTAAATAAAACAGAAGGTTTGTATAACTATTTATTCGCCGAAAACGAGAAGTTGAACAACTTTAAAGGATATGCTCCATGCGCATATAATATACTACTTTCTATTTACTTGACCGTCCCCGGTTAGAATCCAAAAGAGTCAGAGTATTTATGTAAAAAATTCATGTATATATTCATTTAAAAAAACATCAAATCATCAAAAAGACTAAAGCATTCACCATTTTTCTTAGTAATATTCTGAGCTACTACCTCACAGTGGATATATCAAGAAAGTTTTTGTTGTGGCATTAATTTAATACAAATATTATATGTTTATAATAATAATATGTTTCTTGCTTACGTAATTCCTTGTCATAGTCATATTTAAAAAATTACGTCGAAGACTTTTTCTAATCCACTAATTCTAATCTAATATGTACCCTGCTAGATGCCCTTCGGCGTGTGGCAGGGGGAAATACGCACTCGATGGATGCTGCGTTAAGCGATGGTAACCTTAGTAACTAATCACCTGTCGTTAAGCTTCTGCAATAATTAAGTTGCAAGAATGAGGTGTTATAGGCAAAATATATCGAGAGACAAATGACAAATTCCACCCTCAGATGTCGCTGTCGAAAAACTAGCAATCGCTAAGGTTAAAAATGATGTGTACTTAAAGTGAGCTCACAATTCACAGAAAATTATGTTAGTGAATTGATAACTTATTTTTATTGGAAGATTTAGATGAGTCAGAAATTGAAAGGTACCCCGTAAGTCTCTACTTATCTGTCAAATTCATGAATACATTAACATTTAAAATGACGGTTGAGGCTTACAAGTTAAAGGAGGTGATTAGTAACTTATCTCAACTTGAAATTTACATCTTTCATTATTATTACATGTTATTTTGCACTGAAAAATTTAATAGATGAAATAATCGTTGAAAACTTCGGTTATATTCAATTTAAACTCCGGGAATATCCTTTGCTGTGCAAATTCATCACGGTAGTAATTCCATTTGTATCTGCCAATAGCTCAGTTTATTGTTCGGTGTGTAAAATAAACGAATAAAGTCAGATTACTATCTTCAAAATATAAAAGATCATTCACTGTTGAAGAAAATCATAAATTTCGCGAAAAGCAGATATATACGATGTCTGAGGAGATTCTTTGAAAGCCTCGCCCTGGAGACCAAGTCATGCATCGTACATTTATCGGAGCCTCTTTTCCGAAGGCGACGTAAGCGCATATAACAACTGGATGAAATTAAGTAATAACATTTTATGGCGCAAATTCAGAAAATAAAGGCGCTATACAGGTATGAAATCAGGTTCGACCCATCACGAAGGGGATCTCCTCGACAGCGATTTCTCCTCTGGAGGAAGACGCTTCTTCCACCGCATTGTTATTGCAGCCGGCAATTTATTTTTTATCCTCGCCCAGCACCATCATTCCGGATCGAAGAAGAAATCCCCGAACCGTACCTTTCGGTAAAAATCTCGAACCTTCTCACGTTTATACCAAAAGATTCCCAATCTTAAGGGTGGAGCGGTGGGATGGGAGAGTTGTATGGATGGGATACAGAAAAGATAAATCTATTACTTCCCAATTTCCCAAAGCTAGAATCTTCTTCCCTTACATCTGCAATGCCCTCACGAGTCATTCCGGTGCCCCGCCCACCATCATCCACATCTTTCCATTTCCCTTGCCCTTTCTCTCCTCTTCCTTGCCTTTCACTTCATTTATCGCATCTGGCCCTCTGGAGGCCATTCTAGCGTCCTACGCAACAATTGAGGGCTGCGCGGCGTTTATTACCCTGATGTTTTCCTACAAGAGGAGATCTTCTGGAGCCAATCATCTGAGCCTAAAACCGAATATTGTAAAATTACCAAGAGATAGGTTTCTGCTATGTATATTGATATTTATAATTTGATTTATTCATAAACCCGTTGATGATAATGAGCAGCATCAAAGCATTTTCTGCTATCTCATACTGATGAACGAACCGCTTTCATTCTTTATGGATGGGATACCGAAAACTGAATCTTTCATTAACTTAATTTTCAGCTTCATTCGTGGTTATGATTATATAAAAGCCACTGAAATTTGAACAATTCTTAAAAAAGGCATTAGATTTGTTTTCTCCTATTGGAAATATTATTATATTTGAAAAGTGTTACTACTAAATAGACATAAAACCACAAAATAACATTTTTCTATCGTTCGCGGAAAAAACGAGTTCTTGAATCGATTCGTTCTATCCCTGTTCTTTCTCTCAGTATCAGAACGGCCTACGTAACATGGGGAACGCATTACATCGTCTAAATCATATCTGTACGTGTTTTCTATGAACTTATCCAGTAAATTAAGCCTGTGATTAAATCTTCTAACTTCTAAAGATTTCTATCCTGTGTCCCGAAGCGTCTGAGTATCGCTCACTGATTTATCGAAGCAATACTTCACAAAACGTATCGCCTTTCGCTAAATCTTTTCTAATTCCCGAATACAACATTTATCAGCAGGTTCCAATACACAAAACGTATACTCAAGGTGAGAACTAACTAAGGCAAAAAAACATCGCTCGCGAACTTTTTCTTCGCTCCGACCGATTTTCTCTAAACGAAGTCGATTTGCTGAGATACACGTTTACAGAGATTAACACGTGTCGATGTCAAGTACATCCTTTACCGAAGATGGAATTACAAAACTCTTGGGTAATATTACGCCGAATAAATAGCCAGAAGATATTTCGGTTAGAGTTTTGAAAGAACTGGTAGAAAGCATCGCCCCTAATCTCAAAATTATATTTACTAAGTCTATGTACGAAGGAGTGTTCCAATAGATTGGAAGTTAGTAAATATTACGCCTATTTATGAAAGGAGATGAAAGGAAGACCCAGGAAATCATAGATCTATCTCATCATCAACTTTGCTTTACAGAAAAGCAATGGACCACGCCGTTGTTAGCTCACTTATAAAGTTCTTAGATAGAAATTGTTTCCTCAGTAAGAATCGACACGGATTTAGAAAGGCCCAATCATGCGAAACTCAGCTAGCTTTATTCGTCCACGATATCTTAAAGTATCTGAGAGTTAAAAGCAAGTGTACGATGTATTTCTTGACTTCAAGGAAGCTATCGACAAGGTCCATCACCACAACTTAAAATTATTATTATTATCATTATTATTATTACTATTATTATTATTATTAAGCTTTAATTATGTTGAGACCGCTTAGTTTTTGAAAGAATAAGTTGTACGAATAATGGGACCGCTTGGTTCCGTAAAGAATGAGTTGAAATTATGATGATACCGCTTTGTTTTCTAAGAGTAAGCTTCAATTATGATGAGACCTGTTAGTTTTCTTAAGAGTAAGCTTCAATTATAACGAGACCGCTTTGTTTTCTTAAGAGTAAGCTTCAATCATGATGAGACCGCTTAGTTTTCTTAGGAGTAAGATTCAATTATGGTGAGACCGCTTAGTTTTCTTAAGAGTATGCTTCAATTATGAGGAGACTACTTTGTTTTTGAAAGAATAAGTTGTACGTATTATGATACCGGTTAATTTTGGATAGAAGAAGTTGTAAATATGATGAGACCACTTTGTATTCTAAATAAGAAAGCTTCAATTATTTAGAGACCGCTTAGTTACCTTTAAAGTAGGAGTTGAGGGCGGCGGTCAGGGAGACGGGTTGCTCCTCGCTGCGTGTGGTGGCTCATGTTGGCACCAACGATGCCTCGAGGCGTGGCTCCGAGGAGATCTTGGACTCGTTTGAGGACTTGGTCTTTGAGGTTGCTCGCGTCCGGGGGTCTTTTGGGGTTAGCATTGTGGTCTTCCTAAGAAAAGCTGTAATCATGATGAGACTGCTTACTGTTATTAAGAGTAAGCTTCCATTATGCTTCGCTTAGGTTTTTTAAGAGTAAGATTCAGTTATGATGAGATCGCTTATTTTCCTAAAGTGTAAGCTTAATTATGATTCGACCGCATACGTTTCTTAAGAGTAAGTTACGCAATATTTATTCTCCCCATTCGTACTTGGGAAGGTTCTTTCCTCTTTTTATTTATTTATTTATTTTCATCTTCACTGCAATTTGACCTTTTAGCCAGGTGGCAGTGCTGGAGGGGAGCATAACATATTAAACATAGGATTGCCTGGCATTTGCCCAAGGACGGTAGGGAAACCCCTCCAAAAACCTCCCGTAGGCAATACA